>JAJJMC010030244.1:613312-692787 GCA_023531435.1 Papaver californicum
TTCTAAAAATCATCTCTAGTTTATTTTCCTGATTTTTATTAGTTTAGATTTAGTATAATATTTTCTAAAATCGTTACCTTCACAAGTTCGAGAATCGAACCTATATTTACCACTTTCTAAAATTACATCACATATATAGCATTGTCAGGGGGGTGCAACAGATCATCTGACAGCAGATATGTGAGAATTATCTATAATCCATGAGTATGATGGAACAGAGGGAGTTCATGTAGGAAATGGTAATTCTCTGAAAATAGCTAATGTTGGTAAGGCATCTTTCACACACAACAGCCGTGACTTCTTTCTTAACAATATCCTCCATGTTCCTTCTATAAAAGCAAACCTTCTGTCAATAACTAAATTTTGTGAAGATAATCATGTTTGATTTGTTTTTCACTCAACTTTCTTTTTTGTTAAGGATCTGCACACAAGGAGAATCCTTCTGCAAGGCAAGAATGAGAATGGGTTATATGTTCTTGATGGTGTTCAGAGAATCAAGACCACTAAACCATCTGCCTATCTTTCTGCTTCACTTCCTGTCTGGCATCAGCGTCTAGGCCATCCTCAGTTGCGCACAATATATACAATCATCAAAAATTATTCATTACCTATCAAAAATAAAGACTTTCAATTTTGTCATTCTTGTCATTTAAGCAAAAGTAGAAACTGCCTTTCTCTACTAGTACAACAGTGTATGACAAACCTCTTAGTTTGGTTGTCTCTGATTTATGGGTTTCCCTTCATCTATCCAAAAATGGTTTTCATTATTACCTGCTTTTAATGGATGCATACTCTCAGTATGCCATCTGCTTACTGGTCAGAGGCATTCTCAACAGCCTGTCTTTTGATCAACAGGTGTCCTGCATCCAAATATCATGTCAAGACTCCCATAGAGTTATTATTTGACAAGAAACCAGATTATTCTTTTCTAAAAAGTGTTTGGGTGTCTCTGCTACCCAAGTCTTAGAACCTACAATTCTAATAAACTACAACCCAGATCACTTCCTTGTGTCTTCATGGGCTACAGTGGTCCTCACAAGGGATATCTATGTTTACACCTTCCAACACATAGAGTCTATATCTCCAGACATGTAAGATTTGAAGAGACTCAATTCCCATTTGAATCCAAGCAAAGGGTTCCACCTGTGCATGCAGAAACCAAGGTAAGCCAATCAACCACTATCTTGTCTTCTCCTCCATTCACAAATAGACAGTTTAATGCTTTGGCACCTGAGACACAACAGGTCCCTGTGTCCCCTGCACCTGCTGCATTAAAAACTAATACAGATACAGAACCCACTGTTCCTGCAACATTACCACAGACAGAAACCAATGATGTAATTCTTGAGGGACAATCTACAACAACACAACCACACCCAATGGTTACTAGAGCAAGAAGGGGCATCTCCAAACCAATACAAAAACTATGCATTAATGCAACAAAACATCCACTTGAGACTTCTGAGTTTATAGCCCCTACATGCTTCAGCAAGGCAAGCCAGCATCAAGCCTGGAGAAAGTCCATGGATGAGGAATACAATGCTCATATGCGCAATGGCACATGGTCTTTGGTTCCTTTTGTACAAGGAGTGAATGTGGTGGGTTCAAAATGGGTGTTCAGAGTCAAACAGATGTCAGATGGGAGAGTAGATCGTTATAAGTCCAGGTTGGTTTCCAAGGGATATCACCAACAAGAAGGGGTCGACTATGGTGAGACATACAACCCAGTAGTAAAATCATGTACAATCAGGCTAGTGTTGTCCATTGCTACTATGCACAACTGGCTTTTGCGATAATTAGATGTGCAAAATGCATTTTTGCATGGGGAGCTGGAAGAAGAGGTGTACATGAGACAACCTCCTGGGTACACCGATCAGGTCTTTCCTAACCATGTTTGCAGGCTACATAAAGCCCTTTATGGACTAAAACAGGGACCTAGAGTGTGGTTCTCTAAGCTCAGTTCCTATCTTGTGAATAAGGACTTCAAGGCTTCAATAGCTGAAAACTCATTGTTTTTCAGAAAAACGTCTACTCACATAATATACATCTAATATATGTAGATGATATCATTGTAAATGGTTCTAATGCAGGTATTATCAATCAGTTAATCATTGATCTCAGTGATGTTTTTGCAGTAAAAGACATAGGTACCTTATCTTATTTTCTAGGCATTGAAGTATTACATCAAGACAAGGCATTGTTTCTGAGCCAACAAAAATACATAGAAGATTTATTACAACGCACAAAGCTTGATGGCATCAAACTGATGAGCACACCACTTTGTCCAAAAATGAAACTACACAAGCATGGCACAACTAAATTTAGTGATCCACCACTTTACAGGAGTATTGTTGGGGCCTTGCAGTACCTGCATCTGACTAGACCGGATATTTCTATTGCGGTTAACAAGGCATGTCAGTACATGCAGGAACCTTATGTTGAGCATTGGGAACTCGTCAAAAGAATACTGAGGTATCTTAAGCATACTATTACTTACAGCTTACACATCAGGCAAACTTATGAATTCTCCATTCAAGCCTATTCAGATGCTGACTGGGCAGGAAACCTGGATGACAGACGATCGACAAGTGGATATTGTATCTATTTTGGAGGTAATCTCATTTCCTGGAGTGCAAGAAAGCAAAAAAAACGGTTTCCAAATCAAGTACAGAAGCAGAATACAGAGGGCTGGCAATAGCAACTTCAGAGATCATTTGGATTGAATCAGTGCTTAAGGAACTGGGAATAATCACAGCACCACCGGTCCTTTGGTGTGACAATTTGGATGCAACATACTTAACTGCTAACCCAATTTTCCATGCTCGCACTAAGCACATAGATATTGACTACCATTTCGTGTGTGAGAGGGTTGCTTCCAAAGAGCTACATGTTAAATTTATATCGTTAAAGGATCAGATTGCTGATATTTTTACTAAGGGACTGCCATCCCTGAGATTTCAATTCCTAAGAAACAAGTTGAACATTCGCAAGCTACACTTCAACTTAAGGGGAAGTGTTGAACCAGATAGCTCAAGGACTAAGTCTGAGCTGAACAAGTCTCAAATATTGGATAAGCTTATCTAATCCGGGTATTTAGCATTAGTTATGCATGAATGTATTACGGTTACATCAAAGCCTTATCTTCTAATCTTTGTAAACTCTCTCTTCTATAAATAGAGAGACATGTTTTTGATTATGAGATTAAGAAAAATAAGCATTACAATCACTGTCTTCACTATACCCACTTGGCATGGGTAGGAAATTAGATGGACAAGAGAAGCTTGTTGGGTCTACTAAAATCTTACCGCTCACAGTTGATGCTCATGCTAATGTTGCGTATGACATCGATCGTCAGACAGAACGAGAATGCTTCAAAGATTGTTTACTCTTAATACAGAGACCTAGTTCCTAAGGTTTTGAAAGCTGGTGCTGGTGATGAATCTGGTGAATCTGACGAAGAATTGCAGAAAGAGAGCGAAGAGGAAAAGAGACGGAGCACAAAAGATGCAATTGAAAAGAAATTAGGCGCAGCACAACCCAGTAATATCGTTGCTTCTTCACAGTCGTCTGACACAAAATTTATCAAGTGTAGACCATCCCGTCAATGGGAAGCTTTCAACTCTGGATCAAAGGAGTGGATGATTATGTTGACTGTTAACTCTGGATCAAAGGAGAGGATGATTATATACACAAAAGTTCTCCTCGTCATCTAATCGTGAAAGATTACCAAGACTGCAAAGTCCCTCTATGCGTATCAAATTGGAAGAATCCAAAAGGTTATACAATTCCACTGGATAAACGTTTGGCTGCAGATGGTAGAGGTCTTCAAGAAGTTCAGATTAATGAGAATCATGCAAAGTTTGCAGAGCCGCTGTATGTTATCGAGGACATAGCTAGAGAAGTTGTGGCAGTGAGATCAAAGGTTCACAAGCAAACTTTGTTAATGGAAAATGAAAGGAAGGAGCAAGAGTTGCGGGCCTCGACACAAAAAGCTCGGTCTGAAAGGACTTGTGGTGTTCCTATGCCTTCTACTTCTGACAGGATCATGAGTGATGCTGGTGATGAGGATATGAGAGTAGATTATGAAAGGGCGAAGAGAGAAAAGATTCGCGAAGAAAAAAAGAGGGAAAGGGAAAGAGAGCGAAAAAAAGGATTGATCAAATTCTATTGAGTCTAACTCATAGTGATCATTTATCAAAGAATGACTCTGGTTATCAAATGGTTGAACAACCGAGATCAATTTACTTACGATACTTAGTTGACATTCATAAAAAAGATCTAATAAATTATGAGTTCAATAGATCTTGTTTAGCAGAAAGACGGATATTCCTTGCTCATTATCAGACAATCACTTATTGAAGATTGGAAGCCAAGGATGCATCAATGGGGAAGAAGAGTAAGATTACAAGGGATAGAGATAGAGATGTTAGTGAAAAGGTTGCTTTAGGTATGGCTAATACTGGAGTTGGCGGTCGTGGTGGTGGAGAAATCATGTACGATCAAAGACTATTCAATCAAGACAAAGGAATGGACTCTGGATTTTCAACTGACGATCAATACAACGTGTATGATAAACGGTTGTTTACGGCACAAAATATTGAATCAGCATCTCAGGATAACCAGAAACAGACTTAACTGTCTTAAGTCTTTCATGTGCATTGCACATGTTTCTGTTTCATTTTGTTATAAGCCACACATGGGCTGAGCACATGTGCCAGTCTGAGTCCTGTAATCACCACACGAATATCATGTACATGTGTTTCTGTTTCTGTTTCTGTTAAACTCTCCTTATATAAACTGAGCTTAACTCAGTCATTAAGCTAATAAGAAAACTTGATTTTTATGTTTGAGATTCAAGAGAGGTTCTCTCTCATTATCCATTGTTATCATGGTATCAGAGCAAGCAACACAGTTCTTGCTTAACTCTTCTCCGAACAAATTCAAGTTTCTTTAAAATTCAAGTTTTTGTTTGAGTTTCTCCGGCAACTTCAGATTAGTTCTGTGTTTATTCAATTTTAAATCTCAGATCTACATATGATTGAAACCTTTCCTTCATCATCAAAAATGGAGAATCCTACATCTAATCTACTCTCAAATGTTTCACTAAATCAGCTTACAGATTTTGTTCATCTAAATCTCAAGGATGACAACTTCATCACATGGAGAAACTTAATAAATCATGTCATCCAGAAATTCAAACTCAAGAAATTTCTGGATGGTACTCATAAATGTCCTCCTCAGTTTACAAATCAAAGAAATCAAACAAATGGAATAGAAAATCCTCTATATACTGACTGGATAGATGAGGATTCCACAATTACAATGTGGATTAACTCTACGATTTATGATTCAGTTATAGCATACTTCTCTAGATCTACTTCTTCTGCAGATTTGCGTAAGAGTATTGAAGACAGATTTGGAAGAGCATCTTCAACTCATTCCATACAATTACGCATTAAACTTCTTTCCATTACACAAGGTAACAAATCTATTCCAACTCTCATAAATGAAATAAAATTCTTGTCAGATCAACTAGAAGCTGCTGGAGAAATCATCTCTGACAAAGAACTTGTTGTTATCGCTCTAAAATCTTTGAATGATTCATATATTCCTTTTGCTACCTCAATGAGGCATATGAATCCACCAGTTGCATATAGATCTATGGGGTCCTTGTCACATTGCTTCTATGTCTGGTAGTCTGTACTATGCAAATATTGTGGATGAATACACAAAATATTGTTGGATTATTCCTCTACCATCTAAATCTGATTTTAAACATTCCTTTGTAACTTTTGTAACCAGAATTGAGAACTTGTTGTCATATTCTGTTATTAGAATCAGAACTGATAATGGTGGTGGTGAATTCTTGAATTCTTTCCTTAAAGATTTTTGTGCTTCTAAAGGCATTACTCATGAGCTTTCCTGTCCACATACACCAGAGCAAAATGGTGTTGCAGAAGTCAAACATAAACATTTATTAGGGGTCACTAGAACTTTTTTACCCAGTCTGGCTTGCCTAGTGTTTTTTGGGTGGAAGCTCTTCACACTGCAAATTTTCTTGTTAATAGACTTCCAACAAGATCCATAGCAAACTTATCACCTTATCAAAAACTTTTCAAAAAATTCCCAGATTATGCATTCTTAAAAGTCTTTGGTTGTGCTTGTTTTCCCTGGCTAAAACCTCACACCTCAAACAAACTGGAGCCAAGAAGCAAACAATGTGTTTTTCTTGGTTACAGTCTACAACACAAAGGCTACAGATGTTTGGATCCTACCACAGGCACCATTTCCATTTTCAGACATGTCTGTATAAAATGTTAATCTCTTCTGTATTTCAGTCTGAGCATTCAGTGCATATGCCATCATCAACCCACAATGTCCTCTCTAAGCTTCATTCCACTGATTCATTGTCTGTAGTAACTCCATCATCTTCCACATTAGATGTTATTTCTACCAACAATGCTCATAATATGACTACCAGAGGCAAAAATGGTATTAAAACACCAAAAGCTTACCTTTCTACTGTTTATCCTCTGGATGTGGCTCTCCTTGGCAAGGTTGTCTCAGTTCCAACTTGCATAAGTGCTGCTTAAAAGGAGGAAGTTTGGAGGGTGGCATCTGCTGAGGAATATCAGGCCTTGGTAGATGCTGGTACTTGGTCTTTGGTTGATTCCACAGGAATTGATAATGTGGTTGGCTGTAAGTGGGTGTTCATGGTTAAACACAATCCAGATGGCATTATAGCCATACATAAGGCAAGATTGGTTACCAAAGGATTTCATCAGCAGCAAGGGATTGATTTTGAAGAAACATTCAGTCATATTGCTAAGCCTACAACAATTAGGGTCATTTTGTCTTTGGATGTACAGTTCAGCTGGGAAGTCCATCAGCTAGATGTCAGTAATGCCTTCTTGCATAGTGACTTGCAACAACAAGTCTACATGGCACAACCACCTGGTTTCATTGATCATACAAGGCCTCATCATGTTTGTCTTCTCCACAAAGCAATTTATGGTCTAAAACAAGCCCCTAGAGCTTGGTATGCAAAGTTGAGTTCAGCTCTATTGCTTCTTCAGTTTGTAAATTCAACAACTGATACTTCTCTTTTTATACACAAAACTGGAACTCAGATTACTGTGGCCCTGGTTTATGTGGATGACATCCTTCTTACTGGTAATTCTTCATCCTTTCTACTTTCTGTCATTAGTAACTTACATAGAGAATTTCCAATCAAGGATTTGGGTCCCTTGCATTACTTTCTGGGTCTTGAGGTCCAAAGAAATGATATTTTTCTTTTTCTTAGACAGACCAAATATGTTGTTGATTTACTGCACAAGCATCAAATGGAAGGTGCCAAACCATGTCAGACACCAATTGCACCTTCAAAAGGTCTGAGTAAGGAGTCTGGTGCATTAGTGGACAATCCCATTGAGTACAGGTCTCTAGTGGGTGCCTTGCAGTATCTAACTTGGACAAGGCCAGACATTTCATTTGCAGTTAATCTGGTCTGTCAATTCATGCATTTGCCAAGATATGAGCATCTTATAGATGCTAAGAGGATTCTAAGGTACATAAAGGGGCACCATTTACTATGGTCTTCACTTTACCAAGGGTTCAACTTCTTTGTTAGGATTTGCAAATGCAGATTGGGTTGGTGACATAGATGACATGAGGTCAACTGGTGGTTATTGTCTATTTTTAGGCTCTAATCTTATCTCATGGTCTTCTAAGAAGCAAACAATATTTTCTAGGTCAAGCACTGAGGCTGAGTACAGGACACTAGCTCATAGTACAGCTGAGGTAGTGTGGATTTGCTACCTCCTAAAGGATCTACACTTATCTCTTATTGGTATTCCTAGACTTGGATGTGATAATATCAGTTCTATCAACCTAGCATCTAATCCAGTGCTTCATTCCAGGATGAAGCATGTTCATCTGGATTACCACTTCATTAGGGAACTTGTTCAGTCCAAAAGCCTGGGTGTTCACTATTTTCATACCTTGGACCAATTGGCAGATATATTCACAAAAGGCTTGCATGGTCCAAGGTTTCAGATGCTACGATCCAAGCTCAATGTTGTTCCTACACCCTTGAGCTTGAAGGGGGGGTATTGAATCAGCATCTCAGGCTAATCAGAAAAATACCTAACTGTCTTATGTCTTTCATGTGCATTGCACGTGTTTCTGTTTCATTCTGTTATAAGCCACACATGGGCTGAGCACATGTGCCAGTCTGAGTCCTGTAATCACCACACGAATATCATGTACGTGTGTTTCTGTTTCTGTTAAACTCTCCCTATATAAATTGAGCTTAACTCAGTCATTAAGCTAATAAGAAAACTTGATTTTTCTGTTTGAGATTCAAGAGAGGTTCTCTCTCATTCTCCATTGTTATCACAAAATACTATTTCTATTCTGTACAAGCCGAGGAAAAATACTGATACTGAAATGTATGGTGGAGGTGCAGATAAGCAGCAGCTTGATGAGAAGGTTATGAAAACAGATAGGTTTAATCCCGATAAAGGATTTACGGGTGTTCCTGAAAGGGAAGGTCCCAGGGATAAGCCATTTGAGTTTGATAAAGCATTTGGAGGAGATGATCCGTTCGGGTTGGATAAGTTTTTGGAAGAGGTACAAGGTGGAGGTAAAAAGGGTTTGGATAAAGTTGAAAGTGGAGGAGAAATGAGGGCAAGTGGTGGTGGATGTTCCAGAGATAATTATGATGGTAGTAGGTCTAGTCGACGTCGAACTCGCATTGGTTTTGAAAGGGGTGGAGCTAGAGTTTATGCTCTATTGCTCTTTCATGACTGTATATCTTTCCTTGTAGTCTGCTTGTAAATTTGTGTTTTACTGAGATAGGAAAATATTGATTTTCATGTTATCAAGCTTTTGATTCATTACAAAAAAATATTGTTGTTCTTTTACTAAAACTCATTCCTGCAGCATGCATTCATAATCCATCACGAGTGTTTTAGTGTAGTCCTGGTCGCTTCTGCAGATTTTAGCGCAACAATAGGCCCTTGTTTTCCTTTGTTGCAGCATGCATTCATAAATCTTTGATGTTTCTATGAGTTCTTCTAGTGGTAACCTACTAAGCTTAGTTCTACAAGGATCACTCATTCAAGACTTTAAACCAAGAACGAGTTAATTTGTCGGTCATTCGAAACCGAGAAATCAAGCGTAGATAAAACGCCGGCCTTTCAACATTTGCAGACCAGCCCAGCCCAGCCCAGCCCAGCCCAAAATATCACTTATATACGCCTTAAAACAAATCTGGTCTCTCTATCTGAGCTGTTCTCGCACTCGCAGTGTCGTCTTCTTCTTCGCCTAATTACTGAATCTCCGGCGGGTATTCTACGAAGAAGATCAAAAAACTGGTGTGTAGATTTCCCTTTTGATCTTTCAAATTTTGCGATTAGAGTTTCAATTTTCCCTAAGAAGAAGAAGAAGAAGAACCAATTTTTGCCCTAAATTTTGAAATGTCTTCTTCTTATTCAACTCCAAAGAAACGTCTAAAATCAAAACATACAAAACCCAATTCTCCTCCTTCAATTCCATTACTGATCAAGGATCCATCACCAGGGTTTTTTCCTTCAAAACAAGAAATCATTAGGTTATTTGGAGTCATTACTATTGCAATCACAGTTGCCATTACTTGTAATTACATGACCACCACTTTCAATCGCCAACAAAAACCCTATTGTGATGTACTATCAGATGATTATTCTTTATTATTAGATGATTCTTATTGCGAGCCTTGTCCGAAAAATGGAGAATGTGTTAATGGAAATCTGGAATGTGTTAGTGGTTATAAGAAGCAGGGAAGTTTATGTGTTGAAGATGGAGAAATTGAGAAAAGAGCTAAAGAACTTTCTAAATGGATTGAGGTTCGTGTCTGTGAAGCGTGTGTTCAGTTTTTGTGCGACGGGGTTGGGACTGTGTGGGTGCAGGAGGCACAAGTGTTCAAGGAACTTGAGGATAAACAAGAGTTGAAAAGGAAGTTTGGGTTGAAAAATGATGACTCTTATGTGCTTACGAAACAAAAGGCAATGGAGTCAGTTGACAGATTATTAGAAACACGAAAGAATTTGCAGGGTAGGGTTAAAGAAATGAAGTGTCCAGACGCATTGGTGGAACATTATAAGCCGTTATCTTGCTACATCCGGCATTGGGTCATAAAGAATGCATTTTATTTAGTGCCAGTTTCTGCTCTGATTGTAGGATTGATAACTAGTTTTGTTTGGTTACTTCGCAAAATTCGTCGGAGGCGGTATCTGGCAAACAGAGGTGATGAGCTTTATGAGCAGATATGTGACATCCTTGAAGAGAAAGCAACGATGGCAAAGAGTGTTGTTACTGGTGAAGGTGAACCCTGGGTTGTTGCATCTTGGTTACGAGATGATCTCCTCTTGCCAAGGGAAAGGAAGGATTCACAGTTATGGAAAAAGGTTGAGGAGTTGGTACAAGAAGATTCTCGTTTAGATCAGTACCCAAAGCTGGTGAGGGGCGAGTCCAAGGTTGTCTGGGAATGGCAAGTTGAAGGTTCGTTAAGCTCTTCAAGGTCAAGAACAAAGGGTAAAGCAAGCAAACAGACACCAAATGGAAGACTGCCAAACTCACCCGTTCATATAGCTGCTAGCAGTTAAGCTCTCTGATTCTAACTTTCATGTATGGCGAACACAGTGAAATCCACTTCTTCGTGGTTACCGTCTTAAGCGATTTATAGATGGGTCTCATCCGTGTCCTTTGCCAACCCTTCCCGATGGAAAAACTACTAATCCAGCCTATGAGGAATGGATTGAAGAAGATGGTATTATTCTTTGTTGGCTTTTTTTTCTTCAATGACTGATCCTATTTTGATTAAAGTTTGTGATTTGAAACATACAAGGCTGTTTGGGATGCTCTAGCTACCATATGTGCCTCAAAATATGAAGCTTGACTGATGCAACTCCAGCGCGAACTACAAAGGATGTGTAAAGGTGACAGCACAATGGCAGATTATCTTCTTCGGGCAAACTGCAAAGACATTGTTTGAGATTGCAGTTATTAAAGACAAGGATGCTAAGTGTAAGTGCTACATTATCAAATTTGAAAAGCACTTGGACATAATATGCTACCTTTTTGTGCATCCGTTTATGTTTTAGAATCTCTTTTCAATTTCAAGATGTAAAACCGTTAACCAAATCTCCTTAATTTTGTGTTTTTGAAAAGGAGAAGCAACAATGGTATAGCAATAGCCACACATGAACTAAAAGCATTTCAGTTTACAAAAATTTAAAGATTGAAACGTCTGATTTTTTTCGGTACTTGTCAGTTGTCACTGTTCCTCACCCTGTAAGTTAGTAGTGTACCATCAACATTAAAAATTTCAATTTTGCCATATGAATTTGCACCTAGAAATTATTGAAATTACAAATAAACCAAGCATGCTTTCATAAACACCACTTGCCTCCGTCCCTGCTCATGACCTGCAAGGATTAGGCACTGTGCATGCTTTTGGTATTGTAACACGAGTCGGAAACTGTTGGTTAATGGCTTTAGTTGCTAGTTCTATTCTAGATAGTTGTCCCATGATGAACTCGGTCATGCTTAATCCCTCCCCGGGGTATGTAGGCAGCGGAACCTAGAGTTGACTAACCCTGGCTTCAGCCTCCTAAATTTTTTAAACCTTGTATTAAATCCTTGTTTTTGGGTTATATTTTGTATTTAGCCCATCAAATATATAGAGTTTAGTCCAATAAGTTTATATAAAAAAATTTAGCCCCCTACAAAAAAAGAAAGAAAAGTTGTTAAAATTTGAATACGGATTGGCTGGCATACCAGCCTAATGACCTCAATCTGGTGTTACAAATGAAAGTCCCTCTTTTTAAGCGATGGATAATCAAACAAAACTATCAATACCATTTTTCTTGGTACCATTTTAATAACATGTGCTGATTAATGTCATTTAAAGACCAAATTCTCTGTAGAATTCTAACCATCAGTCCTCTAGTTTCTCTCCGGTACATAGAAAATGCTTATAAATAGCCTCATATTGCACTTCCGTTTGCTGCAGCAAAATATTTCTTTTTGCTGTTTCGTATTTTAATAGAAATGGCAACTGAAATAGAAGAGGTTTCTTCTTCGAAATTCAATTGGAAGATCAAAAAGTTTTCAGATTTAAACGCTCAAAAGGGAACTTATTGTCCTGCTTTCTCTGTTGGTAATCATAAATGGTATGGTATCATCTAAACATTACATGGATTAGTTCATTAAGAGTCTTGATGCTAAAAACAAAACCTATCCTACATTAAGATATTGAGAAACATTTGATTGCATCGTGTTGGAGAAATTTTTACAGTTACTTACATTGTTTAGACCTGAATATTTGAGGATCAAGAAGTTTTAGTAAGAGTTTTTCTAGTCTTTTTGAATTTACAGAAGGTCTAATGACATCTGGATTCCCGTAAACACTGCAAGGTTCTCTACCAAATATTGAACTTCCCCTGCACCATCCACCTGGTGTAAACCGACCATCTGATCTCTTTAATAGCACCTTGTCAATCCTGTCCAACACAGGATCATCCTTCGCAAACTTACGTGCAAATGGGCTCCCACTCTCGACCATTCCATCAAAATGCTGCGAAGTTAATGTGAGGGGATGTTGCTTTGGCGGGTTATCCCACATTATGTAATGCAGATCATGGTTCACGGTTGTATTCTGGTAATCCTTTGAGTTGCATATGACAGTGTGGAAGTAGCCCTCGGGGGATGAAAGGAAGTTTGTGTAGTACATGAGCAGGGTACGTGGGAGATTATCCCATCCCAACACAGTAAACTCCAAGAATGATCTTGTCAGCACCACCCACGCAGATCCTATCAAAACAGTAATACAACCATGATAAAGAATAAGATGGATTGAAAAATCATGAGCATTTTGCTGGGGAGGTATGGTCAGATATAAAAGAGAGTGCTACAAAAACAAAAACACAAACACCCTTTTCAACTTTATCTGGGAAAAAAGTTACTGGTTGCTTGGGGATTATTTGTACGCAGAACGAGAAGTTATAATCTTGGTGGATTGCTATTTGTGACTTTTGTACTTTAAGTTGGCTCCATATGCATAGAAGTAGATAAGCCCTAAGTTAAATGGCTGTTTCTCGCATTTGAACTTGTTTATACTTGTGAGAAAAAAAATTCAACTACAAACGCAAGTGACGATGCTGGAATCTAGATACAAAAATAGACAAGATAAGTTGATGGCACCAATCTCAAAATTAGTACCTGTGAATAGCTTGAAGGAGAAGGGAATCGTCCTTTTTTCTTTAGCCCAAAATACATCAGACTTCTTTGAATGATATAGTCCAGGGTCAATAATAAGAGGCCTTGCTCTTTGAGACCTGCAAGCAAACGCAAGAATATGAGAACTGAAGTAAGTCGCTACAGAAAGTAAAAAAGGAAATGCCTAGTTCCACAGATTTTTCTTTTTTCTTTTCTGAATAAATATACTTACTCTTTCCAACCAATATTACCAGTATGCTCAAGGAAATTCAAATCCCTAGGCAAGTATGAGAAAACATGAAGAATGTCTGCAAAGAAAAGGAGAAAATAGAGTCATCAAATTGATAAAACCAGTACAGCATGAACTACTGTAGTAGTAGATTTCTTATATAAAAAGTATGGAAAGCACAACAACAAGGATAAGATCAGTTTTGAACCATTTCTACTCAAACACCTGCTTCGAAGATAAGTGCAGCCTGCCACAAATAGGACAAGTGCAGATCTCTATTTGAATGCAGCACAAGTAAAAATTGGCATGGTTTAGTTTTACATGTCGACATTGTATTTGATGTATTAAAGGGACGATGTCAAGGATCAACATTGCTCAAAAGTCTGGATTTTTATTTGAATTCAGCACAAAGCAAAAATTGGCATGCTTTAGTTTTTCATGTTGAAATAGTGTTTGATGGATACGCGGGACTAAGTCATGTTGTAACATTATCTAGTGTCTGTCCAATGAATTCACAGTTATCAAGTCCTTATAGTTGTAGAACAATCACTAGTGAGTTTTCACTATTAGGATTGGTGTGTCTATTGTTCTCTATATCTTGTCCTCATCAGGGTAGAACAATAGCACAATCCAAAGCCATAAAAATTCTGCTAATTGTAATACCATTATCGACTGTCTTACATCAATATATCATACTTTCTCTGGCTATTTCAGCAATTGGCTTCACAATATAGTGACTATCTAAAAGGAAACTGACACGCTATATTCTAAATCCCTAACATTCAGACGTTAGACTATGATCTATAGAAAAGGTTAGTTTCTTGTTCTCTATGTTGGGTCCTCAATGGAACAAATGCACAATCCCAGGCCATAGAACTCTACTCAGTACTAAGTACTAACGCTTATTCCATTACCCACTTCTCTATATCAACATTTCTTTCTTTGCATATTTGAACAATCGGTCAACATGCAATTTAGTGGCTTTACAAATGGAAATTGACACACTATATATCCTAACTCCCTGGCATTCATAAATCAACTACAAACATCAAAGACCGAACGCATACAACCAAAACCAAATGCAACGCACATACAAAAAATGCAATAAAAGTTGCGCAAAAATACAATGTAATGCATCAAAAATTCAACAAAGTAAATAAGATTCAAAAGAACATACCATCTTGAGACATGAGTGGATAATCCGAAGGACTAAGATTAATAAACCAATCCCACTCCATCCCCTGCTTCAACAAAATCGCAACACCATGTAATGTCGCGGCAATCATCGTCGGCCCTTTATAAGTAACCACATTTGCTTTCCCTACCACCTTCACATTATCAAACCTCCTCATAACCAAATCAAACTTGACATACTTAGCTAATTCAATCCTCTCATTATCCGTCGCTTCGATATCAAGATGTAACAAATAATAATTCCATGGATGATACACTGCTTGTAACACTCTCCTCATTCTCGGCTCATCTCCTTTCGTCCCCGATATCAAATACGCCAGTCGTGGCGGCTTCGATTTCGATACGCTTATCAAATCGCTTTCACCAACATAATTGGATGCTTCAATGACATTAGATTTTTTATCTGATTTGCCAAATGTTGCTAGAAGTAGTAAAATCAGTGAAAGTATTGAGCAACCTGTTAATAGTAGTATCAGCCATTTTCTCTCAAGACCAAGCTGAAAATGTAGATTTCTCTTCGTCATCATCATCAGAGAACAAAATGCAGGTTCACACCAAATCCCTAAAGATTAAGGATTTCATAAAGAAGAAGATTCAGACAAGATCTAGCTGGTAGTAGTAGTGGGACCCACACCCTAATTAGTTGGTTTTGCTTGACAACCCTTAAAAAAAAAACTGAAATCCCCAAAATGAAGAAGAAGAAGTAAAGAGGGGTTTTGGATTTGGGAATGGGAATTAATGGAAAAAACTGATGTGATTCTTCAATGAAATAAACAGAGAATTATTTTATTTTGTTGAAGGATGGGGGATTGAAAGAGTTCCTTCATTACTTCAACAATATTAATTTTTCTTCTGAGGTTACAGGAGTAGAGTGGAGTGTGGACTGTCTGTGGAGACCAGATAACGGTAGGTCTAAACGTTTTCTTCTATTAAAACAGGGAAATACTATTAATAGAAATTAATAGATTTGTTTTTTGGCCGTAGATGCTTGCACGTGGGTTGATCCTCGAGATCTTTGACTGGTGTTGAATAGATGGAGGAGGGTTCTTGATGCCCAATCTCCCGTAGGGCACTGTTAGAATTAAAAATAAATTTATTGCTTGTTTAAAAATATATATATATATATATATATTTTGTTACAAAAATTATCTTCATGTGAACAAAGGGTCACTAGCCTATATTGTGCGTGGAAATAAAAAATCCATTTTTCACTTCTATGTGAATGAGAAACCTTTGGTTTGTCCCGCATGGGATAAACCAAGGATGAAGTCTATCTAATTACCACGAAAGTTATTTCTAAGGGAAAAACGTGTGGATTAGATATAGACTAAGGGAATGGGCTAGTGGGCAAATTCATACATGTGCGGTGCTTCGCAGCGAAGCACACACGCGGGCTTGCGGAGCTTGCGTGTGTTTTTTGCGTGTATTTTGCGTGAGCTGACGTGAGCCGTTGTATGCTTGGCGTGAGCCGGCGTGTGCCCAGCGTGTGCCTATCAAGAGTTAATGGTTTTATTTTAAATTCATATAATAAATATTAAAATCGTTTCATTATTTATGTGAATTAAAAAACCGTTTTATTATTTATTGAATTAATGAGAATTAAATTAAAAGATTTTTCATAAATACAATTTAATTCTCTTCTCTCAAATTTTTCTATAAAAGAAAAAGAATTTTCATTTTCAACTTACCCCAGACGCAGCTACTATCCTGTCGTCTTTTCCCCTCTTCTCGCTTTGTTGTGCGCACTAGATTTATTTTTATCTTATTCTTCTGTTAAGTTCACAACGGGCCAGCGAGTCTTGCTAACTGGGTTGGTATCAAGAGGTTTTATCCTGGATTCGATTTGCCAACTCTAAAAGGTATAGCAACACTTTTCTAAAGTGTACCTGGCAAATATCGAGTTAAGGGCAGTCTGTTGAACAGGCGACTCCTCTTACCTGTGTTTTGAGTGATTGTCTGAAAATGTGATATTTGCGCTAACGTTAACATTTGTGAAGCTTCTGGTGTTTTGGTTTGTTTCTTTGTTACAGGAATAATTTTTATCCAACAATCTTAACTCGATATTTGTTTTTCTGTAACAATGGAAACGAGAAATAATTTTTGGGAATTGTTTGCAAGATGTTCTCTCTCAATTACATACTTGTGATGATCTTATACGGAGCCAGTCACCCATTGTTTTACTTCGTTCTTTCAATATTAGGCACACATGGAAATTATTTATAGAAAAGAGACGAAGTCAGGCTTAGTGCTGGTTGGTCGCTGATGGGTAATGATAATGGTTACGTCTACCTTGGAATTGGATGAAACAGGAAGAAAAAGCTATTATTGTCCAGACACTGTTGTTTACCATTGCTATCAGATTTTCTGGATAATTATTGATCATCGATTATGCGTACTCAGGCTAATCACAAAGAAGAAGAGTGCGTTTCATAATTTACTTGTTAGTTGTGCCCATCTAGTTGCAGATAAAGAAGAAGAAGATGAGACCGAAGATGATCTTAATTGGAGACGGAGATTGGGGAGCCTCTCTTGCTCATCATTTCTCCCGTTCGTAGGACGTAATTATTAGATGTTACAGTGGATATAATACACGTTGTGTTCTCAAAGTGATCGAGAAAGTATGTAATGGAGAATCACTAATAGCAATGACGTATTGTTTTCTTTGGTGTTAATGATAGTCTTATTCCTGATCGAACTAGTGCTTTCCAAAATGTTCATCTTCATGAATACAAGCAGGACCAGCACTATCAAGCAAACCACCAAGTCCAAATGTGGTATTAAGGCCCACCAAATCCAAATGTTCTGATCGAAGGATTCTCTCTAATCAGAAACTTCACATCATGAAAATGCGAAAAGAACTACTGGTTGTGAAACGAGTTCCGTCATCCGATTCCATGCGAATGAATGCTTCAGTTAAATATCTCCTCATGTACACCTTCTGTTTTGACCCACCTAAAAACCATTTGGTCTGGAGAATGAAACTACGAAGTTCGTGCAATTCTCCTTCTGACGCGTCACTGAACAATCTTCCGATATCATGTGATGATGGAGATATGGAGACGTGGAATCTTAACGGAAAGTTTGCATGCAGTCCCACAAGACCCGGACAAATGCTACTTATGGTATTACAGCTATGTTAATAGCTAACGTAATGGAGAACCTTACGTTATTAAAAAAGGAAGTTTCACGGTGGAAATTGAATTTGCGGAACATAAAGGATTAATGTTCCATATATTTCCTGTAACATTTCCTTACATGATATGCTTATTTGACTATTTAGAAGCTGTTTTGGGCTAGAAAGTTATGGGCCTTCTGCATGAATCTGTTTTGGAATGGTTGATGCGTTTTTGCTAAATTAAGTGCGGAATTTTTTGGAGACAATTTTCTTGGTCATTCTAAACGAATTGCGAGGAGCTGAGACGACCCGGTCAGTGCAGTAATAATTGGTGACCATGTTGGGAGGACTTCTTGTACAGATAGTTCAATTTGGGTTGGGCTAGAGTTAAGTCCTAGAGGTGGTTTTGGGTGCATTCTATTTCTAGCTGATGATATGGGGTTGGGCCAATTGCATTCTTCGGCAGGGTTTTGATGAAGACTCCATGGCTCAAAGGGAAACTTTTATCGCTCAAATGGTGGTAGCAACGATAATCAAGTATGGTTTATTAATTATAATCATAATATATTTGTTAATATATGAATCGTATGCATGATGTCTTGAGATTATTAGAACGGTTAAAACACTAAATTTAACAACCGTAGGACACGTTTGATGAAACGTTGAGATGCACTAAAATCAAGACAATTTTATACGCATAATAAAACGTAGTTATCATGCACTAAAAATAATTTAACGTGGAGCATGCATGGGTGTTGATTATTTGATTATAAATAAATCATATTCATAATATAATTAGGCACTATTTTATAGAAATTGTAAGGATTTTATTTATAGAGAAAGAAAATAAAATAATGCTAAATTATTATGGAAAATTCAAAAGAACAAGTTTTTTGTTACAGTGTCTGAAGTCAAATTGGTAACTAATGTGAGAAACTGGTGGGTAGACTCTGGTGCTACCGAGCATGTCCGCGGAAACAAAGATATGTTCACCTCCTATCAGAAGGTAGGGGAAGGGGAAAAGCTCTATATGGGTAACTCGTCCGCAGCACAGGTTGCGAAAAAAAAAAAAAGGAAAAGTTGGGCTGAAGCTCATTTTTTTGGCAAAATTCTCACATTGAAGAAATTGTTCATGTTCCGGACATCTGTAAAATTCTTGTATCTTGTAATATATTTGATAGTGTAACTCAGTGGAAAGAGCTATAAGACAGTGGGTTTTTACAAATTAGATGTAACCTCAATTTAAATAAATAAAATTGATTCCTTTTATGTTTGTGTGTCATTGAATGTTGGACTTGGCAGACTTTGTCATGTTATTCAATGAACAATCTGGCGAGCATAGGATGCATTCCCAAATTTAATTTGGAAAGTAAACATAAAGGTTAAATTTGCATAAAATCTAAATATGCTAAAATGTCTTATAATAAGAAATGTTCAAGAAAAATTCTAAACCCTTAGAATTAATTCCTCAGACCTAGTTGACTTGAACTCAATTCAAACTAGAGGTGAAATTATAATCCCTTAAGGAGATGATAAAATCATGAATTAGTTCAGGACTACCTGCGAACTTGTGGGGGAGGCCGTCCTTTCAGCTTGCCATGTCCTGAACAAAGTACTTATTAAAGGATCAGATATGTCTCCAAATGAATTATAGAAAGGCAGACAACCCTATTTTGCATACTTCAAAAATGTGGGGGTGCTTGACTAAGGTTTCTATTCCTCCACCTAAGAGGACATAGATATGACCCCAAAACTGTTGATTGTGTCTTCATAGGATATCCTGAACACACTACATAAGGTTAGGGTTGTGAATTCTGATATTTTAGAAATTGGTCTGAATACCAATATGGAATCTAGGGATGTTATGTTCATTGAAAAAATTATTTTCCTTTGAAATCTGAATCTCGCATGATATGTATTGATCCCCTAGATGTCCTTTCTACTTGTCAGACAATACTTCTATAGGAAGATGTAGTTGAGCCTAGAAGATGCAAAAGATTTAGAATAGAAAAAATCTTTTAGAGCATGAAAATTTTGATCATGTAATGTTCTCTAGTGGATTTTAAAATAAATGAATCTGACAAGTGTGTTTACACTAAAATTGTCAATGATGCATGTGTGATTGTATGTTTGTATGTTGATGATATGCTTATACTGGATACAACCATAGATGTAATTTATTCCACTAAGAACATGTTGAATGAGACCTTGACATGAAAGACTTAGGTCCCTCAGATGTGATCTTAGGGATGAACATTAGAAGAGAGTCTAATAGATATAGTCTTAGTCAATCTCATTACATTGAATCTGTACTTAGAAAGTATATCCAGTTTGATAGGAGCATTGGGATGCACTTTTTAGAGTGTTAAGGTATCGAAAATACATTTTAAACTTTGTTTGAGTTATAAGAGATACTCTGCAGTCCTTGAAGGACATTGTAATGCAAACTGGATAGCAGACTCAGAGGAGTCTAAATCTACGAGTGGATACGTTTTTACTCTAAAATGTGGATCAGTGTCTTGGAAGAGTTCCAAACAGACCTGTATCGCTCGGCCCACTATGGAATCTGAGTTTATTGCGTTAGATAAAGCAGGAGAGGAAGCCGCTTGGCTAAGATGCTTTTTAGAAGACATTCCTCTCTGGCATAGGCCTGTGCCAGCTATATCTATACATTGCGATTGTCAAGCTGCAATAGCTAATGCTAAAAATAGCAATTATATGGAAAATCCCTTCATATTCGGAGAAGACACAATTGTCTAAAACAACTAATCTCGAATAGCGTCTAAGGAGAATATCGCGGACCCTTTGACGAAAGGCTTGTCCAAGGAGATAGTTAGTAATGCATCGAGGGGGATGGGACTTAAGCTCATCAATTAAAACTTTCTATGAAGGATACTCAACCTTGCTGACTGGAGATCCCAAGATCAAGGTTTTGAATGAGACAACTAATTTATGGCGGGTAAAAATTAAACACTATCAGAGAATTAATTTCTCTGTCCCTTCCCTATGGTGTAGACGTGATAGTGTGACTGCATGTGAGGATGACTTATAATAAAGTCTTAATGAGTTCTATAGTTTCAATTTAAGATTGAAATGGGGTGTAGCAGTTAACACTCTTGATAGAACTCACCTATCTGAATGAGAAAGTGGGTCGCTTCCTATGAGAACTGAGCTAATTCTCTAGAGCATTCTGAGAAACGGGATATGTCCAGGGCCAAAACGGACACAACGGCGTGAACTTAACAGCACTCTTGAGAGATATCTCGCGTAAGGAGCTATTGATGAATTACACCAAACGATGGCAGTTCAAGACATCGCGTTCACTGTCCATCAAGTAGTTCCGGTACTTCTCACTAAGCAAAGGTTCAATTCCATATGGTCACCTATTGCTTAAGAGGTATTTCTCGTTTCCGGTTTTCTAATTTATCGCTTTCTTCATTCATGTGGGGGATTGTTAGAATTAAAAACGAATTTATTGCTTATTTAAAAAAAATATATATATATATATATTTTGTTACAAAAATTATCTTGATGGGAACAAAGAGTCACTAGCCTAGATTGTGTGTGGAAATAAAAAATCCATTTTTCACTTCTATGTGAATGAGAAACCTTTGGTTTGTCCCGCATGGGATAAACCAAGGATGAAGTCTATGTAATTACCACGAAAGTTATT
The DNA here is from genome assembly GCA_023531435.1 of Papaver californicum. Classification (NCBI taxonomy): domain Eukaryota; kingdom Viridiplantae; phylum Streptophyta; class Magnoliopsida; order Ranunculales; family Papaveraceae; genus Papaver; species Papaver californicum. Next base: position 634,784 of record JAJJMC010030244.1, read on the forward strand.
TCTAAGGGAAAAAACGTGTGGATTAGATATAGACTAAGGGAATGGGCTAGTGGGCAAATTCACACATGTGCGGTGCTTCGCAGCGAAGCACGCACACGGGCTTGCGGAGCTCGCGTGTGTTTCTTGCGTGTGTTTTGCTTGAGCTAGCGTGAGCCGTCGTATGCTTGGCGTGAGCCGGCGTGTGCCCAGCGTGTGCCTATCAAGAGTTAATGGTTTTATTTTAAATTCATATAATAAATATTAAAACCGTTTCATTATTTATGTGAATTAAAAAACCGTTTTATTATTTATGTGAATTAATGAGAATTAAATTAAAAGATTTTTCATAAATACAATTTAATTCTCTTCTCTCAAATTTTTCTATAAAAGAAAAAGAATTTTCATTTTCAACTTACCCCAGACGCAGCTACTATCCTGTCGTCTTTTCCCCTGTTCTCGCTTTGTTGTGCGCACTAGATTTATTTTTATCTTATTCTTCTGTTAAGTTCACAACGGGCCAACGAGTCTTGCTAACTGGGTTGGTATCAAGAGGTTTTATCCTGGATTCGATTTGCCAACTCTAAAAGGTATAGCAACACTTTTCTAAAGTGTACCTGGCAAATATCGAGTTAAGGGCAGTCTGTTGAACAGGCGACTCCTCTTATCTGTGTTTTGAGTGATTGTCTGAAAATGTGATATTTGCGCTAACGTTAACATTTGCGAAGCTTCTGGTGTTTTGGTTTGTTTCTTTTTTACAGGAATAATTTTTATCCAACAGCCACTGCATATATACCGGATATCTTAATCACTTTTGAACAAAAATTTACTAGGTTAAAGATGCTACATTGTTGTCATGAGCGAACAAATGATGTATTTTCAATAATATTTATCGTGACACATTGTTATGCCGAGCCTAGTTAGCAGTTTGGGGTACGGAAAACGTTCGGGACGACAAATATGCAAGCATTAGTTGTTTTGGAGAAATGTAAATTGGTCCACTATTCGGTTAATGGTTCATGATTCGGGAATAACTTGGAACAATATATATATGTTTATAATTCGTTTTAGAAATATAAATTCGGTATACAATAACCTGTAAATAATTATTTTTTAACATAATATCACCTTAGGTACTACGATTTTATGATTTTAAGAAACTATACATATGATATATGCAATATAATCAGGAACAACATGTACGTTGGTGGTGTAGGAGTAAGATTGATGTATATAAGATTTTAAAAGTAAAAAATGTGATAGAATATAATAATAAAATATTATACGAACCGTATATCTCGATAATTTATAAATACGCATACAATTTATTCTAGACTAAAAATTCAGTAATATATACGTCCTAGAGGACCACAACTATACATATGGAATGTATACAAAAAGTAATAAGTATGTATGTTACTTAGATTACACACCCAAAGACCCAAAAAATTGCATAATAAAATGTACAACGTTATCTCTTTCTTCTAAAACAAGAATATGTTTGAGTTAGAAACTCATGCATACTTCTTTTAATCAATACTTTGCCTTTTGAACAAAGAATTAAGAATAAGAAGAAGATGTCTATATCCTTCCAAGCATAAAAGAAAGAACAAAGAAGAATAAGCAGAAGGAACTTGCACAAAGAAGAAAAAAGCAACCGAAAGTAAGTTGTTTTGTTGTATATTACTTTTTTTTTCATATTTTTCTCTCATCACTCATTTTTTACTGCCAACAGTAAAATGTTACAAGCAAAAAACAATGAATATATGTCTGCTCGAGAAGATGAGATTCTAAACAGTAAAATGATCGAAATTTGAAGTCGAAAATCGACAAACTACAACATTATCCAAACTTGAAGTTTGGTTTAGATCTACTCACAATACACAAATTTAATATCATCACTTGGACAAGAAATTGACTAATGGTCTAGTTTGTTGTGTTTTCTAAAGTTCTTTGACTTAATAGGACATCATTGTAGAGACCTATTTCAACAAGCTGATGTATGACAAACAAAAATTCGCCATCAATGGGATATGGAAATATCAAATTTGGATTTGGGTCTTAGACATAGAACCTACCAATATATATCCAAAAAAGAAAAAAAATGGATAGGAAATATAGACTTTGCGTTCTAACTTGCACCAACATCTATTCCATTTGTGGTAACTAACCAGGATTTGCTCCTAAACAGGAAAAAAAAGGTAATGCGATCCATAACACGAAAAATATTTGAGGTTTTCCAAATTCATGATTCGAACTTGAAAAGTGTTATCTAAAGTTAAATTCTTGTGGATCAAGGAATTGCTTGAATATAAAATTGAATCAAGTTTTCTGTGCCCGATCATTTAACGCAGAAAAATATCACTTTTGTGCCCAATTCTTTTGCACAGAGAATTTGGGTCATCAGATTAATACATCCGTTGGTGATCCAACGATTTTATTTTTTACGCTAAATTATTGGGTATAGATGTGCCAGACCATTGGACGCATTTTCCGTGAATCTTGAATCACCCTTTTAGGTGGTAGGTAGATGAGATGAAAAACAAGATGCGGTAAATAAGAAAGACAAGTCGAAAACTTCAAATAATATAAATGCATTTTTTCACTCAATCTCTATAATCTTTGTTTATGTCACCCAAAAACTTTATTAAGCTAATAAAACATTCCATAATTCTGACATGGTTTTTGTTTGTTCCCTTCATTTTTACTATTTTTACTTTTTGTTTTGTTAAAAAAGTGAAAACGATCATTCATTTTCATCTCATCACTTTCACAAAACAGAATCAATTGGGTAATGTGTTCAAACAAAACCGATGAAAAATGAAACACAAAATAATGGTCCACAGTAATTATTAATCCAAATCTAACATCTCAATTCAATGCTGTTAAATTTGTTATAAAGAAGAAGATGAAGATTAAAGAATTAGAAGTTCTACTACTCTGCCACACATCTCATGCTTTTCTTTAACAGACCATCACTACCTCCACCACTTACCATGAAATATCATTAAAGGTTTCAGACAACTCTCATATGCCATGGAAGGCCTCAACAGAGAGTTGCAATCATAGAAAATAAGTTAGGAGAGTATTTGACGGTTAGGTCATGGACTATCGGTAGGTAGTTTACTGTTCGTTTTAACTAATTATTCATTCAGAAGATATTACGGCATTTACTTAAACTATTTGTTCATTCTGAAGATCTATAGGTTGTGTGAAGTTATGAACTCTCGTTAGTTAATGGTTTATGGCATTTACCCCAACTAATTATTAATCCCGAAGATATTACAGTAGTTCTAATTAGTTTTTTATCACGGCAAGTGGATAATTGACACGTCACTCTATATGCGTCGCACTGTTTGCAACTAGCTAACTCCCAAATTGTTAGTTTAACAAATGAAATTGAACTAACAGTTAAAATGAACAAAAACAAAAATTTCTACTTGATTGGCACAAAAATTTAATAAAAAATGATGTAATTCTAAGAATTAACAAAAACCCTTTATAGATTAGCTCAAATGAAACATGGGTTTTAGTACATTGATTGATCTAATTGATGATGGAGAAGAAGAAGAAGAAGCCAATAATGGCTTTACCTTTGAAGATGAAGAAGAACTTGAAATGGGTTGTTGATATTTGTTTTTAGCAACAAGAATTGTAATATAATTACTACTAGACCCATTTTCTGATTCAGAATCATGATAAATTTCATCATTCTTGATCTCTTCTTCTTCAATGAGTACTGTTTTCATGTACAATTTCTCCTCTGCATCTTTCAAGAACTTGAATTTTGGAGGAGGTGAAGATTTAATCTTACTAATCTCAAAATCAGTTGATGATTCAAACAGAGGATTAAACCCATGATTATTGTAACAACAATTAGCAGCAGAAGTAGTACTCTCCCCCATTAATGGAGTCATTGGTGGAGTAAAAAATGATGGAGATGACAATGGAGTTAAATATGGTGTTTCCATTGATATAATCAAATCACTTCTCCCAGACCCAAATTTCCCACCACCACCATCTTCAGATTCTAAATCTTCTCTAGTCTCCTCCTTAATTGTGAAAAGCAATCTAGTTGGACCTGATAAACTATGTAATCTCATCAATTCATTCTCAATATTACTATTACTATCCTGCTGAAGATCTCCATATGGTTTTACACAGTGAGTTTGTGATTCTATATCTGTGAATCTAAGTGGGTTTAATGCTGTTGTTGTTGATGATAACGAAGATGGTTTTTTCCAACAAAATAGATAGAAAAATTCTCTTCTTGATGATGAACTAATACTACCATTACAATGATTCTCTTCTTCTTGTTGTTGTTCTTTAATTTCCCTGTTTATGATTCTTCTTTTCCACCATAACAAGTAGTAAATCTCTGCAATCAGTGCTAGCAATAGACACCCAAACACTATGCTCAAACCAATTCCTAAACTACCCAATGATTTCATATCTCTTGCAAATAGGTCATGAGAAGAAACCTCTGAGACTATGGCAAATTTGCATTCCAAGATGAAATTCTTCTAGCATTTGGGTCTTGAAAAGGCCTCTCCTTTAGCAATAAGAGAGGGCCAAATGTTGGAAGAGATGATGGCGATGGAGTCCTTTAGGTTTGTGGTTCACATGGGTTTAGAGAGTTATGTGAAAAGGAAAGAATTGGTGTCGTTTACTGAGTAATAAAACATGGAAAGGTAAATGAGAGTCATTCACAAAACAGAGGAAACTAAAAAACAGAGTCTAAAAAACAGAGAAGGAATTGGGGGGTGACTATTTGATAGATCGTGTGGTGGTGATATTGAATTGTTTTTTTTTTTTTTTTGATTTTGGGTTGTCAGAATGAGATTCATTCATCACTCTCATCAAAAAATTGCTTTTAAGAATGAAATGAAAGAACTATTCTTTCTTTGATTATTAGTATTAAAGTTTAAAGAATAGTCCAACTAACCTTTTATTTGTGTGACATATGTATATTTGGAATATTTTTATAATAATAATCTGGAATAGACAACATACACCACTAACTGTGCTAATGAGCATATATAATATTTAAAATCATTATCTTCTGAATCAATTTTAGGTTTTATGATAATTTATCGGAATTAACAATTTAAAATTGCTATCTTCTGAATTATATTTAGGTTCTATGAAAGTTTACCAGAGTTTCACAATGGAAAAAATAAACGGATTTAAATCTATTTTAAAAGTTAATCTAAAGAAAAATGAGTAATGGTTAAGGTGTTAAAGAGCAAATAACTGCAACACATTTTGTTACTTTTAACCTATTTTTTTATTCTTAACTTTTTATTCAATTTTTAAGTATTAGACTCTGTTTTTTTTTTTCTTAATTCTTTCCCATAAATAATGGGTACGTTTTTTTAAATTTTACATTCACAACCATAAGAACTAATATGTTTGTGATTAAATTTAGGTTCTATGATCACCATAACTTCACAATGGAAAAAAATAATACGCATAATGGTTATCTGCTAAAATACAAATAGCCATGACGTGTTTTATTACTTTTAGTTTATATTTACTACTTTTAAATTTTTATTCTATTTAGTCTTCACTTTTATATCTTTTCTATGCTTCTAGCTTCTAGAGTTTTACGGTCACAACCACAAAAACCAATGTGTCTTCCAAAATCTAATGTGCAAATTGTCGTTGAATCTTGTGAATACCTGCCATAAGACCCAATCTAATAAATCATTTGATGGATGTGAAAAAACCATCTAGGAAAGATAATTATATTGATACCAAAAACACCAGAAAATTTATCTACATTGTTTCGAAGATTTATGGAACAAAAACAAAATATATATTACTCTTCCAGTAGATATATTTATTTATTTTCTTCTAAATATGCAATTCTACTTTGTTCCGACTCGGAACTTGACAATAGATCTTACTTCCACAATTATGATGCAATATGCTCTTCCATTGTCAAACCTTGTTGAATTGTTAGTACTTAGTACAAAAAAAGAAAGTGATGGTACAACTAATAATCAAAATTAGGTGAGGAAGTCAGTAACTTGTTGGCTTTTTTTGTCATATGACTCTTTGGTTTGATTAACAGATGAACCAGCCATACAAGTGAAATGAGGAGTCAGTCATTAGTAGTTTACAGGTATGTGTGTAGTGTATGCTCCATAAATCAAGTCACAAGTTGTATATGCAATAACAATAATAATAATGTATATGATAATATCTAGTGAGTGTTGCTGCATAAGACTGTATTTTAATGCTGGTGGCCTAGCATTCAACGCCAATCTACAAAAAAGAAAAAAAAAAAAGTACATCTCTATGTCTATTTTATATCATCACCACCAGTCCACCAACACATCAATTATATCAATACATGGATTATCAAAATTTTGGGATTCAGTTTTTGATTTATTTATGTTTCAGTTTATGAAAACTCCAAATTTTGTAGTGGAGTATGGTAGACAAGAAATGCAGCTAGAAAGAAAAAAAGACAGTGGTCATGATAGGATGAGACCCTTTTTTTTTAGACCTTTACAGAACATGAGGTCCAACGATGAATAATGCACCTCCTTAAACCTTAAAAACATTCTAAATTTTCTTTGACAACGAATTTAGCAGTACTAATTAACCAAAATAACTTTTGAAAACCCAAAACCCCTACAAAAAAATCTTCTACCTGTCAAATATCATTCAATATTTATTTTTATTTTTGCGAATTGGAATTTGGTTGCTCAAAGAAAAGAGAAACTGAAAGGAGAACAAGAACAACAGAAGTTGGAAGCCTTTATCTAACAAATGACATATTCCACAAACAAAATCAATTTAAAAAATATATCAAATTTTATTTGTGTATTTATTTATTAGTAAGATTAGATTCATTGTATAAAATATTCCCGGTTGCTAAGTTGTAAACAAACACTATTCCATGTTGTTGTTTGGGTAAATTTTCAGGTCAAAAAAAATCCTCGTTTCTCGGGGTAAAATTCTTGGTACTTCTATTCTTGTTGATAAGAAGACATTAAATTATGAATATGATTTTTTTTTTGCTACTAAAAAGAAAGGTTAGTTTGGGCGTAGCTGGTACTAAGGATACAAGTGACGCAGCTAAGCTAAGACAGACATGAGGGATTCAGACTTGGATATGGGCCTGGATTTGGATGAAAGTAGGTTTGGTAGCAAGGTGTTAAAAGGGGTTTCTCCTAGGTTTGTGAGGTGGGAAGGGTTTAGCATAGAGGGTGCTAGTGATAGTACATCCTTGCTAAACAAGGAGGAGCTTGAAGAATTTAGTAAAGTTCAGAATGTGAAAGTTCGGTATAAATTCATTAGGGACCCTGATTTTAGATAAAAATATTTTAAAAAGAAACAGGTTCAAATAGATGGAGTTACTCTTACCAAGAAGCAAACTCAATCTCTAATTAAACTTGTTCCTGATAATTATATTTCTATTGAAGATGAAGATAGTGATTCATTTGATAGAATTGAATAATTTCTTTTGGATTCCGTCTTTTCCATAAGCAGACCATATAGAGTTAGGAACCATAGGGGAGATTGAGAGGGGTGCGTACTAGGCGTTGGTAGTTATTTCTCTTATTATTTATTTTTATTGATGCTATTTAATTTGGTATTAAGTCTTTGATTATGTAATTATCTTTGTATCTACAGCCATTTAATTAATATAATTTTGGACTTACCTAAAAAACAAAAGAAAATAAAGCAAACTTTTTTTACCAACCCAAAAGAATAACTCGCCATGAGATTCACCTGATATTGGTGTGACTCGTCCTATGAAGGATCAACTACACAGAACATATGTTTATAAAAGTATTATATCAAAGATGTAGTTTATGAGGTGAAAGACAACCATAGGAATTTGAGAATAAATTAAAGATCCTAAACGACATATTGAAGTTCGCAAATGAGACAAGGTTAAAATTTTCTTCTCAAATTCACCAATCCACCGACATCCAATCCGCTCATCTGTTCACTCGTGAATATTAAATTTTTCGGGTAACAGCCCTGCTTTTTGGGTAGTGAAGCCTGGGTATTGGGCCTTTTATTGGATTGGGCTCACAGATATTTTGATGCTGACGTTTAACCAGCTTAAAGCCCATTTGATTTCCCAGTAGGCACTATAAACGTTTGATTTTCCTTAATTCTTCAGGATTAGGGTTCTAAGTCTTCTGACTTTTAATGCGGTTATAAATATGTCCAAGCCTTTCTTTCAACTCCATGTCTCTCTGTAAGTTTATAACTCATAAACCCTTGGTGAGAATTCAATATGGAGTCATATATATAACTGTCCGCTCCCAGTAGATATCATAACAGATATACTTTCTCGGTTACCAGCCGTGTCTGTATTATCGCTCAAACAAGTACGCAAAACATGGAGAAATCTCCTGTTGCTCCTAACTTTGCTGGAATCCATCTCCGTCACCAGCAATCACTTGATCAGGAAATTCATGCTGGTGCTTCTACAACTAGTATAAGTAACAAGGTGAGTTTTCTTTGCTTTTTAAGATCAACAGTAAGTCCATGTGTAAATTCGATCTACCATAGAGAGTACTATGATGATAAACTACATAACTTTTAAAAGAAGAAATTTACCTTAGATTTTGAGGGTTCCTTAGTTGGTTCATACTCATTCAGTAGTAGTAGTAACAGTAGTGGGCATTGGAGAGAGTTATGTGAAATTCATTACAGATTTGGACATCCAAATGGTGTATTCTTCAACGGAGCACTTGACTGGGTGCGAGAAGGGAATCGGGTTATGGCTTTTGATTTGGCAAGAGAGGAGTTTTTTGTTGTCAAGTCACCACTTTCATCTGAGGGTGATACTTATCGACTATGCTTGTTAGGAGGTTCTTTGGGTGTTTATCACAACAAATACTGTCAACGATCTGCGTTGTGTATTTATGACCCAGAAACCGCAACTTTGGAAACAATATCTGATGCTATGAATACGGATTAGAGAGAAAAACATAGTTGCCTGGTTCATCATGTAAACACCTTTGTTTCTTTAAAAGGTATGGCATGAGAATTGCAATAAGAATCCTGAGGCGCGAGAGTTGTATACTATCATGATGTTTGTCTTTCTTTTCCCACAGTAGACTTGTTTGAGCAGGAATAATATAATCTAGTTTTGGACTCCTGTGTTATACTAATAAAACATGAAAATGTCTAAAAGATAGAGGATTAAACTTTTCATCTGGAAATGTTTGTATGAGCCATTTTGTTATACATGGATTAACCAGCCATCAGCCCAAGCTCCTTTACTGATCTTTTTCTTCTTTTCCTTTTTAAATTAGAACTAATGGGTGATACTAACACTTATGTGGCTGTAGTTTAGTGGTAAGAATTCCACGTTGTGGCCGTGGAGACCTGGGCTCGAATCCCAGCAGCCACAGTTTCTTTTTTTGTTTTATGTTGATTTTAGAAGCAAAAAAAGGTCCATGCGTACTTCAGTTTATTGTGCACTTATTGAGCCTAATATTGTAGTGTAGGTACATTCATGAGTTAAGATTTTTCAGACTTGTATTTGCAGAAGACATGCATATACATACCATATCTGACTATGTTGTTGCAATTTGTTTGACTAGTAACCGAAAACTTAACTTCATCTTCACCGGTTTTGTCAACTCACTGATAAGTGATCATACACTTTCCCCCTTCCTTTTGGATAAATTTTTATTTTCATTTGACTGAGAATATTGAAGGTTATTTAAAAAAGCAGAAGAAAAAGTAATGAAGAAACTAAATTAATGCTAGTGAAAAAAAACAGTTTTACTACCAGTTGGAGCCATTCAAAGTGAAAACACGAGTGGAAAGTCCGTCTTGAGAGTTTTATCTCTGGAAAAATTTCAATCTTCCAGGTGAACTTATAAGATGAAGAAAGGTGATTCCGATGCTGGATCAAAGGGGTACTACGAGCCCTCTGCCCTACGCATCTAACCAGCTTGTGTGGTCATCGGTTCCACCGCCCTATTCAGGGCCGGTCCTGACTTTGATGATGTCCAAAGAAAGTGTCAAATGCAACCCTTCCACCAATAATTTACGATCATTTGACCACGTCAACATACGTTGACCATGGTGGGAAATGTCACGACTTAACTTCGCGGCTTTCATTTTGCCTTAGGTCACGACCCGGAAGTACAATGGTTCAGTGAATCAACTTCAACCAATCCAGCTCGCCGTTAATAATCCAACAAAATAAAAAATAAATCGTAGTTCAAAAGATTTAATTAATTTCGTCTTTAAACTAGATTTATATCCATGTAACACAACGGGTATAATTGCTCGTACATTTTTAAATCTGTTACAAAATTGTTGGTATCTTTTTGTTATATCCTCTGCTAAGTTTTTAGTAAGAAATTGAGTCTATTGAGTAAGAAATTTCATATTTTCTCAAAACTAACCGAATAGAATTTTTTAGTAAGAAATTGAGTCTATTGAGTCTAAGTTTCGATGATCAATTATAAGTTTGTAACAATGTTTGAGTTGTAAACAAGTCTTCTTTATAGGTTATTGAGAAGCACCATGATAATCAGCATTGAGATGAACTTGTACTCCCTCCTCCCTCAATTGTCTTTCTTCTTTTATTCTGTAGAACACTCCCTTCCGCGGCACCATCATCTGTCGTCTGACAAGTAATTTCAACCCGTATGATGCAAGTATCATCCACAATATATCCCTTAGTAGGGTCATGGAGTTCATCAAGAGGCACGAATTCCTCCCAACCATGGCCTCGGATACTATTTACAGGGATATTGCATTGTAAATCTGCAGAATCCAAACAATATACAGTATATAATTAAAGTAAGAGAGGTAATGCGATTAACCAACAAAAAAGAGGTGGCTCAGATCATTATACCTTTCCTCACTGAGTTGCTGCAATCGCTTTGATCTTTAACTACAAAACTGATCTCCATGTCCAGCGATTCTCTCAACTCCTGAGGGTATATGTACAGAGCTAAGTGATCAGGCGACATGTGAAATCCCAATGGTACAATCTGTGTGCGCCTGTAATGAAAAGCAAAATTGATTGGAAAAAAAAACAGTATTGAAAAGCAAAATTGATTAGTAAGATAGACGGCGTACCATTTAAAACCGCCCACAGAGAAAACATCAGAGGTAACAGTTCCAATCCTCTGTGAAAAGTTTTCAATCTTCCAATCGAATTTAGTAGAATACTGTGAAGAACGATTCACTATCTTAGCAGATGCCATTGAGTCAGTGATCAGCTAAAGAAATGGGGATAAGATCAAAGCTAGATCAGATGAAAAGGGATTACGATGTGGGATTTCATTTTATTTTTTCTACTCTGTAGAAATGAAGGGCCGAAGGGGTATAAATAAGAGATGGAATTTTTGGCGTCAAAAGTTTTGGCGGGAATTTACGCGCCAAAATCTAGAATGAAGTTTGAAATTTGAATTGCCAAATTTTTGAGCGGGAATCAAATGGGTGAAGTGAAGTTATCTCAAGGGGCAAAGTTAAAATGTGAGTTTTTACCGAGGGAGGGGAAAAGTCAAAAAGTCGTTAACAGTGATGGGTACTATACGATAAAGTAACTTTTAGACAGCTAAAAGTTGGTATGGAAGTCAGTTTCAGAATGACTTTTAAACGAAAAGTGTACTAGTAAACTAACTTTTTTGGGAAGTTCTTTTGATTTCAATTTTTCACAAGTTTTTGGCTTAGGGCAACTGCAATAAGGGCAACTGCAGCGGTCGACCAGACCAAAGAGCAAAGATCAGGAATGCTCTTTGGTCCGATTTTGTGAGCCACAACGGACGACCAAATGTGGTATTTGGTCCAGAAATTGAACAGTATTCGATCAGGTTTAGTCGAAAAAACTGGACCAAAACAGATATAGTCTGACGCCCTTGTAATACAGCGTTTTCCCAAAACGCCATTGTACGCGGACGTTTATAAACACAAACGTCATTACTGAAAGACGTCTATCAAAACGTTTATTTATAGTAGCGTTTCTGGAACGTTGTATTAAAACAGCGTAATTTAAACAAACGGCAAGCTGGAAGAGCGTGTGGGATGAACGTTCCTCTGCCAGAGCGTTAATAGCCAAAACGCTGTAACACGAAGACGTTGTCACGCTCACGCTGCTCCACAAGAGCGTTTAAGTTTGAAACGGTCCTCCACAAGGACGTTTTTGGTTAAAACGGTCATCTATTGTAACGTTTTGATGAAACGCTCCACCACAAGAACGTTTTGATTTGAGAAGCTCACCTAGTGTAGCGTTTTTAATTTGAGAAGCTCACCTAGTGTAGCGTTTTGACCATGATTGACCTAGTTTGACTTTTTTTAACGCTCCCTCATACTAACGTGACCTTTGTTCACGCTGGTCTACAAAAACATTACCTAAAGTTAACGCTCGTCTTCAATAACGTTACCTAAAATTAAATAAGGTTAACGTTGTTGTGCTGTAACGTTTTTTTTTGTAACGCTCCTCTACACCAATGGAGTCATTTCAAACGTTGTTTTATGTTAACGTTTTTTTTCTAAATGCTGTTTTAGAAGAGCGTTTTGGTTTTGACGCTTCATTATGGTAACGTTTAGATATAGCTTCAGTAAAGTGACGTTTGAGTATGTAACGCTTCATTACAGGAGCGTATGTTAAAAACGCTAATCTAAATGAACGTCAAAAACATAACGTTTGTCTAGTTAAACGTCTGTGTAATATACGTCACTTTAGTATAGTGTTTGATAATTAACGCTTATTTACAACAGCATAATATCATATTTAGTCATGTATTCGTTGCGTTTTTTTTTTTTAAACGACCAAACAGATTCAATTTTTCCACAATGGTTTCGCGAGTAAATATGATCGCACGTCCAGTGAGAAGAGCGTCTGTTTGAAAACGCTGTTGTAGAAGAACGTTAGTCGACACGGACGTTGCTCTAAAAAGACGTATCTTGTTGGACGCCCATTCATGGGAACGTTTCATATGACGCTGATGTATATGAACGTTTACATTTTGTTACGCTCAAGTGGGTGGACGTATGTTTAACGTTATCTGGAACCAGCGTCTGTTAAATGAACGTTGTATTGGGTGGGCGCATACGAACTCTGCGCTCTACTAGGAGGACGTAAGTGCATAGACGCTCATGTAGAGAAGCGTCTATGCTTAAAGACTAATGTCTGCACATGTATCTTTACATCTTACGTTCACAAGGCAGAACGTCTTATTAAAGACTAATGGCTTAAAGACTAATGTCTGCTTAAACACATGAACAGGTAGTGGACTAGAAACAAGAATTAACAAATGAACAGGTAGTGGACTAATCTCTTCTATACGTTCAATAGACACTACATGCTGTCACGACAAATTGAACAATGGGAAAACAAAGGCATTATTCTTTAATTAGTAACTAAGTTTACACCCCGCTTAGTCGACTAATGTAATGAATAGTATAACTGCACTGCATAAACAGATGAGTGGCAGCGGATAATATCATGGTTTAAGGGCAACATGAATACATGATACACGCCTTCCTAAACAGACGTCCAAGTGGGACGCTACATGAATCTAAGCGTTAGTGTGTACATAGACACTACATGATACACGCTTTCCCAAGTGGACGTTCAAACTCGAACGTCCCACTAAATGGACGTCCTGCGGGACGCTATTTTAGCCGAGCGTTTGGGTATACAGGCGCCCTTTTAGCCGAGCGTACATCAATCGCTTTTGTGACATAGCGTCTCCTCAAACGTTTCTGTAACAAAACGTCCGTGTTTCGTAACGCTTTCTTAAGGTAGCGTTTTGGATGAACGTTCTTTCAGTAGAGCGTGCGACTATACTTTTAGTCGCGAGGAAATTTAATCTGGGACTGTAGCTATAGTCGCGTGAAAACCAAATATACTCGTCCGTTGGGGATGGATTTGGGCGAGGGAAGAGTAAATTTGATCTTTACTCTTTGGTACCCTCGCCCACTGCAGTTGCTCTTAGACCCGTATTTGTACCAAAAAATATCTAAATCCTCTTCAATTGTTCACAATCCTACATTCCTACTAAGAGGCAAACAATTAGCCACTTGAGTTAGGTGTTTTCCCAAGCGGCAAATGTTTAACCTGTGAGCCAACATGCTAGATAGGGACGGAACTACATACAACCAAGTGAGGACGGTTGTCCCCTCTTAAATTTCTACATTTACGGATTTAAGCTTAGGAAAATATAATTTTTTATAAAATTGTCCCCCTTTAGTTTTAAAATTATTTAAATTAATATAAATTGTATAAATTTTTATGTAAAATTTTATAATTTACTTTAAAAACTACTAATAATAGGTATGGATTATATAAATTATACATAATAAATGTCTAAAAAAATTCAGCGGCCTTCAACCGTTCCTAGATCTATGTACTATTTTTGCTTATAAATTTCTAGATATATGGCTCATTGGATTTTGTTAGGACATTAATTGGTATAAATTACTGTATTAGATTTGTCAATATCCTTAATCGGAAACTTGTATATTTATAGGTCATATGCAACCATTAATTTTAGTTTTTTTCTTCTCATTTATTCTGAACATCAAATATTTTTTTCTATTATACAATGAACATTAAATTGCTCGGAGATAAGTGCGTTGAACTTTGGCAAATTTGTTACATCTATAAATTGAGCGTTTACTCTTTTTGTTCGTCATTTTATTTTAGCATCAAGGATTTTACCTCATGTATATATTTATAAAACCTTCAAATTCAAACATAAAATATGCGTTCATCGATTTATTACAACAACCAAAGAGTCTATGAAGATCATATTGTTTAGCAACTTAATTCAAGATTCCGACCTTGAGGTCACAGGTTTGATCCCAATTTAAGATAACAAAAGTCTTTCTCTACTCCGTGTCTGGATTACTAGCCCTTTTTTGCAGCCTAGTTAGAGTGATTTTTTGATGTTGCGTCTTTCCCCATTTCTGGTATGTAAACAAGGTGGATGACAATGATAACATACTTTGATACATACTTTCGTCAAGTCACTTATAAAGAGTTGTAAAGTATTGTTTTACGCGTTCTTAGTGAACAATTTGTTGGAGAAAATAAGTTTTAAACTAAATGGTTTAGGTCTTGGATGCTCACTCATTTTCTTGAGTGAATGAAACTCTTTAGTTTAATCTCACATTGGGTATCCTAACTTATGTAATGGGCTAACCTATGTATTGGGCTTACGAATTAGAAATCATCCATGATCTATTATCTTATAAGAAATCCTAAACCCTAACGGTTTCTAAAAACCTAAAGGTTTCTTTTCTCCTATAAATACAAAACGTTTTTAGAGTTAAAATCTATCACAGAAGCGGCTACTATCATGTCTTCTTTTCACCATCTTCTCGCTTTGTTTTGCGCTTTGATTGTTTATTTACCTTCCTTCCATGTTGCTAAGTTCAAGAGTGGATAGTTTGTATTGTGCTAATACAAGCTATATCGGGCAGTCCTATCCTGGACATATCTTCGCACGTTGGGGTTTAGCATTGCTCTTATCGAGTATACCTGCGAACTAATGTGTTAAGGACAACTTATTGAACATGTGATTCTGCCCTCGTAGTTGTCCATGGTAGAGTTGTTTTCAATTCAGTTCTTTGTATATATTATTTTGATATATCTAACGTTGTTGTTCATTGTTGCAAGATTCCAACACCATTTTCATCTTGGAAGAAGATCTATAAACTTTTATGTTTATTTTGATGGACATTGGATGAGTTTTCGTCTATTAAATAAGAAAGAACGGTACACAGCTCCTAAAAGAGCAAAACATAAACAAAATTATAGTTTTGGGGGTAAAAGAAAATACATCAAACACAAAAGAAGGCTCAAAGGAAAAAGATGTCCAGGACACAAGATGTAATTCTGAAGAAAAAAATTTCCATGATTTTGCTAATGATGTGAGTCAAGTCGTTCGATGTTCAGATTTATCGTTGCTGTTTCAAATAAAAAAACAACAACATATATAAAAGAGATCAAGGTTCAAACACAACGTCTTTCCACTTTAGCATGCATAACTTGTTTCAGCTAAAATCCTTGTAATCAGGTGGAAGTGCAATCAATAAGCCGTGGTGAATCTGATTTTTCATTGAGTTTATGAATGGCTAGTGACTTATATTGAAGGCTCGATTGTTTCTATCTCTGAAAGAACTTTTATTACCAAGCTTTAAGAGCAACTGCAGCGGTTGGAGCAGACCATCGAGTAAAGAGCAAATCAGTTTGGTCGTTTAAAAAAAAACGCAACGGAAACCTGACTAAATATGATATTACGCTGTTGTAAATAAGCGTTAACTATCAAACGCTATACTACAATAAACGTATGGTTACAAAGACGTTTAACTACACAAGCGTTATGTTTTTGACGTTCATCTAGATTAGCGTTTTGAACATACGCTCCAGTAATGAAGCGTTACGCACTCAAACGTCACTTTACTAAAGCGTATATCTAAACGTTACTGTACTGGAGCGTTTTGATATCAAACAAAGAAAAACAAACTCAAACGCTCTTCTAAAACAACATTTTAACCAAAAACTCCCACATAGAACAACGTTTTAAATCATAAACGTTGGTGTAGAAAACCGTTCATTTTGAAACGGTGTTGTAGAAGACCGTTATCTTTCTGTCACGTTGGTCTGTAGCAGCGTGAAGAAAGGTCAAGAAAGGTCAAGATAGGTCAAATGGTGTTGTAGGAGACCGTCTTCAACCCAAACGCTCTTGTGGAGGAGCGTTTCATACTTTAACGTCTTCTTACAGCAGCGTGAGTGTATAAACGTCTTCGTGTAGTAGCGTTTTGACAATTAACGCTCTGGCAGAGGAACGTTAATCCCACACGCTCTTCTAGCTTGTCGTTTGTTTAAATTACGTTGTTTTAATATAACGTTTCAAAAACGCTGTTCTAAATAAACGTTTTGATAGACGTCTTTCAGTAATGACGTTTGTGTTTATAAACGTCCTCGTACAATGGCGTTTTGGGAAAACGCTGTCTTACATGAGCGTCAGACTATATCTATGTTTGGTAATATTGAAAATCTGGACCAAATACCATATTCACTCGCCCGTTGCGGCTCACGAAAACGGACCAAAGAGCAATCCTGGTCTTTGCTCTTTGGTCTGATCGACCACTGCAGTTGCCCTAAGTGACGGTATTGCAGATCTACTGAATGTAAAGTGACTATTACTGCAAGAACAATCTTTAATTCCACCGCTTTCTCTTCTTTTCAGCATATCTTTCTTTGCATCAGATATTTTGTTTTTGATGTTAGCAACAAAGAGGGTCGCAGTAAACTTCATAGAGCATATATGGATTTGTTTGTTACGACATTAATTAGTATGAACTAAATCGATGAACATTTATTTGGTAAATCTTTGAAAATATGATTCATCGAATTTTGTTAGGACATTAATTAGTATAACAGATTAGATTTGTAAAATATTTAATTGGAATCTTGTATATTTATAGATCCCCATGCCATAAATTAATTTTAGCTCTTTTTATTTCTATTTACATTGAACATCAAATATTTTTTCTACTATACAATGAACATTAAACTGTTCGGAGATAAGTGCATTGAACCTCGGTAAATTGTGACATCCATAAATTAAGAATAAACTCTTTTTGTTCATCATTTTTATTTTAGTATTAAGGTTTTAGTAGTCGATCCTTATTGTTCGTCTTTCTTCCCTTGTTTACTACTGTTAAAGTCTGCGGGCATCCAACTCAAAACCAATTGAAAATGAGTGGAGTGGCTCTTCCATATTATATTTTAAGTTCATTATAAGAATATTAGCAATGTGGGTCTATTATCCTTCACAACTACCAATAACCATGAATATATATATGTTTCTTCCCCATATATGTATTTACGAAAACTTCAAATTCAAGTACAAAATATATGCTCATCAATTTATTATAAGAACCAAAGAGTCTTTAAAGATCGAATTGTCTAGCAATTTTAATTCAAGATTCCGACCTTGAGGTCACAGGTTTGATCCCAATTTAGGCTCACAAATGTCTTTTTCTTTTCCGCATCTGGATTACTAGTTATGTTTTTCTGCCCAAGGTGAGTGACTTTTGATAGCACATCCTTCATCATTTCAGGCATGTGAACAAAGTGGATGAGAATGATAACATACTTTGGTACATACTTTCATCAAATCACTTATAAAGAGTTGCAAAGTAATGTTTTATACGTTCTTGGGGTACCATTTTCATCTTGAAGGGAGACTTGTAAATTTTCTGTTCATTCTGATGGACTTTGGATGAGTTTCCGTCAATTATATAAGAAGGTACGGTAATGAATATCAAAACTTTCCTTAATAAGTATCTAAAAGAAGGATTTTGTTTGATGAATATCAAAGTTTTATTTTATATGTTCTTGAAAAATATGTAAGATTGAACAATTTTACTAAAAAAAGTAAATTATGAGATTTTTTTTACTATTTTCGTCCCAGAAAAAAGTGATAATAACTTTTTTCCTGGGATGGAAGGAATATTTTTCAATTCAACAGATTGAACAAATGTATTTTGTTTTGAATCGAATGACTTGACTCACATCATTAGCAAAACATGGATTTTTTTTTCTTCTCTGGTGCCATGGATATCTTTTTTCATTGAGCCTATTATTAGGGTTGATGTTTTTTTTTATATATTTTAGGAACTCTAATTGTTTCTATGTTTTGCTCTTGCAGGAGATTTATGAGAAATCGATAGTTCTTGGTCCTTTTCTCCACTTGCACAACATTTATTTCTTCTTCACTACTTGAATCTTCCTCTATTATTATCAGTGGTTCATTTTCAGGAGCAACAACATCTGGTTCCACTTATGGATTAGATGAAAGTCAAGATTTTCCTTGGAACCCCTCGTGTCTTCAAGAGGAAATCAAATCATGAATGCTCTTGAAAAAAAAAAAGAATCTCATCAAATCAGAACTGCAAGAAAAATGTAACAAACATCATTACTAGTAGAACATCTTAAAAAGAAGAAGAAGTTATAATATTTAAGACGATTTATAAGACAACGGGGAAAACAATAATACCCAGAAAGAAAAAATAAAAAAGGAAAAGAAAAGCTGAATATATATACAAAGGTTAAGAAAGGGTTGTGTTACCAGGATACATAATCCTTTTTGTTTTTACTATTAATTTTTTTTATCGAACGTGCAACTCAAAAAAGAAAGAAACAAATGAGTATTCTATGTAGAAAAAATATTTTTACTATTTAACTATGACTTATAAGTTTACATATTTAGATTATAATTAATCAACCCACTATAACTAAGAAGAGGCTAAGCAACAAAGAAAAAAGAAACGAAAGAAGAAAAAGAAATAAAAATAAGAAATTTTATATTTTTAAGAGACTCATAGTAAGAATCGTGTCTTTTTATGGTTGGAACAATCAAACCTCTTCATTCTCGTAAGCCTTTTTTGAATTAGCGGGGTTGATAGCATTTTATAAAGGAAGATAGCATTATTAGCAGGGATGATATCATTCCATATATGATTAACATATCTTAAACGACCATGACCGTCGGATCGATTAAATGGTATTATCCCCGTCATTAATGATATATCCCTTTTAAATCATTCCATATATGACAAAAAACTTATAAAATGAGAGTGAAGAGGTTAGATTGTTCCAACGAAAAAAAGACACGATCCTTACAATGAGTTTCCTTAAAAATGTAAAATCTCTTATTTTCATTTCCTCTTTTTCTTTATTTTTTATTTGTTGCTTAGCATCTTCTTAGTTATAATAATTGATTAATCATAGTTAAAATCTGTAACTTAAGTTCTCTAGAAAGAGTAAAAATATTCTTCTCTACATAAAATGTTCATTTGTTTTCTTTTTTAAGTTGCAGAGTTTCATGGAGAAAAAATAATGATAAAAACAAAAAGGATTATATGCCCTGGTAACACAATCCTTTCTCAACCTTCGTCTATATATTCAATTTTTCTTTTCCTTTTCAGTTTTTATTTATGGGTATTATTTTTTTCCCGTCGTCTTATAAATGGTCCTAAATATTAAAATTTCTATCTTTTCTTTTTCCTATTTCTCAATTATTTTTAATTTAATCAATTATGATACATCCATCGTCACCCTAGGCTTTTTTAAGAGTATCACGAAACCAACGTAGAAATAACATTTGACAATTGAATCTTATTCTGACTTTCTAATTCCTCGTTTCTAAAGTTGGTTGTGTTTTTGTGATATCTTAGGTTATGTTGGTGTTTGTGTAGTCATTTCTTGATATATGTTTTGTATTCTAATTATAAAGAAAAGTGACTTTCTCATAAAACAAATAAAACCCTTATAGTTAAAATTTTTAACTTAAGTCCAAGTTAAAAATTAAAAATATTTTTCTCTACATAAAATGCTCATTTGTTTCTTCTTTTTTTCTTTGAATTTTTTTTAGTTATTTCATTAACTTATACTAAAAAAAATACAAAAAATATCATTTAATGAGTTTATTTTAATATTTAATATTTTATATTAGGGTAATTATTCTTTTTTTATTTATGTTTATTTGTTTTAATTTTTGTTTTAAAATAATTTTAAGTTATGACTTGTCCGAACTCATCCAATTTCTTTTAGACCGTGTAGTTGTACTTCCCCGCCAACCATATCAGTTGTTGCATCACAAACTTATCTTGTAAATCCTTCTTTCTCAAAGTAATTCTCGAGTTGTATGAGGTTTGTAAAGTGGTCTCGTTTTCCTTGTTATCCTCCTTCAATTTGCCAGGGATTTCCTTGTCATTTCGGCTTTGGGAAATTCCAATTACCATACAATTCTTGATCCCAAGCCTTTGCTTTAGGTTTAAATTTCCATGGAGTTATATGGGAAAAACCATGGAAATTTTGGGGATCCCATCTTTTTTCTCAGCTGGAACATTTTTTGGTTTCAACCTAATGGAATATTCAATTAGGATATTTGTACTAATACTACTATAGTCTAACCTCGATAAATGAATACCCTTGGGACCGGAAAAAAAATACTCGTTTGTTTAGCGAGGTTATTTATTTATTGGTAAATAAATATTTATTTATTTAGAGAGAATTTTTAGTTTTTTGTTTATATAATTTTAATGTTTTGGAACAAAAAAAATGGTCAATTAGAAGAAGATACTCAAGAATTAACTGATATCATTTCTAACTTATGCTATAGAAATGTGATGGATGTCGAACATCTTTTGAACTATCGTAACGAGAATGACACAGCTATGGAATCGTAGGGACAGAGAAATTATCGAGCCAGTAATAAATTGTGAGAATCATCATTAACCAGATAATAGTAGCGTTATACAAAATGTGTCATCAAAAGAGGCATTTTAAATAATAATCACCATAAAAAATGACTTGCTACAACAAGAGAAAAATATTCAATATTCCAGAAGTTGTTCATGCATTACAAAAAATTAAGAACGATGTGCATTTTGGTTTACGTGGAAGGAAAATACAATATACTTTAGTTGCAGATTTTGATAAAAAATGACTTCTTATACGAACATTATTGGTCGGATGAAGTATTTTAATTTATTTATATACATTTTTTTCTATGAAATTTAGTGATTATTCATTTATACTTTCATAGGGCCTTTAAGGATTCAAATTTTTTTATTCGTTAATGCATTTAGCAAGGTTATTCATTTAGTCCCTTTGCCCAAATCAGGACCGAAGAAAATTATTCATTTGGCGAGGTTATTCATTTATTGAACATTCATTTATCGAGGTTAGAATGTATTTGTTGGTTCATCTGGAAGGCTAGATGTGACTATGTCTTCATAAAGAAAGTTCCTAATGGCAACGTCACTGCTGTTAACATAAAACAACACATGTGTTCTTATAATGTATTGCACAACTTGCCAACCCACATCCTTAATAATGTCCTTTTTTCTTCAAATGGTTCTGAAGATTACCAAATCTTACCTTAAAGCCACTCCTCAAGGAAATGTGGGATCACAATTAAGATTTTCACTTTGTCTGACCATGGATTTGATATTTTTTTCACTCGATTTATTGCTTATGATTTTGCACGAACCTACTGTGGGGCTCGAGGGCATCCAGGACACACTAGAGAATGGGAAACCACAGGGGGGGGATGATTTAGCTTTGGAGTGGGATAAAGAATTGAAGTGCACAAATGTGAAAATACAGGCAGAACACATGACAATTCATGTTCGTTTCAACATGCTCTATCATCAAGCAGTCCAAGGAAAATTCAGTCTAAGTTATTACACTAATGATAGTCTTGAGGATGAGGATAGAATCCCAATTACTTTTTTCTTAAACAATTTGACTTTAATTTCCAGTAATGAAAATATGGAAGCTTTTGAACTTGCTTTAACTCGTAAGAATCAGGATGGGGGTAGTCTAATTTGTTCAATAGGCGATATCCCACCTCCTTTTGTAATGTTTTCTTAGGTCCTGTCTAAGTTTTTCTATATATAAAATACTAAAATAAATTAAAGAGTAATTTCTTATTACACCAATATTAGATCATAATGTACCCATATGACCGTACCTCCGTGGATGCTCTAGTTAATGTGACATACACCATAAATTAATGAACGATTTTGGATGATACCAGAACTGAAATCAAAGACGACAATTTTAAGTTTCTGAAACCGTAACCAGTTTGATACAAAATCGAACCGAGACAGTTTCAGTATAAAACCATTGGTTTTTAAAAATAAAAATAATATTACTAGTATTTAGTATACATGATTCATATCTAATTGGACTGCACATGCCTCGTACACGGTTAGAATAGTGTCTTTATGTACACTTCTTAATGAGTATCTATATGACATCTCATTAATGTTATCATTTGTAAACAAACAATTGAACAATGAAACTGTTTTTTTATAGAGTGTGAAGTTGATTTTAATTAACTAAATTTAGCACTATCTTCTTCGAGATTAGACTTTTACAATACAACTGATAAAATGAAATAATTACTAAAATAAAGAGTGAAGAAAAGGGAATGAAATTAATTAGGTTAGGCCATATTCTAGTGGTCATAAACGAAACAATCTAATTGTTAATATTAACATCTTTATCAATGATTTTTCGGTTCTTCGGTTCGTTTTACGTTAAACCGGAATCAAACCAAAATCAACGGTTTTTATAAATTTAAAACCATACCACGTCGTTAGATAGATGGTACAGTTCTATTTAGACTAAAAAATATGATACATCGTGGTTTTACGATTTGTACCTTACCATGTACAATCTTATAAATCACTAATTCAAATGTTTAGTGATGATTACTAGCATTGCCAGCACCATTAATCAAAGGAGACCCAGAAAATCAGACAAGTAGTTGGGCTTAGGCCCGTCTAACTAGAAACCAAAATCAAAAAGGACACCCGACTAAGTTTCAAAGCAAAATGATGTCCAGAGGGAACAAACATTTGAACCAAAAAAAGAAATCTAAATCTTCAATTTTGATGATCAAATGCATGCATTTTCTTCTAACCTTACTACAAAAGATGATTTCGATTAACCTAATGAGTTGCAAAGAAATTAAAAAATTGTCGAATGCTCCCACTTTGATAATAATCTTCCTGATGATTATAATTAGTACTACTACTCGTAGTAGTTGATGGAGAATTATTTGACCCTAAATCGTGCTTATCTTTTCCTTTAGATTGTAGAATCCCTGTTGGATGTATAGGAAACAATGGTAATGTCTCATGACGATGGGATACACTTCCATTATCTTTTTCTTGATCAGCAGAACTAGTACTACTAATACTACATGCCATTGCTTGTTTCTGCTTATTATCAGCTGTGCTTCCATTAGTGTTGGTGGCTGCAGATCTTGCAATAACAGTACTTCTTGGAGGAAGTAGCAACTTTGGGGTCTGGTGTTGTTGATGAGCATAAGTAGGATAAAAACTTGGCCCTGCTAGTATGCTGCAGTATGTGCTACTTTTACTGCTGCAAAAACCTGAAATAACCACAAAACTATACCTATTAAAATTCCATATTCATACAACTTGAGATCAATCGAAAATCATCTAAATGTAATTGCATAAGAGTACTACTGAGAAAGAAAGAGACGGTTACCATTTGTGTAAAGAGATGGATAAGCAGGAGATAAACCCATAGGAGATGAGATTTGATTATGACGAAACTGCTGATGATTGATCAGATGAATTCTTGGATCAAAACTATGTCTAGCTTGTCTTTGTCTCTGTCTAGCTTTATAATTCTGAAACCAATAGAACACATTCTTACCTTCAATATCACCATGCGCAGACCATAGAGAGTAGTTAGATCGTCAGGTTTCTTTTCTTGCATATGCTTGTAGTACTGGTTTTGATCGGAGAATATGTGTGGTAATAATAGTAGATGGAATCCAACAAAAGAACAAATAGATATGCTAATAGGATTTTACAAGTCAGGTATAACAACACCAAATGCCGATCAAAACCAGTACTACAAGCATATGCAAGAAAAGAAACCTGACGATCTAACTACTCTCTATGGTCTGCGCATGGTGATCAGTGATAGTAGTGCACATATATATAAGATGCTGAACCAGCAGAGAGATGAAGAAACTAGAGAGTCTAGCTAGGCATTAACATGCGCGTATTGTATTTGGTGCTGCAGATATCTGAAAACGAGATGAAATCCGGCTGTGTCAGATTTTAGTCACTGCAAGACGTTATACTGGTGCACCTGAAATTACTACTATACTCACAATTTCTTGTACACAATGCAAGACCAGCTTCATAATTTAAACAAAATACAAGGAATAGATTTGACATTTGATTAGGGGTTTGTAGGCTTTTGTAGGGGCGTCATAAAATCTAAGTGCAGTGTAGGCCAAATTTTTTGGTGTGATGTTCTAAGAAGGGACATTGGAACTTGTATTTAAGCTTTAAGATGGATTGGGCTACTGAAACGGCAAATAAGGCAAAGTTTGACGAATTAGATCAGCTGCCACTGCTTTCAAAATTCTGTTCTTGGGATTTTGTGTTTTTTTTTAAGTTTGACGAATGGGAGTGGAGAGCACTGTCTGCATAATAACTTAAATGATGAGATAGATACCGTTAAAAACAAAGAAACCCAACCCCCCCTTCGTTTATGTCGTCCGCCATTTTGTTTTTACTTCACTGAATGTGCTATGGAATTAATGGGATATACATCAAAAAAGAGGGAGAAGGAAATGAAGAGATGTCGTTTATGGGATCTATACAATACACCATCAGGAACAAAAATCTTGTATTGTCAATCCATGCATGTTAAAGTCCTTTGTTCAATCCCCAAAGCAGCCAACCGATGGGCACTTACTATATGCATTTTTTTTTTTTTTTTATTTTTACTTCACTAATCATCAACATAAAGTTGTAAGTTACCATGTCACATATTTGAAGGGGCGAAAATAGGTTGTTTTTTATTTTTTCTATTTACACCCTTTGGAGATTGGTTAAAATAGTCTAAAATGGATTTGAAAACTAGCTGGGTTAGGTGAATACTTACACACTCGTTAATAAGAATATACATGAAAAAATTATCTAAAATTTAGACTATACCTATCTATTATCTAGATGGACAATAAATAATAAAAATCATATTTATACAACTTGGATGAAAGAAATGTACATTAACCTAATGATCAAAGATCATGAATCCATGGAGATCTTCATGAATGTTTTATATACTTTACTTTAGTTCTTGAAGAAAATTAGGTGTCCGTCCATATTTCCAGACTTACATTTACATGCATTTAAAATCTACTCTCCCATGACTCAACAAAAGTGGCGTATTGTTTCGAAGGTAAAGTATGTTAGTAGTGAAAATTCATGATGCATACTAATAATTCAATAATTTGTGTAAGTCGATTGATTGAATAAATCCAAGAAACAAAATTATGGAGGTGACCATAGCATAGTATATTGACTGAGAGATAAGGAAAAAATAGGATAACGTGTATAGGTAAGTTACCCGACACATAGTAGGTTTTGTTCCTTGACTGCTTTGCACCAAAAGGTTTTATTAGACTACTTCTATGGTTTAAATG
This sequence comes from Papaver californicum, assembly GCA_023531435.1. Classification (NCBI taxonomy): domain Eukaryota; kingdom Viridiplantae; phylum Streptophyta; class Magnoliopsida; order Ranunculales; family Papaveraceae; genus Papaver; species Papaver californicum. The sequence goes on from JAJJMC010030244.1 coordinate 660,772, forward strand.
TCCAAAAAACTTTGTTGGGCCATCTATTTAGACTATCTAAAAACCGTTCAGACATCAACAAAATACATAAATAGGATCCTGTTTTTTCCAGAGAGCAGAGCCCACTTATATATATGTGTTTATACGGTTTTTAAGTGGTTCAAAAGGACGATCTATCCAGAACCATTGTTAAATGTTTTTGTTTGAAACAAAATTTCATTATTTTTTTAATTATGGAATAGCACGATGTAGCATAATAAATTTTATTTTATTTTTAACTAATGATCACCAAAAAAGATGTATTCTGTAAAAATTAATTTCAAAGAATTATTGAATTGAAAACGTAAGATCTACTACATTTACAGTCTAGATATTTAATCGTGTATTTATTTAAAAAATTTCAGTCTAGATATTTAACCGTGCATTTGTTTAAAAAATTTCTCAAATGATTATAACGTTTCAGTGAGAACTACTAATATAATTAGTTTCGAAAGTCAAATTACCTTTACTTGAATTATAAGCAATGAGCTGTTCCATTACTTATTAAAACGAACAAAAAAAGATCATTTCTCAGAAATCAACTTTTTATTCAATAGTTACAAATGATATGAAGATAGACACGGCTTTAGTAAGTCAAAATCTAGATGTATGGATAATGGATATAGGTTGTTGATAAGGTTGGTAATATGGGTAAAGGTAAACACTAAACTCCTATCTAGTAATTCTATTGAATTTTATAATTTATTTAGCAAAGAATCAAACTTTGATGAAAATAATAATTCAATCACGGTAATTAAAATTTGACAAGTTGTTAAAATTTAATGTTAAATCAAAATAATTGCTTGTGATTGTGAAAATTGGATTGGCACGTCCGTCTCTTACGCTATATTCTTTTCGTCCTATAAAAAGCAAATTTTTTTATACTTGTCTAATTTCTAAGAAAAAAATGAAAAGTTATTCTTTATTATTTTTTTCTTAAACATATAACAAAAAAAACAAAAAATAATCGACACCTGTGCATATCTATAATCATTATTGTTTTTTTATCGACATTTATAATCACTGGTTCATAGATACTAAATTCCTAATTAATAAACTACCATTAGTATACTTAAGTTCCTCGTCACTACCTATATCTATTGGTTTTATGTCTACGCTCTTTAGTTTTTGTTAATTGGGGCCTACGAGAATTATTTTGGTTCTACCACCAAAAAACAAAATAAGATCATTATAAAGTAAATGTCAAAACCCCTTATCCAACTATTTATGTCAATACCTAATTTACCCCATGATTAATTAGTGTTAATTAATTCAATTAGTAGTTGTTTAATCATGTTAGTTGTAAAATCAACTAGTGTTAAGTAATCATCAAAACCTGTAAAAATCTCAGATTTTTTTTTTAAGTTAATCAACCCAGAATCAGCATACGTTGTCCATCTTATCCACTGATTCTGGGTTGGTTTTCTTCGTGATTGAAGAACACCAGAATCGGTGGATGATTCCTTTCATAAAAAACGATTCTAAGAATCGTTGGATGTGAGTGTGATTACCAAACGATTCTGATATACTTTCATAAAAGACAAATTTCATTCATAGTTTAAGAAATTAACGCATTGCATTACATAGTTTAGGATATTAGTGCATTGTGTTACATGATCTAATACGCGCATTCTTGAAGCTCACACATTAATACATCGTTAATGAACCTCCGAGCACGTTGGTTCAACACGGCGTATTCCCTCGCGTGCATGAACATTTTTTCCCCGTTTCGAATTCGCCATAGGCTATGGAATCGTTCGACTTGAAATTAAATCAATTACACATTAGTATGCGAACATCAAACGATGAGATAGAGATAAACATGTTGAACACTCACTTTCTCTCTATTAGAAGCGTGAGGATGATGCTCGTGAACCATTCTTCTAATTTTACGAAACTTTCGCATTTCGTTTTTGATATGCTAGAATCTAAAAGCTAGGTCTCTTCATTTCCGATGGTTAGGGTTCCCGGTGCGGTCATAGAAGAATTCTTTGACTATCTTCCAAAACATTGAACAAATTTCGAACAGGCGTTCGCGGAAGACGGGAATGAACGACTTGACGAGCTCCAAATCTTCATCCGGTTCCCAATCCATTTCCCCGGTTCTATTTGAGTAGTAGATGAAGTGGGAGTGAGTAAAAGGCGTAAGTTTGGGGCAAGTTGGGTCAGGGATAGAGGTCCTTCTTAAATAGAGGTAGACCCAACAAATATTTTTTTTTTTTGAAGAACTCAAAATTTAGGTGAAATATTATGTATGAATCGTTCTATACATAGGTCCACATTGAACGATTCTAAGCTAAAAACAACATGAAAAATTGGTACTTTCTCTTCTTAGAATCGTTCGATATGGTTGTCCACATCGAACAATTCTTCCCTGAAAAACCAGCTGAAAATTGGCATTTTATCTACCTAAAATCGTTAGATATGGATGCCCACATCGAACGATTCTTGGCTAAAAATCCATCAGATAGTTTGGTTTTTTCTCCGCCTAGAACCGTTCGATATGGATGCCCACAGATCTTAGCATCCCAATTATGCTTGTACCCCCATAGAAACTCTCCTCCGTCCCCGGTAACCCATGAATAGCCTCATCGGGACCTAGAGTTAACAACAACTCAGACTTTGGAAAGTATGCCCCTTTTTTCTTCCTTCCTGGCGCTGCATCTTTATCTCCTTGATGTTGTGGTTGTTCTTGTGGTTGTCATGGTGGTGCTCTACCTCCTCGTTCTTCTCCGTCGCTGCTCTCACTATCTTCCTCTTCACACGGAACTCTATCAGATTGTGTATCAGAAGACTAAGAATCTTCTTCTTTTCGGTGCTCAAATTCAGGTGGTTTATTGATGGAGACCACTTTAGCTTTGCCCACCGAACCCCTACGGTGGTTATCTGCCAAGTTCTTACCGTCCTTTCGACGAGGTCCCAAGCTTTGAGGAATAACGAGATCATATTTTTTTCGCTCTTTTTTCTGGTGCCTTTTCCTTGCCTTTATCCCTAAAGAGTACGACAACATACGATAATCAACAATTGAATTAAAGTGAATTTAGGAATTTCAAGAGTAGAATCGGCCACCACGATACATCCACATCCAACAATTCCTAGCATTATAGACTAAAGAATCGTTCGATGTTGGTGTTCATATCCAATGGTTCTAGGCTAAGAAACCAACAGGAAAATTAGGGGTTTTTCCGATTCAGAATTGTTAGATATGGATGTCCACATCCAACGATTATGATACAGTTCAGAATCGTCCTATGTTGGTGTTCATAACCAACGATTCTAGGCTAAAAAACCAACAGACACATTGGGTTTCTTCTCCGCCCTGAATCGTCCGATAGTGATGTCCGCATCCAACGAGGATTCATATAAATGTTCAGTTGCAACTCGACCCAGAATCGTTAGATGTTAATGTCCACATATAACGATTCTGGGTCGATGTTTCATGCCTTTTCATTTACACTGGAATGGTTCGACGGGGGCATGAACATCAAACGATTCAAATTGGATTCGTTCGATGTGGACATGAACATCGAACGATTATGGGTTTCACAAAAAACCCAGAAATCAAAATTTTCAATTTTTGAGTGTTGACATGTGATTGAAACTTAATTTAGAGTGATGGGATGATAGAAAAGTACCTGATTCGAGCCATTTTTCTGTATCGAGCTAAGAGTTTCTTCGTCTTCCTCCTCCGTAACCGTTTTTTTCTTCGGTTTATGTTTAATTGCTTCTGCAATTCCTGGATTGCTTCCACTAGGTATAATTGCTCATTTACTTTGATGCTTCATTCGTCTTGCCATTTTCGTTATATAGAAAAATCAAACGATTAATCATTTTTTGAATCGTCGATATTTGACGATGTTTTGGTTTGAAATGGAGAAGAAAAGGGAGAAAAGAGTAGAAGAGAAGAAAAATAATCGTTTGATGAAACATAAATGGAGTAATTAGTTTAAGTAATTAGGTTTACTTTTACTTTGTAATTTTAAGTTTTTATAGAGGGTAATTTAGTATTTTTATGTAAAATTAGACTCCCTTTATCTACTAATATGGGTGAACATAAAATTTAAATAATTCTCGTAGGATCTAATTTAGCCAGATTTTATACCTTAATCGATGTAATCTGAGTTTTAAAAAAAGAAGAGAAATTGTAATCCAAGGCTGTCCCCTCTTGGATTAGCATAGTTTGTAATTTTTATGTTTGGTCTCTCTGTTTTATGCAAAAAGAAGGTGGCAATCGCAGTTACATCAATTTCGTGTATTGTACTAGCTAGGTGCTTGTTAATTCATTTTCATGCAATTTATTTTGTGTGTTTCATGCAAAATAGTTGGAAGATATTGAAACCGGCAATTTGTTTTCCCCTCTGTCAGAGAATATAAGTTTGAGAGAAATCATTGTACATACTATTATATATGCATGTAGAGAGAGTAAGAGTTGGTATTTGTTATAATGGATATTAGATGCCGACACTTAATTAGCACTATTCATAAGGCATCGGAGAAAACTAAAAGATTCTTGAAAACTGAGGCTTAGTGTTTACGAAAAGAATAAATTATAAAATCTCATGTGACATTTTATTCATCAATTACACAAGGTAACTAATAGTGGTTGAATCAAACGTAAATTTATGAGTGGTTATACTTTGGAAGTGAGTGATTTAAAACGGAAATTCATTACACTTGGTTTTCATATTAGTTCTTTCTAATGTTGGATACTCACGGAGAATTTTTATACCACTGATATAAATAATAGTCTATATTTATTTTCCAACTGAATCTAAGTTTTTAAAGAATTTTATTAATTTTTTCTTTTAGGGTAAAATGTTTTTATTAATAGTAACCATTTGAAATTGTTCGCTCTAAATTTTTGACAATCCATGTTTGATATCGAGTACAGATACATAATGACATAAGTGTTTCATTTTGTTGATTGTTTTCCTTGTAAAGTACATATATTAGTCTAATTATACACTAAAAACAACAATCATTTCTGTAATAAATGGTTGATCACGGCGAAAGAAACTATTTAAAACGGGATTAATTATAAGAAGTATTTACAAACATATTTAAATTTACATCGTAGAAATAATCTTTTACAAATAATGATTTAAAATATAATATTATAATAATTTTTTTTACTTTATTAAAATATTTTACATGTATATCACCGTACCACCACTACCACCACATCATTTGAACCCTGTCGTCACCTCCTCCACCACCTGAACCACTGCCACCGTCGCCACCACCACCTGAACCACCACTTGAACCACCTGAACCTGAACCTGAACCTGAACAACCGCCGCCACTTGAACCCACCCACCCCCCCCACCCCCCCACCACCCCCCCCCCACCACCACCACCACTTAAATCCTGAACTCTTAACCTAAACCACCACCACCTGAACTTAAACCTCTAGGGTAATTATCCTTTATTCACACGTGAGAAGTCAAATGTGTGCCAAATTATCTATTTAATTGGTTTGGACAAAAAAGTTAAAAAATTGAAATATTTTCATTAAATTTTAAAAATATGGGGCATTTTTCTAACCAGTCCCTTGATTTTAGGGCATCGTGACTATTTTCCTTTTATTGTAAAGGCCGGTGGTCGCCGTAAGGACCGTACGTAGAGGGTCGGCTACAACAATGACCAGAAAAAAAATGTGCATCGTAGAGTGGTGACTACAGCATAATAATAACTAATATGAATGACTTTACCTTCATTCCACCCACATCCGATCTACAACAACCCAATTCAAATTCCATTAGCATTCTCTCTAGTGGGAATCCAAATTTCCTCTTCTTCCTTAAAACTTTTTTCAACTTAATCAGTTGTATGATGTATCTACGTCAAAAGTTATCACTCGGATTTGTCGAATACTCCATGAAAGTACAATTATTCAAGTGGTCGTAGGCAAAAGCAGTGATTAATCAAGTGTTAAATCGCATCTTTTTTCTTTGATTCGTAATGAATTTTGTGCTGGCGAGTTTTAAACTACATCTGAAATTATACTTTAATTAACTAGTCGATCAAAAGAAAAAAAAAACTTATGCTTCAAAAAAAAATATTTTATTTAATTAACTAAGCAAATAACACCTTAACAAAGATATATGGGGTGCACATTATATGCATATCCTTGTAGCTATTATAGTAAAAGAAAATCAAACTTTAATTAGAAATCAAGTCATTGGTTAATTAAAAACAAAACAAAAAAAAAAAAACTCAATTATTCAAACCCTAAATTCATTACCAGACAATTAGACATGCATGTTCTTGCTCTAGATCTCTATTATTGCCCCATATTTAATTACTTAATTTCATGGCCCAATGCTATTCTACTACAAGCTAAGCATTTTTGGGTGCTTTCCCATCTTATAATCACTAAAATGTTGATGATTAAGCAGAGAAAAACTATAAAGTAAAAATTTGCTAAATTGTTTTTGTTTTAGTCAGTGCCTCTTTAGGGAAAGTACATTAGTTTGGTCTAGTTTTTGTGTTTTAATTTTAAGGTCGTATCTAGTCGTGTACTATGAACATGAAAAAGCAAACCATGAAGCTTCATTGTGTGGTGCAACTGCCATTATAAAAACAATATATCTGCACAAGCCGAAAGGAGTCATGTTGTATTATAATGCAGCATAAATAACATCAGTGAAACAGGGATCTATTTTGTGGCTTTGTGCAAATGAATACCCAACTTGCAGGAGCCAGCAGGAGGGACTTTAAATAGCTTCAAGGGGTGTCAATGAGCACGTACCTTGAACCTAGGAATTCGAAAACCAATAACCAACTGGAATTATTCGATTTATCTATCAAACTGTTTTTATTTTTTAAATATATTTTTTCAAAGCCGAACAAAAATATTTATTAGTATAATTTAATAAAAAAGATATCTGTATAGTTATTTTCATATTATCTTATAATTTTGACATAATATTTTTATAAAATTCAAATTATTTAAACACAATTTTTTTCTTTAATATTTTGTGGTATATATAACATCACCATCTACTATTATTAAAAATCAATAGTTTAAATTAAAATTAATAGATGCTGAGATTTGATATTTCAAAATGTATTAGTTCTTAGTTATAATGTAGACCATCTTAAAAATGAGGTTTTTTTAATTCCCTCTCATACAAAATCCTAACTCCTCTGTTGATCGTTCACCGGAAAAAAACATTTATATATATATTATCTTATTTGAAGCCCCCACCTATTGTTAACAAATTTCGAACTAAGGTTGTCGGTATCATGATCCAACAGCTTTAACACTGTGTAGTTCGATAACACTGTTGTGTGTTCATAGATAAAAATCGAACTTTTACTATTATATGTCATCAAACCTATCTTCTCAAAGCCAATCAATAGCAACAACCATTGATCAAAGGTGATGCATATGATGAGATCATTCTACGTGGGGAGAGTTAGAAATATCTTGAGCTGCTCCAATGTTGACAAATCACATTAAACACCTCTTCATTCATAAAGACACCAAAAGCCATTAAGCCAACCTACTTATATATAACTGACTCCAAAAATCTCTTGCACCTTGTTTTATCAAGTTGGTGCACTTGTTTGGGCACCAATCCATCAATGTTTTGTCAATTTCTAAAATGGACCTTCCTCCATCACAATATATCCATGGACCCATACACACAAAAAAAAAACATTAAGAAACAAAATCAAACAAGAAAATATACTAAAAAAAATCGACATCTATTGTTTGTGGTTACCTGCTTATAGGATTTTAGCATTATTTTTTGTTGTTGATGGGGTTGGCTGGAATGTGTGCTTGAGAATTGTGTTCAAAAAAAGTGCAAAAGTGATACCACCGATCAAAACTTAATACGTATTAGCTTTTATGGTTTTTTTTATGTCTTTGTTTAATTAGATTCCTTACAAAATATATCTTTTATTAATTATTGTTATTCTGATGCTAACATGATTGAACTCAGCTCTAAACTAATAACTTTAGTAAATAAATTAAACATGATAGATGTAGAATAGGATTGTGCCGATGTAATAAGAGTCAAAATATGCTTCACAGGTCTGGAACCGTGCGAGACATCTAGTTATCTAAAAACCTATGTTGGCTCGGTCTCTGATGAAAAATTATATACATCAGAAATCCAATTTTTTTATTCCAAATTTTCACACATGTAAATATATAAAGTGAAAAGGGAGGAGGGATTCAGTTGGTGAATGGTGGTGCTTTATAAAGATTCATTGATTCTCACAAAAAAGGAAAAAAAAAATAAAAGTCATGGTGATGCCACTAGTGTGGTAGCACCCATACATTTGGATGTCTTAACACCTCCCCACATACACTATAAAGTTGTAAAAAGCAACTGTTCTTTTGAAGAGGAGGATATAAGAGATAAGGAGAAAAGAGATCAGAGGAGGCTTGGATTATTAGGGTTTTGATAAGGCTCCACAATCAACCACTACATTACTATTCACTATATGACATAAAAACGTGTGTTGCTTGTCTCTGCCTATAAGCACAAAGAAAGAAAGAGATAAGCCAATCAAAGTCCCTCTTTTCTCTTCTCTTTAGAAATTTTTGGGTCTTTCTATTTGGACGCCTATTTTGACTGTTAATAATTCCACATTCTACTTGCTAACCGTTATGATGTACGCTGCCACTGGCATGGAGATAACAACCTTGGCCAGTACTTTGACGATAATAATGATTTTTTTTGGGTTAAAATTCTTCCGGCTACACTAACTCCGGGCTGATCCCTCAGTTGTCCCGCGACTCCCGCCTCTCATCTCAACCCGTGGACGAGCACATGAATAGTCTATTTGGATCATGTGGGTCCCATCTCTACGAGAGGTGGGGTGGACCTCATGATCCAATCCGGGCTACTACACTAACAGCGGGTTGGATCCAATGGTCCGTCCCATGTAAAGGTGGATGTTTTTGACCCATGGACTAGCATGGAGCGGGTCTTCTGGGTCGTATGGGTCCTATCTCCGTGAGAGATAGGACAAACTGTAGGATCCATCCCATAATCGATCCAGGAAAAAAAAGATTGTAAGGCCAAGTTTGAATATGATGATCAAATTTGCACTCATAAGGCCAAGTCCTATACACCTCTTAAATGACTAAATTTAGTTATTTTTGGCTACTATGCACCTCTCAGATGATCAAAATGACCTCTCAAACGTTCAACTTTAGAGGTTTAAACTGAACGTCAGAGTCTTTATCGCTGACGATAACGACTTGATCACTAGCGATAAAAACTTTGTCGCTCGACAAAGACCTACTCACTCACCACTTCTCCTTTAATGGTGCGGCCTGTTTATCCAGCCATCGTGTTGGACAAACTAATCTATTTAATATGGATGCATATGACTTGGCCTAATTATTACCTAAATAAATGATTTTTTTGTCGGTGAATCCTTTATGACTGGCGTTGCAGTTTGTTATACCTTATTTGTATTCTTTTAGAATGTACTTTTTTTTAACTCCCTACTTGTTGCTCTGATTGTGTGCTCATTCGATGTAATTCCTTTACTATATGAAACATGTTTTTGCTAACATAAGTAAGCTCAGTTGACCAGAAACTTAACTCTCATGCTTGAAGTTCTCTGGTATTAGAGTTTGGACATCCCATCAAAATTCCTCTCGTATTTCCAAAAGGAAAAAAAAATGCTTTAGAAATTAAATTTGGTTAGCCAAGTTGGCGAGTGCTCTAATTTTCATAATAAGGTTGTAGTTTGATAGGATATTATGATATATCTTGAGAAGTTATTTTATGATTTGATCAAGTTAAAAAATCAGAAAAATAATTACTTATAGCTTTTGGGATTGGATATTTCTGTTTCCGGTATCTAAATATTCTCTGTTAGGTTGTGTAGACACGCTTAGAAAAATATCGTAACTGTGTCTTACACTTATCCGATATGTGATAGACCCGTAAAAGTTGACATTGGACACTTTCAGACACGCGGTAATGACCATTATTTCATACTATTAATTTTATTCAATTAGTAATCAAATATTTTAAAATAAAAAATAATCATTTTATTTAATAGATCGCTATAAAATTTTATTATAATAACGTGTATAATATACATAATGTGTTTTTGTAGTAATGTTTTTTTTAGATTTGACGTGTCCATATAACCGTATCGTATTGCGTCCATGTATCCGTATCCTGAATGACTGAATCCTCTGGATATGAATTAACAGCGTTAATTAGGTTAGACGGTAGTTTGCAACTTGGGCAGGTCTTAACCGTGTAAAATCCGTTAATTTATACATACACGGTTTCCATTTCTCTCCTCTCTTCTCCTCCTTATCTCTCATTTTCTTCTTCTTCTTCATCTTTTCCTGTGTTCTTATCAAAAATAATGTAAAGAATCTCAACCAAAAAAAATGTCAAACAAGAGACTTAATATTGAAGATCTCTGCTTCTCTGCTTGTGGATTTAAACCTTATCCAAAAAGGTAATCCAAGATCTCATTTCTGGTTCTCTCTCAGACAAAAAAAAAGTTTTTTTTTTCTTTTTTCTTCATTAGGCATTGTAAATCAGGTTTATTCTTTTTACAAACTTAATGGAATTGATTGTTAAAGTACAGTATTTTCCTCCTGTTTTTGGAGGATTTCAGAAAAAAATAGTGTTTTTAGATATGGGTTTTGTTTATACTTAGGATATTGATAGAAAGATTGAACCTCTTTAGGGATTTAGAAATAAGAAACACCCCAAAATGATGATTTGGGGGTTTTTAGGATTAGGGTTTGAGAATAAATCTGGTTTAATTTCTTTGATTCCAGAAGGTCTTTCTGGAACTGGGTTAGGCTTGGAATTTCCTTTCATCTAGGGTTTTTCTTAGTTATTTTTTTTTCTTCATCTGATTAAGCAAATAAAAAAAAAATTACTTCTTGAAAAAATAATTTGTTTGATCTTAGTATGTAATTTTGTTGATTGATCGTATGATGGATCTAGGGTTTTGGTAAAGGTTTTGATTTTTATTGATTGTTGTTTTGGTGGGACTGTTTAATCCCACCATCACTAGCAAGAAAAAACTCTGGTTAAAAGGAAAATGACTGAAGCTCTTTTAAGAAGAACATTAATAATGGAAAATCACCAGCCATCAACACTATTATCTATGGATTCACGTGTCGGTTCACACGAAGAATTGGATAGAGAGATGAATCGGCAGATCATTCTTTCACGACCACCTGATATTAATCTGCCGTTGTCTGCTGAACCAAGCCCACCACCACCACAACTATGGAATCCTGATAATGATATCGTCTTGGATGTTCATCTGGGACCTCAAGTTTATGAAACAGAAGCGTTACTCCATTTACCGAAAGTTGTGCGGAAATGTGCAAAGAGAGTTGATAGCATCTGGGGTGCTTGGTTTTTCTTTAATTTCTACTTCAAGCCTGTTTTGAATGAGAAATCAAAGGGGAAGGTTAGTAGGGATGTGAATGGTATTTGTGGGTTTGATAAAACGGATCTCCAGCTCGATGTGTTCTTGGTTCAGCATGATATGGAGAATATGTATATGTGGGTTTTCAAGGAAAGACCTGAGAATGCGTTGGGGACGATGCAGCTGCGGAGTTACATGAATGGACACTCTCGTCAAGGAGAGCGTCCTTTTCCATTTAGTGTGGACAAGGGTTTTGTTCGATCACACAGAATGCAGCGGAAACACTACAGGGGACTTTCTAATCCACAGTGTGTTCATGGAATTGAGATTGTGCGTTCGCCCAATCTTAATTGTCTGAATGATGAAGAAAGGAAAAGATGGATTGAGCTCACTGGGCGTGATTTGAACTTCTTGATTCCTCATGAAGCCAGTGATTTTGGGTCTTGGAGGAACCTTCCGAATACTGATTTCGAGCTTGAGAGGCCTCCTGCATCTAAGACAGCTGCTGGTCATCCTAATCAGAGGAGATTGCTTAATGGGTCTGGTTTGAATCTGTCAACGTCACCACCAAACCAGGCTAATGGAGATGCGATGGATCTTTCCCCAGTGAGTAACAAGCGGAGGAAGGATTTCTTCCCTCATGGGAATGATGACGACGGTTTGTCAAATAATCCTCCTGCTGAGCGTGCCCAAGTTATGGAGATCCACCCTGTTGAGCCTATCTGGTTGAATGGGTTTAATGGGACGACGAGGAATAACGCCTATGGACCTGTTGCTGCAAAAACTATTTATGAGGATGAAGAAGGTTATTTGATTGTTGTTAGCTTGCCTTTTACTGATTTACAGAAGGTAAAAGTCTCATGGAGGAACACTCTTACTTGTGGCATCGTCAAGATATCATGTGTTAGCACTGCAAGAATGCCATTCATCAAACGAAACGACAGGACATTCAAACTCGCAGATCCATCTCCAGAGCACTGTCCACCAGGCGAATTTGTTAGGGAAATCCAGCTCGCAACACGAATTCCAGAAGACGCAAAGCTTGAGGCTTACTTTGATGAGTCTGGAACAGTGCTAGAGATTATGGTGCCTAAACATCGTGTTGGACCAGAAGAACATGAGGTCCGTGTTTGTCTTCGACCTCATCTTGGTACCAATGACCTTCTATTAACTTAATAGAATTATTATTTAAATTTGAGAAATGTAAGGAAGGAAGGGATGATCACAAATGGTTTGTATTTTCATTCTTTGCTAACTTCACTCCATAAAATCGATTATTAAATGGAAATTGCATCCTTTCAATATGTGTTTATTGTCCTGCATCTGTTCTTATCTGTTTTGGATATCTACATGTTTGAATTGGTCGTCTGTTCTGAAACTGAAAATGGTGACTTTTAGATAGGATTTATCTTAGAATTTGAGTTTGTCTTAGAACTAGGTCTTTGCTCATCTGTTCAATCGTCTAACATAGAAATTTCATTACGGTTAGGCGCACGAGAACAGTTGCACTTTCTTGTTATTAGAATTTAGATTCATTACTAGTACTTTTGTACAGTCTGCATCCATAAATTACATAGTGAAATACAAATACGTGCAATTGCAGTTTCTTGCTGTTTGATTCAATACATACTTGGGAGTATGTCGAAGACAGAGGAAATCTGATCTTATTACAGGGAAAAATAAATAGACAGAAAAATGACGCGGGGACATGAACTCTCCCCACTGAAGCTGGCAACGAATCTGCAACTTCATCAAACTTGAATCGGTGGACTGAACCCCAATCTTGATCTTGGAATATCAAATTCCATAATGTTAAATTGCATCTGATGACCACCGATAACAATTGAAGTCTTCGGCTTTGAACCTCCGTCTACAAATGCCAAACAATACACATCATCCTTAACAAGCTTCAAAGAATTACCTGGCCCTGTCATCTGCCAATTCACGTTGTTGCGCAAGCCAAGAACGATCGTTGGCACAACAAGCCCATCTGGTCTGTTTTCTATCGTCGATGCATTAAAGCAAGCACTGAAAGGCGCAACGGGAGCAACCATAGAAATACCCATGGCTTTAGCTCTCTTAATATAAAGACTTGTGAAGGCCTTGTATATTGATGTCTCCATAGTAGTGTAAGGAACTAAAGTGCTGAATTTGGTTCCTCCCATTCCATTTTTCTTGTTAATGGACAATAATCCTTTGTTGTATGTGACATTTTCATTGCCTATTTCGATGTACTTTACATCGACGAAATAGTCACTGGGAAAATAAGTGTTGGTGATGAGTGGTGTGTAAGCTAATGGCTGCCTGAACTGTTGGTTAGTGTAAGGACCGTCGCCGAAGTACATGGTACCTTCGGTAGTCGAAGATAACTCCAAAGCAAATTTCCGAGAGAACCGAAACGCAGATGCAAACTGTGAAGTTAAAGAAACTCCTGATCTTCCAAGACCAACAATCCCTTTAGCACCCTTGGCAAGTCCACGTAAGGCACCAGCAGATGCTTCACAACCGAATGAAATGCCACGAGCCGTAACGTTTGGACCTGACACCCACTCCCCATTTTTCAAATTGTTCGATTGAACGGTCACAGCACCTGAAATCGATGTAGATGCACAACCTCGGCTAGAATAAATCCAGGAGGATTTACGACCGAGGTCAACGACTACGTTTATAGGGACTTTTCCTAAGCTGATTTTAGTCAGATATTGGAGTGTAGACGAATCTCTGCTAACAGAAAAAACGAGCCCGCTAGGCCGAGAAGAAGATGAAGGCTGTTGAGCATTAGAGACCGAAAGAATGAAGGAACTTAGTAAAAGAAATGTGAAAACAGAAGAATAAGAAGCCATGGTGGATTGGATTAGATTGGAAATGTGGAATGTAGAACAAGTACGGAGGTATGGGGTTTATATAGTAATGATCTATAGTCTAAGCACACGGTTTAATGGGTCAAATGAAATGGGCGATTTTTTGCCAGCTCTCAAGTCTTAAGTGTTGGGCGGCCTAAAGATCAAGAGAATATAACATTAAACTAAAACAGCACCAAATCATTGAATTGAATGAATACTACCAGCAGCCGAAAGTAATTGGAATGTTTTCTGTCACTGTTTGGGTTTTTCTGCTGCAATTATTTTGATGGACAAAAGAAGCAAAAATAACTATAAATAGAGGCTGCTGCTATTTGTCCAATCAATTATCTAAAGCACATGTTAGATAGAGATCTATGGACTCGAATCTCACCTGTTCCATTTGGAATTTTGAAGCACAGATAATGCTCACAAGATGTGTAAGGTCAGAATCAGACAGAAGATTCATAAAGATATGAGAAGTTGAAAATTTAACAAACTAAAAGCTTCAGATATTTCCATAAGTATTTAAAACCAACGGCTAACAGTACCATCATTGCATTAGAGAAAGATGAACCTAAACTAAACTTTTGCATTCGTTCTGGACAGCGGCTCAAAAATCCAGCATGCACAGCCGCTACATAAGCCACAGCTTCATCGGGATTAATACTCTTGCAAAGTTCTTTCCCATTAAAGAACTCCTGCAACAATTGCTGCACTTTAGGAATCCCCACCGACTAGAACAACATCGTGGACACTGTTCTTGTCCATCTTAGCATCCCTCAAACACTTCTCAACAGGCTCCATACACTTCCTGAACAAATCCATGTTCATCTCTACGAATCTAGCACAAGTAATGGATGTGTAAAAATTAACACCTTCATATAAAGAATCAATCTCAATATTGGTCTGAGAAGTGGATGAAAGAGTCCTCTTGGCCCTCTCACAGACTGTATAGCTATAGGATTTCCACTTTCTTGTTCTTCCTCTTAAACTCTTGCACAAAGTGATTCACCGTTCTCAATTCAGGTGTGGGGTTCTTTCTAATACTTTTGAATCCTAACAGTAAGAACAATGTTGGAATGTGATGAGGCCCGGTAATTGGCAACTCAGTCTCTATGAACTCAAAACAAAATAAAAATGCTTATTCAAGAACTTGAAAGACCTAATGTGACTTGGAAAATCCAACTTACCGCAATCAGCAAGAGTGTGATTAAGACGATGTAAATGCATCCGAGTGAATGATGGATGATGAAAAAGTTTATTCCGCATCCTTATTTGCAACCAAGAACTTATTCAGTTGGTACTCTGAGTTAATGTACAATTTTTTTGAAAACTTAATAAATTAAAACTGTAACATTTCAATTAGGTATCTAAACTTTCAACCAACATCCAGACTGTAACATCATTTTCTTAAAGTAAAATAAAACTGAAAAAGTAAACTTAAGAAAATGCATCCCCTCCAACTTCAGGCACCCACAGGCAGGCAGTTTTGTGCCTCCTCCAAGTTCAACTTAATCAACTTCCTCGATCTTAGGCCCTGCACCACTACCAGCAGCACCCATTGAAGGACCATCCTCATCCATACCACCAAAACCACCCATGTCAGGACCAGCACCACCTTGATACATCTTAGCGATGATTGGGTTGCAAAGACTCTCCAGCTCTTTCATCTTGTCATCAAATTCATCTGCCTCTGCAAGCTGGTTGGTGTCAAGCCACTGGATAGCAGCTTCAATAGCATCCTCAATCTTCTTCTTGTCATCTGGAGCCAATTTCCCCCCCAATCTTCTCGTCCTTGATGGTATTCCTCATATTGTAAGCATAATTCTCCAAAGAATTCTTAGACTCGACTTTCTGCTTGTGCTGTTCATCCTCTGTCTTGTACTTCTCTGCCTCTTCCACCATCTTCTCAATCTCCTCCTTCGACAACCTTCCTTTATCATTAGTGATTGTGATTTTGTTCTTCTGCCCTGTTGTTTTATCCTCAGCAGACACATTCAGAATACCATTTGCATCAATGTCGAAGCAAACAGTGATCTGAGGGACACCACGAGGCGCAGGTGGGATTCCAGAAAGCTCGAATTTACCAAGCAAGTTGTTATCCTTGGTTCTTGCCCTCTCTCCTTCATACACCTGAATCAAAACTCCAGGTTGGTTGTCGGCATAGGTAGAGAAAACTTGCTCCTTCTTGGTGGGAATAGTGGTGTTCCTAGGAATCAAAGTAGTCATTACCCCTCCGGCTGTCTCGAGTCCAAGGGAGAGAGGAGTGACATCCAACAGTAAGATTTGATTCAAATTCTGATTACTTTCACCACTTAAAATCGCAGCCTGCACAGCCGCTCCATAAGCCACAGCTTCATCAGGATTAATACTCTTGCAAAGGTCTTTCCCATTAAAGAACTCCTGCAACAATTGCTGTACTTTAGGAATCCTAGTTGATCCACCGACTAGAACAACATCATGAACACTGCTCTTGTCCATCTTAGCATCCCTCAGACACTTCTCGACAGGCTCCATACACTTCCTGAACAAATCCATATTCATCTCTTCGAATCTAGCACGAGTAATTGATGTGTAAAAATCAACACCTTCATACAAAGAATCAATCTCAATTGTAGTCTGGGCAGTTGACGAAAGAGTCCTCTTCGCCCTCTCACAGGCTGTCCTCAACCTTCTCAATGCTCTGGGATTTCCACTGATATCCTTCTTGTTCTTCCTCTTAAACTCTTGCACAAAGTGATTCACCATTCTGTTATCAAAATCCTCTCCTCCGAGATGAGTATCTCCAGCAGTAGCCTTCACTTCGAAGATACCCTCTTCAATAGTCAATAACGAAACATCGAATGTACCACCACCAAGATCAAAAATAAGAACATTCTTCTCCCCAGTACTCGATGCCTTCTTATCAAGACCATAAGCAATTGCAGCAGCAGTTGGTTCATTGATAATTCGCAGCACATTGAGACCAGCAATAACACCAGCATCTTTTGTAGCTTGACGCTGCGAGTCATTGAAGTATGCAGGTACAGTAACTACCGCATTCTTTATAGAAGAACCAAGGTAAGCTTCTGCAATCTCACGCATCTTAATAAGAACCATAGATGATATTTCCTCAGCAGAAAATTGCTTCTCTTCGCCTTTGTATGTGACAACTATCATGGGTTTCTCACCTGGTCCAGCTATAACCTTGTAAGGCCATAGCTTCATATCAGCCTGAACTGATGGATCCGAAACCCTCCTCCCAATCAAACGCTTCGCATCTACAAAATCAGAAACAAGAGTAATTCAGTATAAGCACTACCACAAAAAAGAAAAGCCAATACAATTCAAAATCATGCTAAATTCCTAATAACAAACTCAAACCGAGTCAGATATGAAACACCCAAATCAATAACCTAACAAATTAAAAGGAGGAAATCAGAAATCTTACCAAAGACAGTGTTGACAGGATTCATAGCAACCTGATTCTTAGCAGCATCACCGATCAACCGTTCAGTGTCAGTAAAAGCAACATAAGAAGGTGTGGTTCTGTTTCCTTGATCATTAGCAATGATCTCAACTCTGTCATGTTGCCATACTCCTACACACGAATATGTTGTTCCCAAATCAATACCAATTGCTGGTCCTTCACCTTTTCCTGCCATTCTCCTCCAATACTTTACTATAATAATAACTCACAGATAAAAAAATTGCTTAAGAAAAAAAAATTGCTTAAGAAAAATTTACAGAAAGAATTTTGAGAGTATCGTTTGGATGATATTGTGAGGAGAAGAGGGGTTTTGATTGGTTTATATATAAGGAACTAAAATTTTAGTCGGGAACTTTCTGGAATTCTCTAGTTTTTTTCTTTTTGGAAATCTCTAGTTAATTCCAGAAGTTTCTTTATTCGGGGATTCTAACCGATGGGTTTAGTTATGGTAGGAAGCGTCCGGAAACATCCGGAAGTTTGGGTCGGTGGAGGGAGTTAGGAATGAGCAAGGGGTGAAATTCGTGGATTTGATGTCATCCAAATCCAACCCATTAAAATGATGGGTATTAAATTTACATTCGTATCCAATCCATTTTCCATGGATTTGATACGTATGGATGACTGGGTGCATGGATTGGATACAGATAAATCCATGGATTTTATTTTTTTTAATAGAAAAAATAAAAATAGTTAAATACTAATAAAAAATAGTAATATAAACATTAAATTACTAAGATTGAAAGAATATATTAAGTTACTACAACATAATAATATTAAAATTAATAATAATGTCATTCCAACAACTAAAAGTAAAATTGAAAGAATATATTCAATATTGCTTATTTGTCAATTTGAATCATCGGTATAACTAGATTAAAATGAAAACATTAAAAGTTATATAGTACCTGCAAAATACACATATGTCTTTCTGAATTTATAAATTTCTTATTTACTCTTAAACATAGCGGATGTGGGTGTCCAATGAATTTTTACTCTTATACCCGTATCCAACTCATTATTTAGTGGATTTTAAAAATATATCAATGTCCAACCCGTCTATAAACAGGTTGAGTGTCCACCCGTAAAACTACGGGTAAATTGGATCGGGTTGGAGGATTTGCATTTATATGCTCACCCTAGAGGGAGTTGTGGATTGTATTGGGCTTCAGCTGAAATCTTTATTGGGCTATGATAATAAACTCATTCTCTTACACCCTGTTTCTTTTGATTGCAAATATGACAGTGAATTAGATATTAAATCAATTTGTATTATCATTAGTTCAGTTAATAATCAATCCACGGATACTAACACTAGTAAATCAAAGAACGGAGAGAAAAAATGGATTTTATTCTGTTTTATTATGTAAGTTCAATGAAATGTTTCAACGTCCCTTACAAAGAGCTTATAAGTCATGTTTATAGGCAGAGACTTATATTGATTACATTAACTGGATGATGTTATCCATTACACGTGTTTAACAACATGTTATTAGTTTCATGCAAAAGGCCACTTTGGCCAAGGTTAATGCTTTGACTTCTCTATGGTGGGTCAACCACTTAATATCGATATTATAACACTTCCCCTTGGAGAATTCCATTCTCATCTCTGCCGTTATATCAGACAAAAATAGAATTATCTTAATTTGGTGAACTACATTGAACATAATCTTACAGTCTTGTATTTGTTAATAAATTAAAGAAGCATGACACGTGGAAGAAGATCAAGTTAAGAAGCAACCAGATTAAAAAAGGCGAGAAACACATGATCACTATTAAAGATATCAAATTTCAAAAAGAGACGAGACGTTTCCTGACATCTGAGCGATAAATTGCATGAATGACACATAATATCGAGAAAGCTGAACAGTATCGAATAAAACAAATAGCATTAAATGATAGATGATCGAGAAAGTAAATTGTAATAATTACTCTATTATTTTAATGATCGATAAAGTGAATTGTAATAATTACTCTATTATTTTAATGATCGAGATCACAGAAGTCTTTGAAGATAAGGAAACACGTGTCGGACATATAAAGCATCGAATCAAGAAGTAATTAGGAGTGATCTGTCATCTATATGATCGCACCAAGTAAAAGACAAAATACAAGAACGATAGATACATCGAAACAAGATGGATCGACCCAAAGAAGAAATGATCCAGAACGATGACCAGGCAGTAAAAAATGATACGTTGCATAAAGAGCGACCCGGAAAAATAGATCTATAAATAGAAGAGATCAAACAACAAAGAAGAGGACGGAAAAAAAAAAGATATAGAAGGAGAATTGGAGAAAGAGAGAGAAAATATTTTAGGTACGAATCTATGGAATATAGTTGTATTATGTAAGAATTTCTGTATTTAAATTGAAAAGTGTAAGGATTATAAACCCAAAAATTGCAAAACCTGGGTGATGAATGGTATTGTTCATAAATGATTTTATGAAATGAATAAAAAGATTTTTCTTTATTATTCGATCTTAGTTATGTAAATTGTATCTAAGAATTTGATTGGTTGTTTAGTCGAAAGGATTTTTTGGCATAAACAGTATTCCTATACAGAAATTGGGGTACTGAAAGTGATCCGGAGTTTAAAGGATACCACAATGGGAATTCTGATCCTCGTGGCTTTGATATGCATCTCTCAAATGCTTGAGTACATAGTTAAAGTTAAACATTGTAATTTTGAGAGTAGGTCATGTTTTTGTTAGCTGAATGCTTTTAACGTGAGTAGTAATTTGGTCTGTGAAAAGTTGGCGACTAAGACCAGGGGAAATTTGTAAGAAATAAAAGGTTAACACTTTGAGAAGTTTAGGAAGATATATCAAAACCATCAAAGAATGCTTTTGTCTAAGGCATGCGAGTGATTTGAGAGTCTAGGAGTGGAGTCTGTGAAAAAACCCGATGACGGTACTTATTGTGTCAAATGAATTAGTAAGCTTGAATAATAGGCATCAACGTTATTGTTACACACCTACACTATCTTCTGTTTTCGATTTTCCTTCGCTCCCACTGTTGCATTTATGGTTTGTGTCCATTGTTCTTAAATTTTTGTTGATTGTTTGAGGGTTTACCTTCTTGATATAGAGATTTGCTTATTAAATATTTAAATACATTGGTCTGATTGCAGGAAAAATGAAAGGGATTTCATTCATTAAGGATCTTGATGGCTATTGGATTGATATCTTTGACCTTAAAAGCATTGGCAGTGTAACCACTGTTGCTGCTACGGCTAAAGGTCAGTCTAAACTTAGATGAGAAATTTTCATTCTTTTATCTTTTCAATTTCTGTATATCTGAGAAACTTTATATCGGGAAGGCATATCTATCTCCATTTGGTATAACCTGTGCCACTCTGCACAGACACACCATCGATGCATACAACTAAAACTGCCTAATTTAACCTGTGTTGGTTGTTCAATTATAAGATGGATACAGTTTGCTAAAACATAATGATAAATAAACAATTTATGACTGGTTTCCGAAAGTAATTTTGTGGTTCTTCTCTCCACGGTGGTTTCTGAAATTTTAAGTTGCTTGTTCGTTTCTCACAACCTCTTTTTGCAAGAGATTATATAAAGAGGAATAGAAAATGGCATATCTCACAACCTCATTTTGCTGAGGTGGTTCCAGGTATGCTTATCGCTTTGTACATTTTCACTTATAAATTAGACTTAAACTTCATAATGTTTGTGATTTGATTTATAATACTATTGAATCATGTTTGACTAGTGTTTTTTTTTTAGAAGATTCATTTCTGATTTGAAAAATGATACTATAAGCTATCTAGATTGTATAAGCTAGTTAGGATACATATTTTATATTGTGAAATTAAATGATATGATTGTTCTACAGTTTGTTTGATATATGTTTCTTTAATTGTCCATTGAAGTTGTATCTGTTATCGAACCTGTATTTAAACTTAATTCTGCTTAAGAACATGTTTTATAGTCTCTATTTTTTGTTTCTTGATCATATATTATTGCTCATAAAATCTCATTATCATTATTGTAGGAATCTGATAACCATATCTTGCCCATAAAATATTTCTTGAAAGACTTCAAAGGCCAACATGTTGGGTATGAAGAGCTGAACACCCTCGATTCACCAAAGGAAAATGTTTACAGCATCATCCTGAAGTATGTAACAAAAGTGTTGATTTATATGATGTTGCTGGGAAGCTTGAAGATGTTATGCCTGGCGATTAATTGGCCAAAGCATTCAATTCAACTCTTGTATACATTACATGTACAATACATTTTTTTTTGGTGGTTGCTTATAGATATTACTTAGGGAGTAATGGTGTTTGCTTCTTATATAGACATTACATGTACAATAATGGTCTTTCTTTTGAATACCGGATATGTACTCAAATCAGATAACAAATTTTGAGTATCAGCGTATAAATTATTTTTTTTTGAAACAAAATATCAGCTGAAGTTGGTTAATGAATCAAATTGAATATTTTCCATATTTTGTTATGAAATTTGAGTCATCGGATTTCTTGACATTCCAATATATAAATATAAATTAGGATAATAACAAAATTATGGATATGATTTATTAAAAGATACTCTTTGCTTATCTCACATATAAAATATGTTGGAAATATTTCGAATTACATAACATACCTGGTCCGTTGGTTTATTTATCGAATTCTATTAGATAAAGTCCGTTGGTATTATTTCCAACTACCTTTTTAATAACGTAAAAAACTTAAGCAATATCATTGTCTCGTTATAACCTTACCGAAAAATCCAATGAGATAAAAACTGGTCGAAGGAAAAAGAATACAACACTGGTAATTTTAAAACGGTATTAATTGCCACAAATATTCTCTTTCGTCAAAGCTGTGTCAGGAAAACCGCTTGGGATAAAACCCGAACCCTTGAAGCTCAGAAATGAGGGTGACTGCTTTCACGAATTCTCTCATTTTCAAAGTTGCGTCTGGAAAACCACTTGGGACTAAACTTAGACGCTTGTGCCAGGAAAACCACTTGGGACAAAACCTGAGCGCCAAAATTCATAATAATATCGACGTCGATCCTCAAGTTGCCTCGTTAAAAACCTCGTCAGGAAAACCACATGAGACAAAACCTGAGCAGAGGAAAAGATTACAACGGATCTCGTCGAATGATGGTGTTGGACACACATATGCTGCCTCGTTAAAACCTCGACAAGGAAAACCCCTCGGAAAAAACCTTGGCGAAGGACAAAGAGTACAACGCGTTTAAGTCCAACGGAGATTCCACGAGTTTACTCCCCCTAAAGTATAACTTTCTTAAAGCGGCTGGTGGTGCAAACATTATACGGTTTCAGAAGACTGCTTTACTGGTTGTAATTTATAGAGGATTGATTGCCAGATCTTTGCGCCGAGTGCACAACCACCATTGTACACTTTGCATTTAAATCCTCCGTCCACTGCACACCAATTTTAGTTCTTATACAGTTTGAGATCTTGCGTGTAACACCCGTAATTTTCGCATGACGCTTACTTAGGGATGCGTCATGGCATGGGATGAAGCTTCATCCTAAGCTTATAAAGCTTACTCAGATATCATTAGGGTGTGGATTCCTTGACCTTGAATTTTAGTGTTAAGGCCCTATTATGCCGTGATGCATGATTGAGAATGCATCACTGAACCAATGTTGCGTACCGAGAATGCATTATAGTGCTAATGCACTATTATGCCGTGATGCATGATTGAGAATGCATCACTGAACCAATGTTGCGTACCGAGAATGCATTATAGTGCTAATGCACTATTATGCCGTGATGCATGATTAAGAATGCATCACTAAACCAATGTTGCGTACCGAGAATGCATTATAGTGTTAAGGCCCTATTATGCCGTGATGCATGATTGAGATGCATCACTGAACCAATGTTGCGTACCGAGAATGCATTATAGTGCTAATGCACTATTATGCCGTGATGCATGCCCGAGAATGCATCACTAGAAAGTGCAGTAGATGAACGTCATATATCCTCCTTATATCCACCTGTATAAATGCAAATAAAACATATATAGGGAGGAGATGTTGGTTGGAAATCGATGATGCTTAGTTATGCCAACCAGATGACGGAATTGCCTTGACGCGCCAACCAAATGATGGAATTGCCTAGATGCGCCAACCAGAAAACGGATTTTCCTAGAGGCGCCAACCAGTTGGCGTTTTTCCCTAAAGTGCAGTCGATGGATGTCACTTCCCTTTCTTTTATTTATTTATAAAACACGAATATAACATATATAGGGAGGGAGATTTGCTTGAATATGCATGAGCAATAATGCACATATATATGCGATGTGGCCTATACATTGAAGCATACTTGATGCTTAAGCATCAATATGCTTGTAGCTTAACCGATAAAGCTATAATGTGCATGAGAGGTAATACACATATATATGCGATGTGGCATATACGTTGGAGCATACTTGATGCTTAAGCATCAATATGCTTATACCTTAGCCATAACACTTGAATTATGCGAAAGCATCATTCAATCGTGTTGCGTACTCGAGAACGCATATTTGCGTAGTAAACAACGATAGTTATGCACAAGCTAGTGCATACCTTGCGAAAGTCCTTCAGCCTATACGGTCTAGGATTTGCTTGGCCTTTGGCCTTGTGATGAAGTTTGGCATTGATGTTGACTTTGCCTTAATAGGCTTAAGTTGCTTGTTCCTTTCGAATTGACACTTTTGACGAACTACAGTCATGCTTGATCCCTTCATGGTACGGGTTGGGTACGTAGGCATCCGCAATGCAATGCATTGAGGTGCAGCACCTTGTCGCTCATACCATCTAATTTCGAGGTGATTGCGACATTATGGTAACTCGTATCATCTGGCTCGACAATGCTAAGTCAAGAGATGATTGTTGCCACACTTGATGAGGTAGTTGCAATTCTATTTGATGGATTTTTCATACTTCCTAGCAACCGTTACGGCATAGAATGGCATGTTCCTGGGTGTTGCACCCTTGGCAAGAACAAGATCAGTGCAGGCTCCAGCGCATGGTAGAAAAAGAGTTACTGAAAGTGAAAAATTAGGCTTGAAATGGCCTAGGTGTTAGTCCAAGGCATGAGTTAGGCCTGGACAATGCTTATAAGTATGTGATGCTTTCCAAAGGCATTCACCATTGGATTAAATGGCCATTTACCCGTTTTAGGACAAGGGTGAGTTGGAACGTTATGGAAACTACATTTCGAGTATAATGCTTGCAAAGGCAAAGCTAACTGCATTTGCCAGCGAGAAGTTAAGCTTTAAGGTCCGGTTTCTATCTTTCAGGGCACGCATCAGGGAGTTCTGGCCTACTCAGCATAACGCCGGAGGCGAAATTTTCCGGTCCGTGACATTGTGGATTCTGGTTTTCTGCAGGTTACTTATGTCCCAAGTGAAGATCAAATAACTAACTTGTTTACGAAATGATTGTGTTTTCCAACCTTTTCCAGGCTTCTTTAACAACTGTTGGTGTTCAGTTCTTCTTCAGTTTGTTCATAGTTTCTTTCTTGTGTGAGAGAGAGTTGCTTGTTTCTTTCTTTCTTTTTTTTTCAACATGTTGACAGTATGCCTGTATCAGGTTAAGGGGTGTGTTAGACAATAAGTTAGTCTTTCTTTTTTGACTTGACTTGGGTCTGTTTCAGGTTATAGCGGACAACTGTCTTATTTTTAGTTGCTCTCTCTCTCTATAAATACTGTAATAACGTTTCTGTTATTGTTATGGTTGAACCTTTTATATCAAAATATATTCTCAACATTTCACAGTTTGTTACGGGTGAATTTACATGTGTAAAAATTCACAAAATTTTTAACCATTAAATTACTGATAACCCATTCATGGACCGCAAAAGTAGGGTTGTACATGGTTTCGGTTAAACCGCTAAACCGAACCGAACCACATTGTTAAAGGCAAAACTGAACCGAGCCATTTATGTAATGGTGTGAGACAATTTTAAAAATGTGCAAACCGGTCTTAGTGGTTTCGGTTTTGGTTCAACACAAAATCGAACCGGTACACCGTTAGTAAAACCGTTAATTTATAGCCATTGATATAATCTCTAATATTTAATCTAGACCATTCATTTTACCCCTATCTATTCTTCTCATTAATTCTTAAATTCTATTATTTTTTATTTTGTTGGGATAGTTTTCGTATAATTAAAGATTGTATTTTATTGTTAATGAGTTTTGTAATAATAAATATCTTTTAATATAATAAAAAACCGAACCAAACTGTATCATGTATAACCCTACGCACAAAAGCAAACACTCAAATATAGTTTTCCACCAAAAATTAGACATTTACATCTACAATATAGTTTTCCACCAAAAGTTAGACATTTACATCTGTAAAAATTAATATATACGAATTTTCAACAGCATATCAAGCGGGGCTGCAATTTCAAAACCACTGTTCCATCACTGGACCAAAGGTAGATTACCCATGCCACAGCTACTAGACCAAAGGTATCAATTACACTTTTGAGAACTAAAGAATCAGAGGGAGAGGGTGGTCTCAATTCAGTCAATCTCAAAATCATGGACTTTTTAACTTTCAATTTACAAAAAGGACATAGTCATAAAGTAAATCTTAAGTCCATAGTTTTTTGTATTCCTACTTATTACAGATTAAAAAAAAACACAAAGTAGAATTAGTATTCCATAAATAAATAAAAACTATGTTAAGCCCTCCTATAAATATAAGTGTCGGCTTATTTTAACAATTTATTCGGCCTGTAAAATCTCCAGTTGCAGTAGAGAGAGAGATTTCTTTCATCAATCCAAATCCGATAAAAAATCAATCTTTGGTGAAGGAGTCTTTAATGGGTCAATCAACACAAGCAAGTCTTCTTCTTCAGAAGCAACTTAAAGGTTTGATTTTTATGATCAAAAGTTGATGTTTTTTTAGGGTTTTAATTTGATTTTGATTTTGATTTGGGTTGTTTGTGTTTGATGTGCAGATCTTAGTAGGAATCCTGTGGATGGATTCTCAGCTGGTTTGGTTGATGATAAGAATGTTTTTGAATGGAGTGTAACAATTATTGGACCACCAGAAACTCTCTAGTAAGTTTTTGTTTTGTGGATTCTCTATTTAGGTTTTATAGACTAAAGATTGAATTTTTATTGTGAATTTCATGTTTATATGGATTTTTAGATTCTGGTTTTGTGTTTTTGTTTGATTAGAATACAAAAATATATGGAAATTTTAGATTTTGGTTCATGTGCATTGCTGATTAGCCTGATCTGGGGTTCAATTGCTGGTTGAATTGCATTTGTTTTTGTTGAAGCTTTCTTATGCTTTGTCGAATGTGTTTGATCTAGAATTTTAGATGTTTTCTGTATCTAGGGTTTGTGTTTGTATTTCAACTAGTAAAAATTCCCCCCAGGGCTTTTGTTTGTATTACTTTACTTGTAATGAATTGTTTGTTAATTCTGTTATTGATTGGAAACGGTATGTCAATGTGCAGTGATGGAGGGTATTTTAATGCGATTATGAGCTTTCCAAATAATTATCCAAATAGCCCTCCAACAGTGAGGTTTACTTCGGATATGTGGCATCCTAATGGTTAGTAGTTGCTCATCTTTTGTTTAATTTCTCAAATATTATTTTTAATAGAACTATTTGATTGATTGCTCTACTGCTGTTTATGTAGTTTATCCTGATGGGCGAGTTTGCATATCTATCCTTCATGCTCCTGGTGATGATCCTAATGGGTATGAGCTTGCAAGTGAGCGATGGACGCCAGTTCATACGGTATTTACTTGACTTTTAGATTTAATGCTCTTCGCTTTGTTTTTGTTGATGTTCTCGTGCATTGAATTTGTCCGCTTTGCATTGCCTCTCTTACAGTATTTGGTTTACCAGTCATTGGGTTTAGAACTTATCATAACAAGGCTTTTATACTTCTTATGAACTTGTACATGTGATTTATCTTATATTATGTTCATGAACAGCAAAATCGATCAGTATGCATGCTTCTTATGAACTGTAATCAGCTAACCATGTTTTTCTGAGTTGGGCAATTAATGAGTTGTTAGGTAGCATGTGGGGGACTGAGAAATCACATGATGTCTCTGTTGGTCATATGCGATAATAGTGTTCCACTTAATACCAGAGAAGAGTACATCTAGTATTGTAGAACGATTAGCACAATTCAATTGAACCAAGGAACTATGATTGTTTCTCTAATTTTGAGCAGTTGAGACCTGTGAGTTGCGATTGCCGGAATGTCCTGGTGCATGCATATTGATTTGATATTTTAGATCTTAAAATTTCAGCCTAAGCAGAATAATTTTAGATCTTAAAATTATTGTTTTCTCGACATTTCCTCTAGTGTGATTGATGTAATATCAGTCTAATATAGATTACTGAATGATTTAAAAGATAGAGCTTGAAGGTTAGGAGCGAGGTTTTCTTAGATACACATTTTATTGAAACCCATGAATAGCAGTTCACTTTATGGTTTTGAATATGTTGTCTCAATCTATACGTATGGAGTCATAATTAACAATGCTTCTCGACTTCACAATATATTTTATTTTATTAACTTGTTCCATTAACTTCATCCATAGATAGGTGGAATCTTTGGTAAAGTTGTTTTTATATATAGTAGCTTGTTTGAACGAAACAACTTATCATATATCAAATATTCTCTCTTTTTCGATGATGGAATAGTTATCCACCTTTCCATTAAAGATGTCTTCCACTTTATTTCCATTATTCATTTCCCTTTGATTCTATAAACTGTACTCCTTTAGTATCCTCTCTAATTCTGTTTTTCCACATACAATCTACAGGTTGAGAGCATTGTTCTGAGTATTATTTCCATGCTTTCGAGTCCAAATGATGAATCCCCGGCAAATGTTGAAGCTGCTGTCAGTGTTCCTGTTTCACTGCTGTTTTATTACAATAATCGTTAATGTTTACTTTGCCATGGACGTCATATTTTCCTGTGTCTTGGGTTACTTACATGATTATTGTTCGGGTAATTTGCAGAAAGAATGGAGAGACCATAAGGATGTATTTAAAAAGAAAGTGAGCAAAGTTGTGAGGAAGTCCCAAGAGTTCTTCTGAATGATAAGTAAGAGAGTCTCAAACTCCCAGTCAAGGAAGCGACAAAGTAAAATCTGCTCCAAGTCAAATGTTCGTTTGCATAAGCGAACAAAGAAGAAGAGAGACCGGTTGTTGGGTCACGTGGTCGTCATCGTTAAGGCATCGATCCAGTAATTGTGGAACTTCAATTCAAGTTCTTATATTTATATCTTCTTTTTTCTTCTTTTTTTTATCTATATTGCAGTAATTCTCTTAGTGGGAACATTATTTCTAAAAGAAAAGGTGTATTCGGTTAAGTATGATTTATTTTCGAGTTTTGTCGTGTCTAAACCATTGGTCTGATGCTTCTTCTTTTCTCAACCTAATTAAGAGAAACGCTACTTAAAGAGAAAATGTTGCTCTTTGCTGATCAACACCCTGCCCTCTTTCTGTAGTCCTAAAGATATCACCATTTAACTGAAAGGAACCTACATACACTGCAATGTATCATGACAAGTAATTTATTGCTTGAATCTAGAGGTAGCTGTCTCTCTGATGATGTCCCGAGTTTTGCGACTACAAGACTGGTGTTTGTAAACGCAATATTGCTACCAGAGAAAACACCATGGCTTCAATCTGCATTTTGCAGAGATTAGCGGTGAAGTCAGAGTGCATACTCCCTCGAGTTGATGATGTCCCTTCTGAACATTCTTAGCCACAGCTAACCTTCTTTCTGGGCACCCGTGCTACATAGATGAGGAGAAACATGATTAAGAGTTCATCAAATGTCTTCATTACAAAACTTTTCCAAAGTGTCCACCCATTGAGTTGGTAAGGGGCTTGACAGGAGTGGAGAAGTCTAGAGTTCAAATTCCCACTTGCATCAAGGAGGGCGCTTTTAACTTTCTTTCCCTTGTTAGAAGGGAAGAAAACTTAAATCTCTCACTGATGCAGGTAAGATTTGAATTCAAAACATCTTCATATCACCACCAAGAGTCCTAACCAATCAGCTGAATGGACACCTGTGAGAACTTTATACAAGATAAAGGCAGAAAGGAATGGGAACAAAAGAAAGAGAGCAAAGACAATTGAAAAAACACATCCAATACCAGAAAAGGAAGTGGTTTCTAACTCATAGTTCCCAAGTGACAACATTCTGATTTACCTAATGCTTAAGGGATTCATCAAAATTTGGTGACAAACCCCTCTACCTAACAAGAAAAAGAAAGAAAAAAGTACCCGATAATTGAATCGGTCAGACTCTTGGTGGTTGTACTGATACGTCTCGAGTTCAAATCTCACATCCATTACTTATAAATCAATATTATTTATGTGCAAACAAAATTTGAACCCTTGACCTGATGGTTCAACCATAAAGATTCTGACCAAGTTAACTGATGGATACTTGCATGTGATTTCCAGCCAAAATTGAAGTTGTCGTCTATATTATTTATAAAGCTTAGAAGGTTTTAAGTCATAATTTTGGCCCGCGTTAGCAAATTTGATCTCTAAAATTGTACTCTCTTCGTCCGTAAAAGAGTGATACATTTTTTTTTAGTTCTTATTCCCTAATTGTTTGGTACTTAACAATAAATGAGGCCATTTTTTAACCATACCCTTTTATTTATTAAATTTTACGCTAAAAAGGAACATTGATGAGTAGGATACTCGATGCTCTAGTTCGAGGGATGTGTCATTATCAATTTTTCTTATATTATTATAGTAAGGGTATAATTAAAAAACAAATACATAAAAATCACCAACCTTCCTAATTTTTTTAAGAAATGTATAAATAATAAAAATATCAATTTTTACTGGAGTCAGTATCGACCAATATTATGAAAACAAAGTTATGATATCAATGTTAATGAGTACTGATTCCAGGAGCCGAGTCAACCCATGATAAGGATAGGCAGTTGTTTATCATGTTGGGTTGGCTCCCAAACCGATTTTTATATATACCAAATCCGTTTTCACATATTCTAAATAGTTTTTCTTTTTTGTCTATAAAAAAAAATTGCATCCTTAAAAGAGATTTTTTGGCTCCGCCCGTGAATAATACTAATATCGCCCCTGATTGATACTGCCAAATTCGTATGATAAAATTAAAAAATTTAATATTCATGGATCAAAGAAGAAACTTTCAGAGTAAATATTTTATTTTGACCCCATAACATATAAATCCTGGCTCCGTTACCAGATACTGCACTAATACCGATACCAGATACGGCGAACCATGAGTTAGACGGACCCTTTGATCCACTTCTTAGTCTGAAAACTAACTAGCCCAAGTGAAGTGCCCAACCAACAACAAAGATAAAAGACATGGAAAAAGTAGAGAAAAGGAATGGGAATAGAAGTGAAAAGAAACAACTAGTAGTAGAAGAAGAAAGAAAGAAAGAAAGAAAGTAGTAGTTGGTTTTTCTCACTCATCTTTTTTTCATATCCTTTTCTCACCACTTCATGCTCATGGATCTCTTGCCATCATCTCCCCCGTGAACCCTAAACCCCATCATCATCATTTTCTTCATCACATCAACAATAACATCAGTCCTTTAATTCCCCCATACCTTTCACTTCTAGAAATAGATTTTACTCCTTCCTCTCATGACTTCTCTATTCTGCAACAACAACAACCAAAGAAGATGCGATCTCCACAGGAAGAATCACTTAGAAATGGGGTTCTTGAAACTTCAACACCACCATTACACCACCATCATCAACAACCCCATCATTTCCATTCTACTGTTTCTTTAATAAAACTCCGTAGATTCAATACCCTTATTCTCATTTTCCGTTTTGTTTCTTTCTGTTTTTGTCTTGCTTCTACTATTTTCATGGTTACTAATTCTTCTTCTAATTCACTTACTTGGTCTGATTTTACCACTCTTAGGTAACTGAATTTGTCTTGTTCATTTTTGTTGAAATTCACCCCCATTTTGACTAAATTTGACTAATTTTGACTATTCTTCCAGAGTTGTTGTAGCTGCAAATGGGATTGTTGCTGTATATTCATTAGCTGAAATGGGTGCTTCAATTTGGGAGATTTTGAAAGGAACTACTGTTTTGCCTGAAACCATTCTAGTCTGGTTTGATTTCAGTCATGACCAGGTATGTATTTATTGAATTTATGGGAATTGGTTGATTTTCCGGAGAGTAATTTTTGATTGTTTTTGTTTGCTCATTAGGTGTTTGCTTATTTGCTGGTATCAGCGAATGTAGCAGGAACAACAATGGTAAGAACATTGAGAAATGATGGGGAT
>JAJJMC010030255.1:2150-15326 GCA_023531435.1 Papaver californicum
GTGGAACGAAAGGTATGATCCATGCATATTGATATGTATGTTCCATAAGAAAATCAAACTTTTTTTTTTTCAATTCACCAGCTCTGATATCTTTCGGAAAGAGCAATAAAATAAAGAAAAGAAAGAACTAAAATAGAATTTTGGATTCTTAAATCTTTCTAATTCTTTCCCCTCCAAAAAAAAATAAGAAGTTACAAGCGGTCAAAAGATCAAGTTTTTTTGAAAAGGTACCACTTAGTGATTAACTAGGATATTTAGGAAGATACAGAATCATAATATGAAATTTTCATTTCTTTATTATTATATTCATTGATCAAGGAAAAACAATTAAGTAATTTAATTATAGTAAAAAAAGTACTTTATTCTGGTATGTAAGATCCATCAATAACTTTATTGAGCATAGGATCTAGCAAAAACTTGACCCCCAAAAAAGATCTTGTGATTCTAGTTAGTATATTTGGAAGACTTTACTAATTATTCTCGAGTAGCTTCTATTCCACCAAAACAACGGATACTTCTAGAAAACTCTACGATATCCGGCACTTTGATACCCACTTTGCGTAGAATTGAAAAAAGGACTTAGTTAAATGGCTTTTTCTCAAGTGTTTATTATATTAACTGATTCAATATCAGTCTCATTCCGGTTTTCCTTTTTTGAAATTTTCATTTAACTAAGGGTACTGTACTCTATTGATGAATTGATAGAAAAAAGGTTACAGTATTCTTCTCTTCAATTAAGGTAAGCGTTTTCCATTTTTCTCTTTTTTATTAAAAAAAAGAGAATACGATGAGCCGTAGCCCTTTTTTTTATGACGGTGACACAGATATAGATTCGAACGAAGATTAGTATATCAAAAGGCTTCTTTTTTTTTTTATAATGTACGTAAAAAAAAGGAATAAAGTATTCCGAAAATAAAGAAAAAATTAAGATATACAACTTTTCTCCAGAAATCCTCTATGGGACTCACACGTATCCATATTGTATATTATCAAGAAAGTATGATCTAGGGAATAAATATAGAGCTAAAGAAAAAAATGACGCATTTTGAACAATACATGTCTTTCACATCCAACTAAAACAATGAGTAACCTCTTTATTTTAAAATGGCCGTTCCAAAGAAACGTACTTCTATATCAAAAAAGCGTATTCGTAAAAACATTTGGAAAAGAAAAGGATATTTGGCTGCGCTAAAAGCTTTTTCCTTAGCAAAATCTCTTTCTACCGGGAATTCAAAAAGTTTTTTTGTGCAACAAAAAAATAAACAAGTCTTGGAATAATCTAAATCAATATGCCTCGAAGAATTTGCTAATAAAATTGATAAGATGAACGACTCCCATTAACTCATATTTTTTACTGATAAATATGAGGCCGCACTATCGGTTGTCGTATTTAGGATAGGAAGCCTTTCATTTCCTAAATAAAAAAAGGGTACTATGTTTTTTTGGTCAAACGAAAAAACATAGTACTTGATAGAAAGTTTCACTTTTCTTTTGAGGGTTTTCTTATTAATGACTATGGATACAATAGATTTTTTCGTTTTGTTCGGACCCATGAAATCATAAAAAAAGAATAAAAAAAGAAAGGTTTTTTTTACTTCTATACCTGAATTGAGAGCAGAACTCTCTAGTTCCTACTAAGCTGTTCGTTTTGGGAGAGCTGAAACCTTTCGAAAAGTCCATCGTTAAAATGAAAACCATCCTATAAGAGATTATTGAACGTTCAAATAGAAATAGGAATAGGCCTTTATTTGATTTGCATTTTTCCTAAAAAATATTACATTGAATTGACTCCTTACAATCTCGACGTTTGAGTGCGTATGGGCTATTATGCTTTCGAGCAAGCCGCTATGGTGAAATCGGTAGACACGCTGCTCTTAGGAAGCAGTGCTAGAGCATCTCGGTTCGAGTCCGAGTGGCGGCATCTTCTAAAAGAGATACAATAAATCTTATAATGAAAATGAAATGGATTAATCATTTCCGTTCCAGTGTTAAAGGACTCCCTTTTTTTTTTTAGGATTTTTTATGATATTTTCGACTTTAGAACATATATTAACTCACATCTCTTTTTCAATTGTTTCAATTGTAATTACGATTTATTTGATGACCTTATTAGTCCACGAAACCATAGGACTACATGATTCGTCAGAAAAGGGCATGATAGCTACCTTTTTCTGTATAACAGGATTATTAGTTACTCGTTGGATTTATTCGGAACATTTCCCCTTAAGTGATTTATATGAATCATTACTATTCCTTTCATGGGGCTTTTCCATTATTCATATGGTTCCTAAAATATGGAATAATAAAAACGATTTAAGCGCAATAACCGCACCAAGTACTATTTTTACCCAAGGATTTGCTACTTCAGGTCTTTTGACTGAAATGCATCAATCCACAATATTAGTACCTGCCCTCCAATCTCAGTGGTTAATGATGCACGTAAGTATGATGATATTAAGTTATGCAGCTCTTTTATGTGGATCATTATTATCAGTATCTCTTCTAGTCATTACATTTCGAAAAAGCCTATGGGTCTTTGGTAAAAACAAGCATTCATTAATTGGGCCATTTTCCTTTGATTTTGATGAGATTCAATATGTAAATGAAAGAAGCTATGCTTTACTAAACAATTCTTTACTTTCATTTAGAAATTATCACAGGTATCAATTGATTCAGCAATTGGATCGTTGGAGTTATCGTGTCATTAGTCTAGGGTTTATCTTTTTAACGGTTGGTATTCTTTCAGGCGCAGTGTGGGCTAATGAGGCGTGGGGGTCATATTGGAATTGGGACCCCAAGGAAACTTGGGCATTTATTACTTGGACTATATTTGCTATTTATTTACATATTAGAACCAACCAAAATTTAAAAGGCACAAATTCCGCAATTGTAGCTTCTATGGGATTTCTTATAATTTGGGTATGCTATTTTGGGGTCAATCTATTAGGAATAGGCCTACATAGTTATGGTTCATTCACATTAGCATCTTAATCGAAGACGTGACCTAATACATAGAAATCGCATATGTAATGAAAGTTTGTGTTAGTTTTAGAGAACCGGTTCAATTACTACTTGATTGAACCGGTTCTCTAAAACTTCAAACGTATCTGATTACAATTCACTTCTTTTTCTTTTATTGTCCACCTAATTTTATTATCGCAGCTTTTTTTTTATGCCTTATTCATGCAAACTATCGAGAAAAGTAATTAGATAAAATAGCTTCTACCTTGTCAACAGATAGTGAGAGAACGAAATCTGGATAAATACCAATGCCTATTACTGGCAGAAAGATACAGATTGAAACAAAAAGCTCTCGTGGTCCAGAATCAAAAAAATAAAAATTTTTGGCATTAAATTGCTTGTATCCATAAAACATCTGGCGTGACATAGATAATGAATAAATAGGAGTTAATATCATTCCAATTGCCATTACAAGAGTAATTAGTATTTTTGGCATTAAAAGATATTTTGGGCTGGTAATTATGCCAAAAAAGATTACCAATTCGGCAACAAAACCACTCATTCCCGGCAATGCAAGAGAAGCCATCGAGAAACTACTGAACATTGCAAATATTTTTGGCATTGGGATAGCTATTCCTCCCATTTCGTCGAGATAAACGAGACGTATTCTATCATAACTCGTTCCTGCCAAGAAAAAAAGCGCCGCACCAATAAATCCATGAGAAATTATTTGCAAAATGGCCCCATTGAGTCCCAGATCGGTTACGGAGGCTATTCCTATAATTGTAAAACCCATATGAGATACAGAAGAGTAGGCTATTCTCTTTTTTAAATTGCGTTGCCCGGGAGATGTTAAAGCTGCATAGATTATTTGCACTGTGCCTACAATAATCAACCAGGGAGAAAAAAAGGAATGAGCATGGGGTAATAATTCCATATTGATCCGAACCAACCCATATGCTCCCATTTTTAATAAGATTCCGGCTAGAAGCATACATGTACTGTAATGTGCTTCTCCGTGGGTATCTGGTAACCATGTATGTAGAGGTATAATCGGTGATTTGACAGCATAAGCAATAAGAAAACCAAAATAGAATATTATTTCTAATGCCACAGGATATGATTGATTCGCTAATGTTTCAAAATTCAATGTTGGTTCGTTAGAAGCATATAAACCCATACCGAGAACTCCCATTAAGAGAAAAATAGAACCCCCTGCAGTGTACAAAATAAACTTTGTAGCTGAGTACAAACGCTTCTTCCCTCCCCACATGGATAAAAGTAGGTAAACAGGAATTAATTCTAACTCCCACATGATAAAAAAAAGTAAAAGATCTCGAGAAGAAAAAGGTCCTATTTGACCGCTGTACATTGCTAACATCAAGAAATGGAACAGTCGTGAATCCCGAGTAACTGGCCGGGCCGCTAAAGTAGCTAAAGTTGTGATGAATCCCGTCAATAAAATAGGTCCTATGGAAATTCCATCGATTCCGAGTCTCCAGTGAAAATCAAAAAAATTAATCCATTTAAAATCCTGTTCTAATTGAATTAATGGATCGTCCAACTGGAAATGATAACAGAATACATAGGTCGTTAGAAGTAGTTCCACTAGGCATATAGATATAGTATACCATCGGATGACCTTATTTCCTCTATGGGGGAGAAAGAAAATGGAAAAACCCGCGAATATCGGCAAAACAACAATTATTGTTAACCAAGGAAAATAATTCGTAGTAAAGACAAGATAAGATACACTTTGACCAGAAAACCCCGTACTCGAGAAAATAGCCTATTTCGATTTCGAGCACGGGGTTTTGTCGGTAAAGATAAAAAAATGGATTCAAGTTAAGCTTTCTGGAACGTATCAATAAGCTAGACCCATGCTGCGAGTTGTCTCATGCCATAAATAAACTCGGACACTCAAGAAATCTGTTGGACAAGCGGATTCACATCTCTTACAACCCACACAGTCTTCTGTTCTTGGAGCAGAAGCTATTTGCTTAGCTTTACATCCGTCCCAAGGTATCATTTCTAATACATCTGTGGGGCAGGCTCGTACACATTGAGTGCACCCTATGCATGTATCATAAATCTTTACTGAATGTGACATTGGATCTATCTACTTTTTGAACATCATGAATTTTCGATCTAGTAAAAAAATGGAATCATATATTGTAGACACCAGACGAATCAATAATTAACCAAAATTGTTTTCTAAAAAATTGACTTATATATTTGGTCATGAGAGAGGGCCAAGATACTTTGATTTATTACTCTTTAGCAAACAGAGTCATATGCTTCTGTCGTATATAATATTAATTTGTATTGAGAAAGATTTTATTCGTTATTTGTATGATTAACACATTCATCTAATTACCATTATTTATTCAACAAATTCGATTGATTGATACGAATTGATTTTTTGTTACGATAAATGGACGAAACAATGGCTGGCCCAATAGCTGCTTCAGCGGCTGCAATAGCTATAACAAAAATAGAAAAAATGTCCCCTTTTAATTGGCGACTATCAAATAAATCAGAAAATGTTACGAAATTCATATTAACTGCATTCAGTATAAGCTCAAGACACATAAGTGCTCTAACCATATTTCGACTTGTGATCAATCCATAAATACCAATAGAAAATAAATAGGCACTCAAAACAAGTTCATGTTCAAGCAGCATTAACCAAACCCCCCTCAATCTGAATTTCTTTAATTTCAATATGAACAACAATTCAACCTTAACTAATTTGGTTGACTCGAATCTAACAAGTACAGAACTAAGGAACATATTGGTAATAGATTGAACTAAAAGAAAAAATTTACATTTTCTACCTGAAAAATCTGACCATTAATTGAAGGAAAATGGATAGGCTAAGACAGAACCAAATAATTCTTTTTCTCCGTATTTTTTACTGACGAGCCATAGCAATTGCACCTATCAAAGAAACTAAAAGAATTATAGAAATAAGCTCAAAAGGAAGAAAAAAATCGGTTGATAAATGAATCCCGATTTGTTGACCTTTATTTATCAAATCTTGCTCCAAAATCTGGTTTGATCTTGTAGTCCAAATAACCCCGTACCATGCCGTATCTGGGATAGTAGTTATTAGTGAAACAAAAATACTTGTACAAACCAGTGAAGTTACCCCATCCCCAACAGTCCAAAGACTGAAATCATTGTAATATTCCGAGTCGTTCATGAACATAACAGCGAATATGATTAAGACGTTTATGGCTCCTACATAAATAAGGAGTTGTGCAGCAGCTACAAAATGGGAATTCGATGGAATATGAAATAAGGATATACAAACAAGAACAAATCCTAATGAAAAGGCGGAAAAAATAGGATTAGTAAGTAATACCACTCCTAGACCTCCTATTATAAGACCCAACCCCAAAAAAACTAAAAGAAAATCATGTATTGGTCCAGTTAAATCCATTATATGTAAAATAAGAGATAAATAAGTCGAAATGTTTCATAATCTTATTGACTAGACCAGAAAAGGAAAGTTACCCTGTTTTTATGATAAGTGACTTTTTTATTAAATCCTATACGGGGTGTGGGTTGATGTAGATAGATTAATTCATTCCATTTCTCTATCCGATT
The DNA here is from genome assembly GCA_023531435.1 of Papaver californicum. Taxonomy (NCBI): domain Eukaryota; kingdom Viridiplantae; phylum Streptophyta; class Magnoliopsida; order Ranunculales; family Papaveraceae; genus Papaver; species Papaver californicum. The sequence continues at coordinate 8,724 of JAJJMC010030255.1, forward strand.
GCTTATATATTCATATATTTCGAAATTATCGCGGATATATTCAATTCTTTTTTATCCAAAGTAAGCCGTGATTCTCGCGAATCACCAATAAATAAGAGCTGGTTTTTTTTCGTTATTAACCGAACAAAATAAAAGAAGATCCGCTCCTTTAGATTAAAACGGAATCTTAGTAATCGGTAATAGTTCTTGAATCAAGGAGTTTACCCGTGGCTTTTTTTATTTGAGTGGAATTCATAATGGTTCGAATCGTGTAATCTCCAATTACTGTCATTGGTAACCGACCCAAAGCAATTTGATTATAATTCAATTCATGACGATCATATGTAGAAAGTTCATATTCTTCAGTCATTGATAAACAGTTTGTTGGACAATACTCGACGCAGTTCCCACAAAAAATACAGATTCCAAAATCAATACTATAGTTAAGCAATCGTTTTTTTCGAATATCCGTTTCCAATTTCCAATCAACAACAGGCAGATCTATAGGGCATACACGAACACATACTTCACAAGCAATGCATTTATCAAATTCAAAGTGGATTCGACCGCGGAAACGCTCAGATGTGATCAATTTTTCATAAGGATATTGAATAGTTACGGGTAAACGATTCGTGTGGGATAAGGTAATCATGAAACTTTGACCAATATACCTTGCAGCTCTTACTGTTTGTTGACCATAATTAATGAACCCAGTTACCATAGGGAGCATATCGTGAATATCTATGAATAATTTGAAGTTTCTTTCTCTTGTTTGAGAGAAGTTCTAAATCGAGAATAGAATATCGTATGCCCTTAGAGTGAAAAGAGTTGGAAAGAAGTTGTCAATAATAGATTACCTAGAGAAATAGGTAAAAGAAACTTCCACCCAAGATTTAATAGTTGGTCCATTCTCATCCTAGGTAAAGTCCATCTTGTTGTAATAGGAATGAACAGGAACAAATAAGCTTTAGCTAATGTAATAAAAATACCAATTGTCATTCCAAAGACTCCACCCACTTCATTAATTTCGAAATGAGGAAGAAATATGTACGGAAGAGAAAGATTCCAACCTCCTAAATAAAGAACTGTTACAAATAATGAAGAAACTAGTAGATTTAGATAGGAAGCAACATAAAATAAACCAAATTTGATACCTGAATATTCGGTTTGATAACCTGCTACTAATTCTTCTTCGGCTTCTGGTAAATCAAAGGGTAATCTCTCACATTCTGCTAGGGAAGAAATTACAAAAACTGCAAAACCTATAGGTTGACGCCACAGATTCCACCCCCAAAAACCATATTTTGACTGCGCCTCAACTATATCAACTGTACTTGAACTGTTAGATAATTATAGTAGGTGATAACATCACTGCTTCCATCGCTATTGCAGAACCGTACATGAGACTTCAGTCTCATACGGCTCCTCGATGGCCTTAACTAAATCTAAGGACTGGTTCGGTATTATCTCGCTATGTGTTAGTAGGATAGATAGAATCAAGATGTATCGAGGAGTCACAAATTAAACCAATGCAATTCCGTCTGCTATAATAGAAAAAAGGGTGCTTCCGAATTGATCTTATCCTTTCTTATTTTAGTTTGTCTTTATTCAGTAATAACTTAATCCTTGAATAAAATACTCGTTGTCTAAGTAGGTATTTCAACCTATTTATTTCGTTCCTATGCTTCTTTCTACGAAAAGTAAAAGTGGGCTTAAAAAAAAGGATTACTTCGTTCCTGATAATTATTTATTTAACCTGTGGATAGGACCATACTCGGGATCGGGATCGTGGGGAAGTACTACTTGATTGTTTCTACCAACTTAAAGCCCCAGTATGATTCCGTTTATGCAGAAATACCTTTTTTGGTAACTTCCATTATCTCCGTTACTAATCCTTTGTGTATCTTGGTGTTCCTAACCGTCCACTCATTTTTGCTCGATCCCCGGTATGGTAATACATACAATATAATAGAATAGTTAAAACAAAACTCCAGCCAGTTGATCTTTTCTACCCGCTTCAAACCGTGATGACTAATCAACCAACCTTGGGGTAATTTCTCTTTTTTTGCTTAGCTCTTGTACATAGGGAATGAGTCTCAACCTTTTTACTGCTAATTTCTAAGCTGTTTTGTTTCACTCATATAACTATCTGGTTTAGGTCATCACCCCGAATGACGAATAAAAAAAAAGAATCTCTATTCACTCCATTCAACTTCTTTCCTAGAAAAAATGAGGTAAAAGTTCATGCCCCAACGAATCACACGTAGAGATATTGATAACACACATGGAGTTAATGGTATTTCATAACTAATCGATTGAGCAGCAGCTCGTAGACCACCCAAAAAAGAATATTTATTATTTGAACCATATCCTGACATAAGAAGTCCAATAGGAGCAATACTTGAAATAGAAATCCATAAAAAAACACCTATACTGAGATCAGCTAAAACAAGACGATATCCAAAAGGAATTACTGAATAACTTAGTAAAATGGATATGACTGCTATAGAGGGTCCGAGACTGAATAAAAAAAAATCTCCTCTAGATGGGAGAAGATCCTCTTTAAAAAGGAGTTTTGTCCCGTCTGCTAGAGCTTGAAGAATTCCCAAAGGACCCGCGTATTCGGGTCCAATACGTTGTTGTACCCCCGCAGATATTTTTCTTTCTAACCACACAATAACTAGTATTCCTATCGTGATTCCCAATACAGGAGTAAAAATAGGGACAAGCAACCATATAAGACCATAGACCCCTTTTAAGGATTCCAATCTGGAAAAAGAATTGATAGCCTGTAATTCTGTCGTATCAATTATCATATTAACGATCAACTTCTCCCATAATGATATCTATACTACCTAGTATCGTCATAATATCAGCCAATTTCATTCTTTTAACTAACTGAGGAAGAATTTGCAAATTGATAAAACCCGGAGGACGAATTTTCCATCTCCAAGGAAAAGCACTATGATCCCCTATCAGAAAAATCCCCAATTCCCCCTTTGGGGCTTCTACTCTCACATAAAGTTCTTGTTTCGACAATTCAAAAGTAGGAGATGTTTTTTTGCTAATAAATCTATAGTCAAAATCATTCCAATCGGAATCCCTTGCTTTATCAAAGCGTCGGGCTTCTAAATTTTCATAGGGCCCTCCCGGAATTCCTTCCAAAGCTTGTTGAATTATTTTTATGGATTCTGTCATTTCACCGATTCGGACTAAGTAACGGGCTAATGAATCCCCTTCTTTTTGCCATTGTACTTCCCAGTCAAACTCGTCGTAACACTCATAATGATCGACTTTACGAAGATCCCATTGTATTCCGGAAGCTCGTAGCATTGGTCCTGATAAACCCCAATTTATTGCCTCCTCTCCACCAACAACGCCTACCCCCTCAACGCGTTCTAAAAAAATTGGATTTTGCGTAATAAGCTTTTGATATTCAGCAATCCCGGTTAAAAAATAATCGCAGAAATCTAAACATTTATCTATCCAGCCATGAGGTAGATCAGCAGCTACTCCTCCGATACGAAAAAAATTATGCATCATTCGCATACCTGTGGCAGCTTCGAATAGATCATATATCAATTCTCTCTCTCTGAAAATATAGAAGAAAGGAGTCTGCGCACCTATATCCGCCATAAAAGGGCCAAGCCATAATAAATGAGAGGCTATACGACTCAGTTCCAACATAATGACTCTGATATAACGGGCTCTTTTAGGAACTTGAATATTTCCCAGCTGTTCTGGTCCATTTACCGTTATTGCCTCGGTAAACATAGTAGCTAAATAATCCCAACGTGTTACATAAGGCAGATATTGGATAATTGTTCGGTTTTCCGCTATTTTTTCCATCCCTCTGTGTAAATAACCCAATATAGGTTCACAGTCAATAACGTCTTCACCATCTAGAGTAATGATGAGTCGAAGAACGCCATGCATCGATGGGTGGTGAGGACCCATATTGACTATCATGAGGTCTTTTCTTGTAGCTGATACAGTCATATTTTTTCCCCGATTCATTATTCCATGAATTGCTGAAAACGAAACAAAGTTCATAAAAATTCAAGATCTAATAAATCAAATAATTCAAACGAAATCTGAAAATTAACTTAACTAGTCTTTGGCTCCCGAATATCCAACCGACCAATTAATTCTTTATAACGTATTCTATTTTTTTTTACAAATAAGCCAGCAACCGTTGCCGTTTTCCCAGAGTTTTCCCTAGACCTCTCTGAGATAAAAAGTCTTTTTTGTGCTATTCCAAATGGAAAGTGAGTCTGCGCAGTTTATTGGTGAAACTGAATACTTGGAATTCAACGGACCCCTTAGTTTTATTCTTTTTCTTCTTGCGAAATAACCGAGATGAATGCTTTTTTTCTCATAAAAAGAGCGCTTCTCCCTTTTTTCTTTTAGACAAAAATGGAGTTTATCGATCAGTAAAAATAATACCGGTTTTTGAATCTAGTTCAGGTATACACAAATTTTTTTATATACTACCTTTTCCTTTCAAATTGAATGAATTAATCCAATTTGCAATTTCATTCGGATATAGATACAAAAGGGTGGTCGAGTTCTTCAACTCCCCCACAAAAAAAGAAAGGGAAAAATTGATCCGAAGAAGATTTTTAGGTCATTGAATAAAGTATCCTATACGGGAAACCAGAATAGAAATTAATATAACACAAACGTGCGGGTACATTTGTTTGCCTTCATATATCATGCCATATCTGGCACGTTATAGATAGGAAGGAGATTTACCATCAATTAATGGTAAATCGTGGATACATAGATATCCTTGACATACTGAAACGACTTCCATTACTGGTATCAAACCAATAGCGATTCATACAAGCTAAATCCTCTAATCGATAATTTGGCCAAAGAATAAATTTCAATTTCAGAAATTTATTTCTATCTCTATCGAAATTCTTTGGATCTTTATCAAGATGCTTGCTCTCCTCCAAAAAAGTGCCGCAGTTCCTTATGTTGTTCTTATTGTAAAATGTTTTCTTTCTATCCAAAACATTTATTTTTTCTGAGTTTAAACAAATTCGAATTCTCAATTCTCTACGACATCTAGGAGCTAAAATATTTTCAGGAACAACAAAAGCATAATTTTTTTCATCTCTCTTTTCAAGCACCCTTTCATGTCTATGTCTTTTAATGGATTCATCAAAAGAATTCTTATAACCGTTTTCTTTTTGTTGGTTTTTTATATTAGTTTGGTGATTACTCTTATGGACCAGTGAAATAACTATGGTTTGATACATAATAAATAGTCCATCCCCTTGTATAGACAGGCGAACAGGTTCAATAATCAATACTCCTTTGTTTATCAATTCTGTAAGATTTAGATCTTTTTGAATCAGCAATATATCCAGACGCATTTCTCCTCTTTGAATAGAGGATATCGCTATTTGCTTTGGATTGTTCAGTCTAAGCAGGAGACAATATATCTGGATACTATTGATTATTCTTTGATCCAAAGAACCATGCCATCTCAGTTGAAAAAGAAAATATCTTTTCAGGAAGAAATCAAGTTCCGCTTCTGTGGTGCTCTTCCATTTATTTTGATTTCTACTCTTTTTCATGTATGAGTCACTATAATCCTCTTTAACCTCTTTTTGTTGGTTTGATAGATCTGATCCAAGATCTTCTTGGGCTGATTCTTCTTTTTCTTCTTTATTTTTATTTTCTAATTCAAGATCTTTTTTTTTTTTCTTTTCACTAGTGTTTTTATTTCCATTAAAATGGAAAAGAAGTGATTTTGTTGGTATAATCCACGGTTTAATCCTATATGCATCATATAGCCCCAACAATTCTGGGAAGAACCAAAGTTGCAGATTTGATATGGGGCGGTTTAGTATTTCTTCATTCATTCCCATCCAATCAAAAAAAACAAATTTTCCACTTGATAGTTTTATTTGTTTATCAATCGCAAGATACGAAAGATCCTTCGTATCAATTTGATTAATGATTGAATAATAGTTAGTTCCTGTTTTAGTATTTTTATTCATGCGGGTCTCAGTATCCATATTAGCCCAAGCCTCAATATCGATCTTCTTTATAAGACAAAAAGAAATGATTCTCCAATCAAAATATTTTCTATCTGGATTTTTATCCGTATCAACAATACAATCTTCTCCTAGATAATGACTCATATATATGCCTGCCGGCATAGAAAAAATTGGGGGTTTATTTGTGTTGTAGTTATAGGGAATTTTGAGGCTTCCCTTTACTTGTAATGGTGCTAGAGAAATATATGAATCCTTACCTTCTCTATAATTGATATATTTCTGTGATAACAGATCATATCCATACTGTTTTTTAAAACTTTTGGTTTTACTCGATAATGAATCCATCACATAAGCATTTTTCTTCTTATAATGACATAAATTTTTTTGTTCATATGAATCCAATTTTGTTGATGCCTTGTTTGAAATTGTATGACTTTGATTGACTCCATTTCGTTGTTTTTGCAGAACTAATTGAGACGATGTAATCTTCGATAAATTATATTTATAGTTATAATGACCGTTTAACCAATTTTTCCACCCATTCGTTTCAAAATTGCTAAGTTTTTTATGTCTTGATTCAGAATAAAGTATTCCTTGTGTTCCAAAAAAA
>JAJJMC010030268.1:0-23627 GCA_023531435.1 Papaver californicum
TATTATTCATCACGTCCATATATGATCGGAGAAAGAAAAAAAAAAAAACAGTATCACCAGGGTTCAAGAGGAACCTAAGAGAAAAATGAATCCCATGTGAACCAATATACCAGATTGTTTAATACTAGACAACTGTAACACGAATTGAAGTACTGTTTTATGCATGAGATGAGTTGAATATGAAGTTAGATGACAAAATAATGGCAGTAAGATAACATATACATATTTGTATATTATGATTAACTAAGATAACAACCCCTGTAGTTGTAATTAAGTGGTGTTCATAAAGAAATAGTAAAGTATTTAGAAAAGTTTATGATGCGTGTGAGAGAGAAACAGTATAGTAGTACACAAACATGTAGGTAGTAAGAAGAATAGGTGATGAGCTTAAGAAATCAAGAAAAAAAGGAATCAAGAAATCGTCCAAACACATGCAGACAAATGAATCAAAGTGATCAGAATAGTAAAGCAACCTTTGCTTTTAAAAAACCTTGACTCATGAGAGACCCAGATACCATCATAATCAAAGAGACAGACAGATCTCGAAATCTCTATGTCATGAATTCATTCTTGTTTAGGACATTATTTACTTTGGTTAACTTAAACCCATCTTTCATTGTCCCCACTTCTCTCGCCTATATTAGTGCCACCCTTGAGCTGGTAAAACTTCAACTTTCACCTTCTTCTTTTTAAACTTCATTCAACACCTATCAAAAAACTAAGAACCTTCCTTCCCATTGTTTCCTTGCCCACAATTTTCTATTCTACTGCAGATCTTCTTCTTCTAAGCCTAAGAAAACTCTTCATATCTTTTACTCGTTTCTCTACTAACTCGTTCAAAGTGTGACTACTACTAAATTCTGGTTAAGCTTAGTTTTTGCACCGTTTTTTCGTCTTCACCACTAAAACTAGGAATAAAGAAGTCTAGTTTGTTATTTGTGTTATTATTATTACTACTATTCTTGTTATTGTTGTGATTGGGGGAAGAGAGAAAAGTGGGATTTCTTGCACTATTAGTACATCACTACTACCACACCCACCTTATTATTATTGTGTTGGTTTGTTTGTTTTTTGCTTTAGCTTACATGCCAACTCAAAAGCAGCTTCTTCCTAGCTGTGTTTTGTTTTGGTTGTTTAACTTCTGATGATCATGACCTAAACCCAAAAGTTTTTTTAGGTTCTTCTTTTGGTTTTGTGGGTCATATATCTACCTCTAGTTTGATTATATATACCAATAATTTCTTTCGACTGTGTAGATCTACCTGAGCTTGCACGAAGGGGATGGAAAATGGACCTTCTCTCTAGCTCTATCTTTCTCGCTTCAATTGCTATTTTCTTTCTGCTCTGATGGATGATCAGAGATGGGTTTTTGTGTTGTGGTATCTAATCTGGATGGATGATCATATGTAGATTACATAATTGGGTTACATTACATATATATAGAGAGATATCTTAACGTGTATGTATAAGATGTTTGTTCATATATGCACCATGCCTGGCTCCTCATACGCCATCTACGAAGATCATTAAAAATCTTGATGAATTCTCTGGAAATGGCATACAGGGAGCCAGGCATATTGCATGCATTATATGTCTTTTTATATGTATTATACAATGTGGTCACTCGATCTCACTCTTATCTTATGTTCCACTCACTCACACTCATATCAATATGTATATAGAAAAACAGAAACTAGCAGCAGGTATTTAAGCACATATCCATTTGTATGTAAGCTGATAAAATGGGATCTAATCCTGAGTTTGTTGCCATTTATATTTGATCGGTCACATTAATAGGTCAGGTTTCATTTGAATTTATCATATTCTGTTGTGATTTCTAGCTGTTAGATACATTGAACCCTAAATTATTGTTCCAAATGGTTTCTATTCTTGGACACTACTTGTGTGTATCTAATCAATGCGAATTTGTTGGTGAGACCTATGTATAAATTTGCACATGTTAATATATTAACCAATCTATGTAACAATTAATTTGGTCTTCCCTGTATGTATTCAGAAGAGGCATATACTGTGCACGAGTCTGACGTCGTACAAGTATATATCATAGAGTACAGTACTAGCTAGCCTATTACCTGATTGCAATGTTTCAACATGCCACATTTAGTGTTGGTCGGTCATCATTAAGGCGTGCAGATAGCTAGCAAAGCAAAGATCCAGATATGATCATTAAGTGTGTGTATATATGTTCAGGTGACGGATATCAAGAAGAAGAAAATAATATAGCAGTTGATTATTAAATGTAATAGTTCCCATTAGTTCATTTTTATTTCTTTTTCTTTATAAAATATGATTATGATATCTGCATTTTAGCTGATGTTGTATTCTTGTTAGCAAAGCAAAGGTCCAGATATGATCATTAATTGTACCTGCAGCTTATGCTGTATTCTTGTTTAATGCATGTCTTTTTTTTGGCTGATGTTGTTTACTAATTACATGATCCATGATTCCATTCCATTTGTAATGTGAATTTTTATGAATGTCAAAATAGTATCTTTTTCTTTCTTCTAAGGTTACTGAACCCTGAGCTTCGTTGTTAGGTCCGAAAAAAGAAAACGATTCTAAAGCGCATTTAAGTTTTCTTCAATGGCGACATTGCATTCTCCTTCTTCATCTGCTATTGATGATTTTATGCCCAAGGATGCAAGTGTCATGTACCTGATTAGGTGAAGAGGTGTCCCTTATCATATTCAATGTCAATATCTAGTATTAGTAGTGTTAGTAGTTAACTTAATGTTGAAAAACAATATATATAAAATATAATTTTAAGGTTTTAAGAAAATAGATAAATTTTTATTTTCTTTTGTGAATGGAAAAACTATTAGTCCCACATTGGGGAGTTTCCAATCTTAAATTGTTTTAGTATAAAGTCCCATATCGGGGAGATCCCTCTTCTTAAGTTGTACTAGGTTATTATATAAACATAGAGACAATCCTAGGAAAAAGGGTTCTCCATATTTTAGAGATACCAAAATAATAATAATAATTTTTTATTATCTTTCTCAAGTTTTCGAGATTTTCCTTAAGAATTTTTTGGAGTTGCCAAGCTCAAGTTGATCATCTACTGCATATGCTAGTAGTAGGATGTTTTATCCTGGAGGCATCCGCCCTGGAGGTTATAACATCACTTTTGGGTGTAGCCGGGCGCTAATGTCTTAAGGACAGTGTGTTGAACACGTGACTCACTCTGTTTTCCAAAATTTTACCATGTTGTTGTTGCGGAGATCTGGGGAGCTTATCCGTTTCGTCAAATCGATCACTTCCAATACAAAAGAGCTAAGTATCAATAACTTTTGTTTATTTGAATTTTCTTCATTTTGATTATTGCGCTAAACAATCTTAAGACATTATCTTTAGCAGTAATCAAAAATGAACGCTCGATTTGTGAATCGCTAACGTTGATATTATATTGGAAAACAAAGGAAATTATTGTGAAGTGAAAAACAAAATTGAGTTTTTTGGTCTGCTGTAGAGTTTCGAGAATATCTTTTAACTTATAAAGAATTTCGACAAATCCTTTTAATAGAATATAGTACACATCCTGATAGTTACCCACACCAAATTTCAGAATTTTTGGAGTTGTAAAAGTATTTTTTAGTTATTTTACAAAACTGAGAAACGTTCCTGAAAAATTCTGACGGGAAGAAAAATATTGTTGACTAAATTAGTTTTTCTGGGGTAACCATGTGTTTTTTGAAATTGTGATTCGAACGAAGTTTGTAGATCTAGAAGTTATCTTCAAAACTCATTTTTTATTTTCCGATTCGGAATTGTGGTTTGTGAGATATGGTGTTTGTAAAAACGTTGCGTACGTTTGTCCAGAATATCAATAACTGTATCTAAGCTCTAGATTAGTATGAGATCTTGCAACCATTTACAGTGGTACTTTCACCTTGGATATAACATGAAAAATAGGTACTAGTGAGTGCTTTTATCGATGATAGACTTGAGATTTCAATTTAGTTGAAATATTTATCATAAACAACTTAGAGCAAGTAACGAATTGATTTTTGTGACTTAAAGTGATAATCTCTTATATGTGTTAGATTAGTATCACATTGCTAATGAATAAGATGTTAGACCAGTTGTGTATGAGTTATCCATTGTGTTATAAATCACTTTGATTATATGTGCTTTGTGTAGTATCAATTGACGTGAATCACATGATTGGTTAATAATTGTGTATTAGCAATTTCTATGGTGATTTCTAAATCATTTCGAATATGTTACCTTTCGTTGAAAATATGAGAATCATAATATACTAGTATACCATAGTCATATGGATAGTGAGGTATAAAGTATCTTTTAGTAACTAGTGCAACAAGAAGGTTAAGTGATCAAATGTGCTTGAATTGATATGTATGTACACAAAAATTGTTTAGGGTTTTTATTACCAAGTTGTGTTACTTACTTATGATAGTGATAGTCTAATGTGAAGATAGACTTAAGTAACTTGATACTATGTGTTCGCAATAAATATTTTGATAAGATGATCACTTATAATATCTTGATAATTTGATATTACCTATGACGAATGAAAGTATCAACCAATTTTTTGAATCCTAGTTGGTCAGAAGTTTTATCATCTTAGTTTGAATGATAAATTAAGTGTTAATTTGTGATAACTTATGTTTTTTAGTTGTCTGCTTATCCCCTCGGAATAGAGAATTGTATATTCAAATTTGAATGGAACAATTGATATTCTTACTGTGTCAAGTAATTTTACTTTTCAATGGAGATGACAAAAAGAATTGTTTGGTAAATGCCAGAAGTGCTGGAACGTGTGCTCCAGAAAAGGCATGTGCAAGGCATGTCAGGTATGGACATTAATCATATTATGATATCATTCTCAATATGTGCATTGCGAATTAAAACTAGTGCCAATGCTATCTATCTAAGTTATTATGAAATGTTATACTTGGAAATATGGTCTTTTGATGCTTTGAGTGTTAGCTTAATAGAACAAGACAAAAGTAGATAAAAGGGAAAATCGTCAATGAATTGAGAATGAATACATGAGCATGTTAAATCATAATGTTGGTATAGAGTACCATTATATGGTGTGTTTTAGTAGATGCAACCTAAAGGACACATAATTGTAGTTTCTTATGTTGAGAAATCCTGATAATTGTGGGGGGCCTTATGTCTCAACTGTGGGGTATAAGATGGAAACAAGTGTTTTTTTGATGTCTCAAGTAGATTCATAGAACACCCTAGACTTATATGTGCCCTACCCTGTAGAACTCAATTGTGGGGGTCTAAGGTGAGAATGAAGAGTCGACTTCTTTAGCAAATCATGACATATGATCACCAAAACTGTAGTATGATAATTTGAAAGTTTTGAAGCTAAAAATATTTAACTAAAGTAAATTTTATTGTTGAGGATGTTGAGTTCTCGGCAATAGTTTTCTGAGGTCGGGTTCTCACACGAGATTGAATAAGTCAGACGGAGACTTGATTTCGTGAAATTGTTGTTAGAGAATAAAGTAGTGATCTCTTGGCACATACTCACATGACTCTAAAATTACTACATCAGGCATTGTTTGCCATTATTGTCAGTATGCTACATTAGATGGATGTTGAGACATTATTCATAAATTATTAGTCAAAGGTGGACAAACCTTAAGGGTTCGGTTAGCGCTAGGGGTACAAACTGATTACACCTACATATACTTGACCTGAACCAAGATGTAAGTCAATAAACTATAAATATGTGATGATGATGAATACTAGTGATGTACACTAATGAATTTGATAGTGTATTTACACTAAATCAATTGAAGGTGCATATGTTTAGCATGCCTTTGTTACGTGTTTTACAACCACTAACAATTTTTTGTTGTTTAAAGTTTGACAGGAAACTAATATGTTGTTGAAGTGGTCTAAACGATCAGAAAGAAACAAAATCAATTTTTGATGATATAGTTTCTGTCAAATGTGTGTTGTAAAATAGGTGTGCATGTTTCCCATTTTATCCTGGATAGTTACAGTGTTGCTCTGATCACAGGACCAGAAAATTGGGATGCTTGAGGTACATATTTAATTTCAAATATGTGATATATATTGCACCAACCTTTGGAGGAAGATGTAATGACCGTACTAGTAAGTAGTACATGTATCTTGTGTATACCTTTATATGCTTTACAACCACTAGAAAACATGTGATGTTTGTGATTTGATTGAAAGACTAAGTTGTTGTAGACAAGCATGATCCAAAAGTTCATTGGAACCAGAAAAAATTCTGACGGGAATGGTCTTTGTCAAACTCGATGCGTTTTATGTGTGTTGTAAATGTGCAATGAATTAGGTGTACAAATATACTTGTGATCCTAGAAGAATTATTGGGATGATCTGATCAGAAATTTGAAGTACCTGCGGTAAATTTTAAATTGTATATGTGCATGATACATATTACACTGACCTTGAGAGATGTTGTGATTTCAGGATTTGGATAATCTTAGCCTATGTGTGTACTCTCTTAAGATGTATAATTAGTTGGAAATCCTCCAACAGACATGAAGAACTCGATTGAGATGAAATCAGAGTTCGTTTTCTAAAATTAAAGCATAAGAGGAAGATGAATTGCTAAAACCCTTTTGTTGGGTATCCCTCCGTGACTGAAGCCTGTGGCCACCACTGCTGAAGCTCAATTGACTATGTGAGTCTAAAGTAAATGAGCAATGGAAAAGTCTAGAAAAACTCAGAGAAGGCTAATTCGGTAAGACAACTACTCTCTAGTGAAGTGATTTTTGTAGACTTAATGAAGTCAAGAGAAAAATCAGTGGATCCTTTGACGGAAGGATAATCTAGAGAGATAGTTTGCTATTGCATCGAGGGGGATGGGACTTAAGCTCAAGAAATAAAATTTACATGAAGAACACTCAACCTTAGTGACTGGAGATCCCAAGATCAAGGTTCAATGAGACAACTAATTTGTGGCAATTAAAGGTATGCACTATCAAGAGAATTACATTCTCTGTCCCTCCCTATGGTGCATTGTTGTGATAGTGTGACTGCATGTGAAGGATGAATTTTAAGAAGTCTTAATGAGTTCTATAGTTTCAATTTAATATTGAAGTGGGGTGTAGCAGTAACACTCTTGATAGAACTCATCTATCTGAATGAGGAAGTGGGCCGTTCCCTATGAGAATATGAGCTGATTCTCTAGAGCATTCTGAGAAACGGGATATTTGCTCAGGGCCAAAATGAACACAATGACACGAGCTTGGCAGTACCTTGGAGATATCATGCATGGTTGTTATCACGAATTACACCAAACGCTAGCAGTTCAAGACATCGCGTTCACTGTCTCTAGCAAGTAGTTCCGGTAATCTCTCACTAAGTAAAGGTTCAAGACCTCATAGACACATCTGCCTAAAATGGTATTTCCTGCATTTCCTGCATTTTATGTGATTTTCATTTTTTATCGAGATTTAATTCATTTTGAGAAAATGAGTTTTATGTTGTTGTTTTTTATGGTCTTGGTATTGCTGATACTTAAGACCTAAGGGTCACTGGATCACTGACTAATTTTCACTTTGGTGAACGGAACCTTTAGCCCCACTATATATGGGAAACTAAAGATGAAAGCTCTCTATACAATTATGATTTATGCAATCAATAGTATGACCTTGGGGTCAACACACCTTTGTGTGGAGGAGAGGACTTTGGAATGGCTAGTATGACTTCAACACGCATGGTCGTGGGATTGAGGTGTTGATTTTACCAAGATCTATTTGTGTTTTTCATGTTTTACTGAGGTTTTTCATTCATGTGGGGGATTGTTGGAAAACAATATATATAATATACTCCCTCCGTTTCAGGAAAAGAGTTACTTTTCCTATTTGCACAATTGTTAAGGCAAGATGAGAGAGAATAACTTTTATAATTTATTTTCATATTTACCCTAACAAAAAGTTTAATACTACATATATCTTTATAATGAGAATAATAACATTTCTTAAAATAACAAGGGTAGTTTTGAAAGTTTGTTATGTTGAAAAATGAAAGTAACTCTTTTGTTGGAACAAAAATTTAAAGAGAAAGTAACTCTTTTCCTGAAACAGAGAGAGTATAATTTTAAGGTTTTAAGAAAATAAATAACTTCTTGTTTTCTTTTGTGAATGGAAAAACTATTAGTCCCACATCGGAGAGTTTCCAATCTTAAATTATTTTAATATAATATATAAACTTATTAGCCCCACATCGGGGAGATCCCTCTTATTAAGTTGTACTAGGTTATTATATAAACAAGCTTTTCTCAACCTATAGAGACAATCCTAGGAAAAAGGGTTTCTCCATATTTTTGGAGATACCAAAATAATAATAATTTTTTATTATTATCTTTCTCAAGTTTTCGAGATTTTCCTTAAGGGTTTTTTCGGAGTTGTCAAGCTCAAGTTGAGCATCTACTGCATAGGCTAGTAGTAGGTGTAGTAGGGTGTTTTATCCTGGAGGCATCCGCCCTGTGGAGGTTATAGCATCACTTTTGGGGTGTAGCCGGGCGCTGATGTCTTAAGGACAGCGTGTTGAACACGTGACTCACTATGTTTTCCAAAATTTTGCCATGTTGTTGTTGCGGAGATCTGGGGAGCTTATCCGTTTCGTCAAATCGATCACTTCCAATACAAAAAAGTTAAGTATCAATAACTTTTATTTATTTGAATTTTCTTCATTTTGATTATTGCGCCCAACACTTAATAGTAGTTGCTATTATAAGTTGTAAAGGGTAGGTTGATATAACCACCAGATGCCTAAATAACAGTTGTGTCTTAACCTAGCTATATAAGGCTAGTGAATATGTGTAAGAGAGGATTATCCAATTTATCAATATACTTTTCAGATTGTTTAGTCGATTCTTAGGCAGTGTTCCTAGTGAACCTGAAGGTTTGATTCGTAAGAATCAAGAGTTACAAATCCAATCCTGTCATTGTACATTCTAGTACATGACAATTGGTATCTAGAGCCGTTTCGATCCATGGGGGATTTGATGATGAGCTCGTTGGTTACCAGAGATTATATTCAATCCCTATTTGCTGAATTTTTTGGAAGTAGAAACATTGATTTTGGAAATCCAGGGGAAGCTTCAAGAATTACTTCGAAGACCAATAATTGCGGTAGCTCGTCATTTGATGAAGGAGATTCTACTAAATCAAATGTAATTGGTGACCTCATTAGTTGATATGTTGCTCAACCTTCCGAATCTCAAGATCTATGTGTTGTTGCATCTAAAAAATGAGTAGAAATGAACGGGAAGTTGGTTCCTATAATTAAGTTGGAAAGGAGGAATTAGACTCTTGAAGGAGGTGGTATAAGTTTTGGTTGGAAGCAATTAACTCTCCATTTCAACACTCTTCCCTTCGGAGGTGGTCAAAATTCATAATCATTTATGGCAGAAAAGAGGTTGGAACATATCATGTTTCTTAGGTATACTGCTACATCTCATCAGCCTCCTTAAAAGTTTCTATAGATGTTTGTATCTTTCGATTATGAGTTAATTCCATTTTATTTCTTTGAAGAAATGGTTGATTCAACAAATAGTTTGAGTTCTCAGTTAAAGAAGTTTCAATTGTGTGGTTATATATATATCAATCCACCCTTGCAACTTATAATAGCAACTACTACTAATCTAACTACTAACACTACTAATACTAGATATTGACATTGAATATGATAAGGGACATCTTTTCACCTAACCGGGTACATGACAATCTATGTATATATTGTGGTGGTCATCACGGATTTTAATCATCAACAAATTGAGGACTAAAAGGGGACAATGTTTGTACCCTACTAATTATGTACACTTCGATGATATATAGACTTCTCTGTACTGCAAGAAATGACTTATCTTAGAAGCCCAAATATGGCTTATCATAGAAGCTTAATCTGGTTTATCGTAAAAGTCCGAAACAACTTATTGTATAAAACCCAACACGGCTTATCGTAAAAGCCCAAACATGATTTATTTTGGGAGCCTATTAGCTTATTATAAAAGCCCAAACAGGGCTTATTTTGGAAGCCCAACATAGATTATTATAAAAGCCTGGTTTAACTTATTTAAGAATTTATTGTGGAAGACTAAGATGATTTATTTTGGAAGCCCATTTTAGCTCATAGTAGAAGCCCAGTTAGCTTAATTTGGAAACCCACTTAGTTTATTATAGAAACCTATTTAATTTATTATAGAAATATACTTGACTTATTATAAAAACACATTTAATTTATTATCGAATATCATCTAGTTTATTATCATTATCTTTGTAAAATCGTGGCAATCTCGATGTAGGATCACCTAGTGTTCAGGAAATTTCAAACAAAGTATGAGATCTCCAATATTCCAGATCAAGCTCATATATTCGCACCCAAACTTGCGCTAGTGTTTGGCTCTGCTTGTAAGGATTGAAATCAGGTATACACTTGCAAAGTGAAACATACCTGGATTGAAGTTGCAAGTTGTAGTAGAGCGAACATGGAGAACATCCTCTTCACAAGAGAACTCAAATCAGTAAAGGCCAGGGGCGGAACTAGAGCCTGGATTACCCAGGCTCAACTCCCCCTCAAAAGCCCACAAAAACATTATTTTACAAGCCAATTTTATGTTTTACAAAATTTCAAACCTAAATTTTAGGTTTAAGTCTAAATAAAAATTTAGTCAAGCCCACCTCTTGGTGGACTCCTAGTTCCGCCACTGGTAAAGGCCCTTTCTAAGAGGAGAAATAAACCATGATTTGAGCTGCAAAGACTCCTTAGCTTAGCTTGAATATCTACTATTTTCAAATGGGAGAAACCTTTGGGTAAAACCAATCTGCTTATCAGGAAGTTCTTACAATTTTGAACACCTGATTGGTATTCATCTTCAGATATGCGAACTGAAACTTGGGAATCCTCTAAGCAAGTTTTCGATTGACAATCGCGAAAGCTTTGAACGACGAAACTTTGCTTGCATAAGACCAGTTACTTTTTTCGTGTTGCACCTTGTTAGGGTTTAGCTTTGTGTTTGAGACAGTATATTACTTGTTAAACAGACAAATATAGTTTATTGAGAGTAAGGTTGAACATGGTATCGTAAGCCGCATTGTCGCGCTTGACTTGCTTCATGGTACGACATCGCATTAATCCGATTCTTAATAGGACCATGCACATCCCCTCATGTAAAATCGAACAACATTTCTCCTTTAACTTAGCTGTATAATGAGCCCATTCGGTAGAAAATATAACTTTTTTTTGTGCCTTGCAAGGACACGCACCATATTTGGTAAAAGAAGTTTTCTTTAGGGTCCACGTTGTCAGATACTGATAACAAAAAAATCTCTTTACCACTTGATTAGAGAAAATGTTAGCCGCTATTCCCCATGAAATCCGATTTCTTATAAAACAAAACTTTACCTTCGCACTTGGGGAACTTAGAATTCCCAGTGTAATTCCAATTATCTGTTTTTTTTCTTCTTTTTTTTGCCGCAAAACCAAAAGCTCTTTCAATGCTAAATTTCTTCAAGTATCAACATCCACATTTGCTTCTAATTTCTTGAAAAGAAATAATAACCCGGCGTACGTAGACTCGTAATTTTTATTTGTTATTGTACGTTTTTTAATCTTGCGATATCACCTTCGATGTCGTTTCTTTTCAAATCAATTTCCTTGCAGTGATCAACATTTTTTTTATCTTGTTCTGTTGCATATAATGCGTAATTTTTTTTCTTTCGCTCAAGGTCCGGCTTTTTAAATAAATAGTATTATTTATTTGTATCGATCCAGCTCTAGTTTCTTTATGAAATTATTTATTTTGTTCTAGCTTCTTTTTGCTTCTATCCCTCCATCTCTAGTTTATTTGTAAAATATATATATATATATACATTTTTTTTAATTCTTTTAACACCAATTTTAACTATTTTATTAAATATTTTTATTTTACTGATGCATATTGGGTCCAGTTTTTCTCTAATATTTTTATTTTTTTAACGCTTCAACTTCAGTTTATACATCTCCTAGGAGAATAACGCACCAGTTCCCACATTTTTTTCCAAAAAAATAAATGTTTTGATGCATCGTCACCATTTTTATCATCTTTATCTCTAAAAATTTAATATTTTATTTCCTTCTTTATGCTTATGTTCTTACCATGGCTATTACTTCTGCCTATTTAGTAAAGTAGTCAGTTGTAGCTAGCAAGTATTTGACGCCCCTAGGTGCAACGAAAAATGGACCTACAATATCCAATCCCCACTTACTAAATAGCCACTGACTTATAACCAGATGTAGCTTGCTTGCTGGTCTCTTCAGAAGAGGGTCATGTAGCTGACAAGCAATGTATTTCTTTGTATAGAGAAAAGTGGCTTTGACGCCCAAGTTAGTAATTGTTTTCTACATAATTCTTTAAGATTTAGATGATGTACCTTTTAGGTAGGAGTCTCAACGGGTGCGGTTCCTCCTGAGTACCACTGGACCCGGAATCGGACCCTGTTAAAAAAGGTGGGTCTGCGTCCAAATTTAGTGGATACCGACCAGATCTGTTAAGAACCTAAATACCCGTCGGACCCGAATATATGTTGTTTTTTTTTTTGCTAATTTTACTCAAAATTTTAAGGTTTCGTCTAGTTTTGCTTAGATTTTTTTTTTTCATTTTTTTCTTAGTTTAATTTTTAATTTGAACATTTATATAGACACACCAATAACTTCATATGAACATTTATTGATTTTCTTTTGTTTGTGCCTTGCAAGGAATGTAGTTAATATCAATCGTACTGAATAATAATATCAAAATTTATTGTGTAACGTCCTTTAATCGGTAAGGATACAAATGTATTTATTAACAATGTTTTTTTAGTTTTTGTTCCCATATAAATTCTATGTTTAGGGATGTTAGGTTATCAAGTGAAATTAGTTTTCCTTTCATTAAAGATTTGAGTAATTTAATGCACATCTACTTATAAATTATAAAATTATAAAGTTAATGTAATGACCCGACCCTCCACTGATACTGTCCTCACAGTATGGTGTTTTCAACGGACACCGTTGCGGTCATCCAATAGTAGTTTCTTGGTAGGTTACCCATCCCTGGATTACTCCTGAGACCAGTACCTGGCACACCCCATCCATCGTACTCTCTCACCCTCAGCAGGTGACCCGTCGTCGGCTCTGATATCATTTTTAATGACCCGACCCTCCACCGATATTGTCTTCACTTAGCCACTGCGGTTATCCGACAGTATTGGGTTTTCAACGGGCAGCACTGCGGTCATCCAACAACAACTTCCTGGGAGTTTACCCATCCCTGGATTACTCCCGCCCGAGTACGCTTAACTGCAGAGTTTTTTGCCAACTGTGGAGCCAACTGTGCTGAAAAGGCCTTGGTGTTAAGAAAGGACAAATCATTACTTATATTTCACTCGACGAACCCTACCTGTCGAATCAGGGTATTATAATTAATTATGTATCGACGATAAAGTCCGATATAATTATTTGTCCAGATATATTACACCTTGCCGGTACGAGACCGATACATAATATTAACTACTTTGCTTACAAGAAAACGCATCATGTTTAGTAAAATAAGTTTTTATTAGGGTTCACGTTGTTAGATACTGATAAAAAGAAAATATCTCTTTACCACTTGATTGGAGAAAAGGGTAACCCGCTTATTTCCCTATAAAATCCAATTTATTAGGGAAAAAATCTTACTTTCGTACTTGGGAAACTTAATTCCCAATGAAACTCCAATTGTTTGATTTTTATTTTATTTTATTTTTACCACAAAACCAAAAGCTCTTTCAGTGTTAGCTTTCATTTTTGTTGATCCAAGATCTTCGTCTACCGTTGACATCCCACTTTTGCTTCTAAATTCTTCAAAAGAAAAAATTAACTCCGACGCAAATAAACTTTTATTTTTTATTTGTTTTTTTTCTTTGTTATTGTACGTTTTCTTCCGGTATCACCTTCGTGGTCTCTTGTCGAGTCAATTTCCTCGCAGTAATCAGTATCTTTTTTTTTCCTTTAAATTTTTTGTTGTGTATCACACATCTTTTCTTTTTATTTCGCTCAACTTTAGCTTTTTATATAAATATTATTTATTTATTTCTATCGCTCCTTCGTTCTTTATGAAATAATTTATTTTATTTTATTTATTTTTGCTCTTATCGATCTATCTCTAATTTATTTGTAAAATAAATCATTTTTTTCCTATTGCTCCAGCTTCTTTATAAAATATTTTTATTTTATTTTTACCGCCCCATCACTAGGTCTAGCTTTTTTGTGAAATGTGTATTTTTTAGCACCACTCTGGTTCCCACATTTTTTAAAAAAATAACGCTCCAACTTCGGTTCTCATACCATTTTCCTAGGAAATTCTCTGTCATCTTTATCTCTTGAGATGTTAATATTTTGTTTTCTTCTTTATGCTTATGTTTTTACCGTGGCTACTACTTCTGCCCATTTGGTAAAGTAGTCAGTTGCAGCTAACAGGTACTTGACGCCCCCAGGTACACCGAAAAAGGGACCTGTAATATCCAATCCCTACTTGCTAAATAGGCACTGACTCATAACCAGATGTTGTTTGCTTGTTGGTCTCTTCAAAAGAGGGCCATGTAGCTGACGAGCCATGCATTTATTTGTATATCCTTTTACATCATTTTCTGCGTATAAAGCTAAAAGTAACCTTGAGATAAAAGCTTATGCGATGGATTCCTTCCTCTCGAATGATTCCTGCAACACCCTCCATGTGCCTCAACGAGCAAATATTTTCCTACCTCTTGAGTCACCAACGCAGGTGCGGTTCCATTATAATTGTTTGTTCTTTTTGTTTGTATAATTTTCCCTCGATCAGAGTGTATCTCTATGCATTTATCACTATTTTCCATTTCAGGTACTTATCATCTAGAAGTTCCTGAGTTAGTAGGTAACAAATGTATATATGGATGTCTCTAATCTTTGGACTAATTGTCGCCATTTCTGTGAGAGAATAAAATCTGAGGCACACGTGTTTAAAAACTATTGGAGAAGTAACGAGCTATGATGAGATGAGAAAAACTAGAACAAAGTCTTTTGAAAGCATTGAAATTGACAGTTGCAAAATCTTTAAAGTGATCCTGACAGCATTAATGCATAACCGACACGTGGGTTGCGGGAAAGTAAGGCACACTGCACAAAACAGATAGCCTTGCTGCCTGACTTACACGTAGGTAGCAGGAAAGTAAAGTGCACTGATCAAGACAGACAACTTTAATTGCTCGACTGACAACAGGTTGCGGGAAAGCCTGACACAATAAGAATAATAATGAGTATCGATGCATGACTGACACGTATCGACTCTCTAAGCAGCGGAACACAAAGAATTAAAGCATGAAAAATCACTTTAAATAGCTTCGTGTCTAACATGCCATGATTCAAGTAAGATCGCAACAGTCATTCCAATCCAAAAGAATAACTTAACTACAAAGACCGCAGGAGAAGTGCGGGATAATCCGTAAGAAACTAGGGGAAACAGGCAGTACGCAGGCTAAGACTTGCGGAAGGAACGATCAGACCGTGCGGGAATTGCAAATAGGCTTTGCGGAACTACACATTGCACCAAGAATGAATAAGAATAAATATGTGGAAAGGTAGATTGGTGGGCTCCATCAACTAAACTATAAATACCAACCTCATTAGCAGGGAAAAGGGTTGGAAAATCTAAAGGGAAATTAGACTGAAGTCATTGAAGTAATAGCAAAGGGCTTAAGTATGAAATTTATGTAATTGTTTTAGTTCATTTGATTCATGATTAACATGATTATAATTTATATGAAGTCATATCCTTAGTATAGATTATTTCTCTTTTCTATTCTTCTGTATAAATGTAAATTTGATCATACCAATGGATCCAAACTATTTATTTTTGGATGTAAACAGTTTTGTTGATTGAATGACATAAAGTCTTGTGTCATTTCATTTTACTTTGATAGCTTTGTTTTTTACTTTTAAAATGTTATGGTGAAGCGATTCAGGATAAGAAAATGTATTTTGTTGGAGTTTATACACTTTTGGTTGTGATCCCAAAGATGCCAGGTAATCGCAATTTGGTGCTAGAAACAGGGACGAGTAAAGAATTTATTCTACCTGACAAAATTTTGTTGTTAAAATATTGAGTCATATTCTATTTAAAAAAATTCCTATTTAAAGAGCAATAATTTTGGTTTATACGAAAAGGTTGAAAAATATGATTTTTATTCCAAAACTAGACAATTGATGAATATATAAATTTGGTTGTTATGATTAATTTTCTTTATTTTTCACTATTCTGTACCATATTTCTTAAATTCAAGAAATGTTCACTTAGCAACATGTCATATTTATTAGGTCCTTGATTTTTGTTTCCAACTAAATTTTTGATACTGTGATAATATGTACCATTTGGTTTCAACCAAATTGTGTTGTAAATTTATTGAGAAGGATAAAATCTTTTGAAACACATAATTCATTATTTGAGCTCTTTTAGAATATTGGACAAGAAATTCCTACACCAACACGAGTTTGAGTTCAAAAGAAATTTCATCACCACAAAAGTACATACAAATGATGACAATGTCACAAAGAGGCATGCAAGATCAAGATGCCAATTCAGGCAATCAGGATAGTAATGCTATAGGAGTTCCTCAACAAAAAGAAATACCGAGAAGATCACAAGAGCAAGAACCCAGTAATGACCATATAAGTGATTCTGAAGGCCACACAACTAGTCGTTCATCTCAAGAAAGTTCTCAAAACAGTATCGATCATGTTAAACAGTTAATGGAAGAAATGAATGCAATGCGAAAGGAACATCGAGTTTGTGCAGAACAAATTGCATTGTTGACCATAGAAAATCAAGTACTTAAAGAAAGAGTCCAACACGGTGCGGAACCGTCAATAACTAAAACACAAGGACAACAAGCAAGCTCCAGCAGACCTGCACGAAGAAGAACGAAGGTTAATAGAGATCAAAGAGTAATGGTGGTGCAACCCTTGAGTCAACAAAATGAACCAGACAGATTAAATTTTGATGGATCAAGGTTGCATAACGACAGGTGGAAAAAATACTATGAGGATATGGAACAAATACGGTAAGAAATTAAAAATGTAAAGAATAAAGAAGGTGGAAGATTAGAGGAAGTGTTAAAAGAAGCATGAAGGACACCATTGGCACCACACCTGGCATATACATCAATACCGCACGAATGTAGTGTTCCCCTTTTCGAATGTTACGACGGAACGAAAGACCCAACGACTCATTTGAAATATTACAATCGTTGTATGACACGTTGGGAACAAGATGACGTTGTTATGTGCCGGTTTTTTCCTTCGAGTTTGAAAGGAATAGCTTTGGCGTGGTATGACAATTTACCAAAAGGGTCGGTAAATTCTTATACGCAGTTAACCCGCAAGTTTTTTAGAAGCATACATGTACAATCGGCCCGCAGATGCAGGGATGGATAAGATGTACTCACTTGCCTCATCAGCAGAAGAAACTATTCGAGATTATACAGATCGTTGGCAAACGATCTGCCAAGCAATTGGGGATGTAACTCCAGAGGTTGCGATCAACAGTTATAAGTGGGGAATCGCCAATCGGGAAATCCAACTCTTTGTAGATATCCATAATACAAATCCAAAAACCAAAGGAGATCTCAGAGATATCATTAAAAAATGCGCAAGATTGCAAGATATTCAGAGGCAACATCCGAGAATAATATCACCACCACAAGGGAATGCAAAAAGGGCCAATTCGATAGAACCATCGTCTGGAACCGGAAAGAGGTTTGCGGGAAAATATCCGAATAATGAATCAAAGCGAACAAAGATGGACGAAAGAAGAAAGTTTATCCAACAATTTGAGGAACAAATCTTTACTAAACTCAATATTCCTTCTTCTAAAATTTTAAATGCGATACAAAATAGACCAGATTTTCATTGGCCACGAACAAAAGAACAACAACCTGCACATACACAAAATTCAAAAGAGTATTGTGAATATCAGGGTCATTCCACAAACCTATACAGAAATTTAATAATGCAGGTGCAAAGGTTAATTGACGCGTGGGAATTAAAAGAATTCATTCAAACAACTGATCCACTACCAAGGCTCAATAAGGGAAAAGTAGTAAATATTCCTCAAAATAATCAAACTATAAACATGATCATATATTCTGAGTCATACCAATCATCCATGAGTGCAGCGATCAATATGAAATTGCATAAAAGAGTCCGCAATCATGAAGTCTTCAAGGTTGCGGGAAGAGTTACTGAGTCATGGGAAGGATGGATGGCGTCCCCATTAACTTTTTCTGCAAATGAGGTTGATCAAGAGGTTGAAATCCACAATGATCCATTGGTACTTACACCGCCTGTATCGGGATGGAACGTAAGGAAAATTCTTATGGATGGGGGCAGTTCCCTTAATGTGTTGTTTTATGATACTTTTCGAAAAATGGGATTAAAAGATGATCAATTAACTCCGTCTTGCTATACAGTTTATGGTTTTAATGGATTAGCTTCAAAACCAAAAGGGGAGATCTTGCTTGATGTTGCGGCAGGTCCGATAAGTATTTTGACGAAATTCAGTGTAGTGGAAGCTCCTTCTCCATACAATGCCATCGTCAGTAAGCACTGGGTTCATCAGTTAAAAGAAGTAACCTCAACGTACCACCAATACTTGCGGTTTCCAACACCGCAAGGAGAAATGGAGATAAGAGGAGATCAAAGTGAAGCAAACTCTTGCATCCTAGATGAAGTTCATATGAATGAAGAACGACAACAACTACAACAACAAAACAAGAAAAAGGAACGCAAAATGATGGCAAAAGAAGATGCCCTAGACCAGTATATGAGTGAGACTGATGGGAAAAAAGCGATAAATGAAACAAGTGAAGATGTTGAAGAAAAAGGAATCACATCAAAAGAAGATCAAGGGAATCATCCAACATAGCAACCAAAGGGGTCTCCCATATTTTTAGGAGCTCCCAAACCCATATTTACCCCGATAGAGGAAACTAAAATTGTTAATATAGGAACATAAGAGTTTCCCAAGTTAATAAGGATTGGGACGTTGATGGAGACGTAAATGGAGTGAAATTCGATCTTAGTACTTCGATATTTTGAAGATATATTTGCATGGAAAATGGAGGACATGCCAGGTATCGACCAAAATATTGTACAACACGAATTGCATATACACCCCGATGCCACACCTTTTTGGCAACGTATACGTAAAGTTGCACCCGAATACCATGAGTCAGTAGAGAATGAATTAAAAAAGCTCATGGATGCGGGATTTATCCGAGAGGTGCGATACCCAACTTGGATCTCTAACATGGTGATTGTACCAAAGAAGAATGGAGGTGTTAGAATTTACATAGACTTCACCAATTTGGATAAAGCATGCCCGAAAGACAGTTATCCACTCCCCAGCATAGATGAGTTAGTAGACGTTGTTGAAGGTCATGAAGCTTTATCCTTTATGGATGGACAATCAGGATATACCAGATCGCACTAGCTGAAGAAGATCAAGAGCACACTGTATTCTTTACTCCACGCGGTTTGTATTGTTACACCAGGATGCCATTCGGATTAAGATATTCCGGAGCAACATATCAACGGTTGGTTGACGCAATTTTTAAACCATGGATATGACATACTCTGGAAGTTTATGTGGATGACATGTTAGTAAAAGGCAAACTTGGAACAAATCATTTACAAGATTTGAAAGAGATATTTCAAGCCTTGCGGAAATATAGAATGAAGGTCAATCCTGACAAGTGCATTTTTGAGGTCACTTCAGAGAAGTTTCTGGGATATTTAGTTACTAAAAAAGGAATCGAAGTTGATCCTGAAAAAGTTCAAGCAATAGTAGACATGCCATCTCCAAGGAATGTTAAAGAAGTTCAGAAGCTAAATGGATGTTTAGCCGCACTTAGCAGATTTATCGCAAGATCATCGGAGAGATGCAAACCCTTTTTTGATATTTTAAAAAAGAAAAATACATTCGAATGGAATGAGAAATGTGAGCAAGCTTTTCTAAATATCAAGGTTTACCTCACAACATTACCTGCACTGCAAAAGCCAAATCCTGAAGAAATTCTAGCCTTATACATTGCGGCAACCGAAGACGCAGTAAGTGCGGTGTTAGTCCGGACCAATTAAAAGATTGAAAAGCCATTGTATTACATTAGTAAGACTTTGAACCCTACAGAAAGAAATTATACGAAAATTGAACAGTTAATCTTAGCACTGGTGTTTGCTACCCAAAAACTATGTACATAGTTTCTGACACATTATGTGCGGGTACCAAGCAAAGCACCATTGGAGTCAGTACTAAAGAATGCAGGAAAATCGGAAGAATAACAAAATGGATTGCACAAATCGAGCAATTCAACATATTATTCGAATTACAAACTGCACAAAAGTCGCAAATTTTGGCTGATTTCCTTGTGGAATTTCCGCTGGACGATAACTTTGAAATTCAAAGTTTACCAGGAATTGAAGATGGTGACCCTCAAGATATCTTGAATTCTGTAAATCCCAAAAGATGGGAAGTATTTGTTGACGGATCCAGGAATAAAGAAGGTGCTGGAATTTGAATCGTAGTTACAACTCCTACAGGGGATAGAATGGTACATTCATTCCGCCTCGAGTTCGATGAACATACAAATAATATAGTGGAATATGAAATTGTGGTTCACGCCCTTAGACTTATCATTGAGTTAGGGATAAGCGATGTCCGACTCACAAGTGATTCACAATTAATAATTCGACGGGTTGAATTAAAATATCAAGCGTATGATGAAGACTTGATAGAATATAAAAATCTTGTGCAAAGACTGGCGCTTCAGATTCCAAATATAACTTTTCGGCATCTATCCAGAGATAAGCATCGACATGCTGACGCATTAGCATATATTTTTTCAATGATAAAGGATCGAAAAACATCAGCGGTAAAAATTGGGCGTATTTATGAACCATCAATCAAGTTGTGGGCAGTTGAAAATATGCAAGAACAAATGGAGAAAGATATTGAAGACGTATGTATCCAAAATAAAGGAAATATCCCGCTCAAAATAGAAGATCACCAAACCGAAGAAGATTGGAGAGTTTCAGTCCATCAATATTTGCAAAATGGAAAACTACCCGCAAATTCTAAAGAAGCATGAAAGGTGCAATCAAGATCTGTAAATTATCAGTTGCGGGATAGAATTCTTTACCGAAAGTCTTTTTTAGGACCGTTACTTCGATGTTTATCATGAGAGGAAGGGCTGCGAATTCTCAAAGATATACATTATGGTGATGCAGGAAATCATAGTGGAAGACGATCACTGGCTTTAAAGGCAAAGATGCAAGGTTATTATTGACCATTTATGCATAAAGATGCGTAAAACATGGTAAAAAGGTGTGAAGAATTCCAGCGATATGCAAAAAAGATAAAAGCTCCCGCAACATAACTTAATTCTGTACTTAGCCCTTGGACATTTGTAAAATGGGGGATAGACATTGTTGGACCATTGGTAGAAGGAACTAAAAAGAGAAAATATTTGATTGTAGCCACAGATTATTTCACTAAATGGGTTGAGGCCAAAGCTCTTGCACATATTAGAGATATCGATGTTTTTAAATTCATATTTGAGAATATAATCTGTAGATTTGGAATTCCGGTGGCCATAGTGTCAGATAATGGACAACAATTACAAGGAAAAAATATTGATATGCTTTTTGAAGCATTTAATATTCAAAAGAATAAGTCTACTCCGCTTTATCCGCAAAGCAATCGGCAAGTCGAAGCAACAAATAAGACAATTGCCATGAATCTAAAGAAAACTCTAGATGGTCACCATAAATGGTGGTGTGAACAGCTTCATAATACATTATGGGCATACCGTACAACTAGAAGAGAATCCGCTGGAGAATCACCATTTCTTCTTACTTACGAACATAAGCAGTTATTCCAACAGAGGTCATTCTACCCACTACAAGAACAGAGGCATGGGAGAAAAATTTAAATTCAGATTTAATGTTGGAAAAGTTGGATGATTTAGAAGAAAGAAGAGAAGTTACACTTCAAAAAATGGAGAATTATCAAAGGAGACTGGCAAGAGAATACAGTAAAAAGTAAAGATGCGGAATTTTGTAGAAGGACAATATGTTCTGCGGCAAATCCCGGAATACCAAAGAGATAAAGCAGCGGGAAATTTGCACCTACGTGGGGAGGAACTTATATTATACAAGGCATTGCAGGACAAGGATCGTACCACTTGCGAAATATGGATGAAGGAATTTTACAACATCCTTGGAACGCCCAATATCTCAAACCCTACTATCCTTGATCCATAATGCAATTGTGTAAAAAAATTGTATTCGTAATAGGTAATGCATACTAAATATAATCTTCCTAAAAGATCCAGATAAGTATCTATGACTATGAGATTTATCACAACAGAGATGTCTAACATCGTATTGGTTTTTATATCAGGTACTCTCTACTTCGGGAATTGCTCACAGGTAGCAATACAATTATACGACAATCTGATTTCATATTAGGTAAAGCTACAAATGTAACCTCTCTAAGAAAGTCCATGTGAATGTCTATGAGTGTATGACTATTGGGTCTTTCGCCAACAGGGGTTCCTAATGTGATTCTAATTGTTGTATCTTTCTCCATTTTAGGAGACTTTTGGGACCGCATCCTAACTTACTCCTGGCCCGAGTGGAGTTAGACATGTGTTACACCCATAATATAACACAAGGTATAAAAACATCCTTGCGACTAAAGTAAATTACACTCATACAATAAATTGATAATTAATATATATTCAAAATATGTTTTGTAGGAACAAAGTTACAAGGAAAAATAAAAAAGCAACTGCAATAAAGGAATGGAGAAGAACAAAACAACAAAAAGAAAGCTCAGAAGCAGGAGTAGTGCCTTTGAAGGGAGGATTGTTTGGAACATCTCGACGCTTATAAACTGTTGTAAATCCATCAGCTTCTACTCTATCAAGAGTGTTATTAACTGATTTTGCAATTTTAGCTTTAACCTCGACTCTTAACCATTCAATATAAGCTTTTCTATTTGCAATCTCCATCTTGAATTGAGTTATTGCAATTTCACATGTATGGATCCTACTTTTCAAAAAAATTATTTTCCTTCTCTCGGTAGCTAAATCCTGAACAAGGCTTTCGTTCTTCATAGCCTCATGCTTTAGAGACTCTTCAACATTCTTAACTTTGGAAGAAGAAATCTCAAGTTGAGCTTGCGCTTCATTGGATTTTGTAGAGGAAAGTTTAAGCTGAGCTTGTGCCTCCTTAACCTTAGCAGAAGATAGCTCAAGTTGTTTATTGAGTTCTTCAATCCTAGTGGTTGCGGCACCAAGCTCTCCCTTAGCCTTAGCAGCTCTTGTTGTTGCGTCCTTAAACTTTTCTTCAAAACCTGAAATTAAAGTAACAAATTAATTAATAAGGGAATAATATTAAATTTGAAAGTTTACGATCAAATAGGATACCTCTTGCGAGGGATTCAAACTCTACTAGCTCACGACCCATTGCATCCATCAGCTTCTACTATATCAAGAGTGTTATTAACTGATTTTGCAATTTTAGCTTTAACCTCG
>JAJJMC010030272.1:55844-100650 GCA_023531435.1 Papaver californicum
ACCTGAGGCTTATTGACATGGCGGAATTTAAGTTCTATTCATGAGCTGCCAGTAATATCCAATGTTTATTAACCAGGGTCCTATACTTACCGCAAATCACCAAAGAAATCAAAGATGCGGGTCAAGATCGATCGTCTCTCCTATAGGTAGGTTTCTATGTTATAATGAGTTCTAAGCAGCCAAACATTTCATTAAATTTTCTATTGGGTTTTCCACTTGTGAGACTAGATCAATCTCTAAATGGGAACATCTTTTTAAGTTTGCTGTTGAGCACAATTTAAAAGAAAAATTATCTGCCATTATTTTGACATTGTTTAAATCATTAAACACGGTAATGCTCATATGTCTATTTGGCCGCACTGTGTCCAGATGCTTGTCCAAAGTTAAATTCTGTAGTTGTCATTTCACGATGAACTGAATTGCAAAGAGTAGTACGTGGTGAGTTGCTTTTCTTTTCTGGAAATTTGGATATGCTTATTTACGAATATAGGTATCTTGTGAGAAAAGCGGTAGCAAAGACCATCTGTGCAATCAAAGTTTCAAAGAAGGATTTTACTAATGATGCACTGGCAAGACTATAATTTTATTTTTATAATCTACGTAATATGAAATAATACTGCTGGTGGATGGATGAACTTTTTCCGAATTTTACCTTTCTACGTATTCTGGCTTTTCATAATTTGTTGGTTAACTTTTTTGTTTTGTTTGATAATCACTCAGACTTTAGCTTAGAAATTTATTTGTAGTGTTAGTCTGTCTTTGAATTAATTTATTGCAGTGTGATGTAGATATAGTTCGACACGCAGTGAGCATATTCAGTTACTCGAATTACTCCTATTTGACCTTTCTACAGGTGAAACATCAAAAGCGATTAAGTAGCCTTGAACTACACGGTATCTAGCTAGATCATCACACAACTAAAAAGTAGGGATTGCAAAGAAACATAATTCTCTGACTGTTCCCTTCTTCTTGCAAAAGATAACTACCTAGCGCCGATATTCACAGGTGTTTGTTAGATTTATAGTTCAATTATGAAATAATATTGAGATTCATGATGGCGCATTGGCGTGGTATGATGATTGAATGAGCAGTCATCTTTAAGTATAGTGGGTCCAGGTATTAGCAAGTGTTAACTGGAGTCGTAGTTCAACTTATGTTTTGATTGGGAGTTTCCGATATCAGTTAGGTACTGCTGAATCTTCTTTTGAACAAATCATTCTGTAATTTAAGTGGTTTCAACTCTAATTGTTTAAAATCGTTGTCGATCATTTAGACCCTGAAACCATTAGTGCTACTTGGAATGGCCTCATTTGAGCTACCATTAGTCTTGGAGTCAAACATCTGAGACATTTTGAACTTGAACCTTGGTTATACATATACTAACTTGGTAACATGTTTTTTCTTAAAAAGGAAAAAACTTGGAAGCTCAATAATGTCTAGTACCTTTGCTTCCTAAGAAATTAGTTTTGACTTTCGTGACTTAGCAAGTTAGATGAACTTAGCTTTTCGCAAACAAACTTACTTTATAGTAGAAATCAGGATAGGCTTTTTGACCTTTTATTCATAACATGTAAGGATTATGTTCGGCAACATAGGCTCTCTTTTTTTACATAAACTGTTGAACACATTTTTACTTGTTTTTTCTCCTAGATATATGCCTTGTAGAGTTATAATTCAAGGTTACTATCGTGTTTTATTTTGGTTGCTTTATCTCTGGAGCTGATTGTCTTTAAGGTCAGCCTAGTACATCACTTAAATCAAATGGTATCTATGATCTATCTTTATGTGCCTGAATGTGGTCACTTTCTTATGAAATCTGAACTCACTTTTGTCATTTATTGGTGGTTTTTCCCCCCCTTATCTATATAGACGTGAAAGACATTACAATTACGGCCGGTCTAGATATGATTCCGACAGTGACATAGGCGGTAAGAGGGATGGTGAGTGGAAGAGGCGTGATTTTTATGATCATGTGCGTGATAGAAAAAGTTTGAGTCGGGAGAGAGATCAATGTCCACATAGAAGGTGCAAACGTTCTCGATCTTCTGGGCATGATGCTTGTCAGAGATCAAGGTCTCCTCAAGTTTGCATTCGCGGTCGCAGTCACCAAGACAACTATGACAAAGACCGACATAATAAGAGTGAGGGGCGAAGGAATCGGGATGACAGACAAAGTCATGAACATTCTTCAATGGTATGATATAACTTACGCATCATTGTTACCTTGGATATTTACAGTAAAATACATGTTGATTGTATTACCATTTCGGCATTTCCACTTGTAGACTCCAAATGCTACGGTTGAGGTGAAGGGTTTATCAAAACAGACAACCGAGGAAAATATTCATCAGATCCTAGTAACCTGTACCAACTTCCAACTCTGAGTTCTGCTCTCCTATATGTCACTTGATTCACTTGTGCTTATATTTTGTTTTTTTACCAATACTTGATAGGAAAGATTTTTGTTTATTCTCGAAAGGTAAAAGTTTTTGGCTTGATTGTTCACCTTTTAATTTGAATTGCTTTATTATAGGCGGAATGGAGGCCCTTTCTACATGTCCGAGTGATGAGAAGAAGGAAATCTAGTGTCTGCCGCGGAATTGCATTCATTGATTTTCCATCTATGGCAGCAGCTCAGAAGATGATGGATGTAATTGGAGATTGCGGGCTCAATATTAATGGGCAAAAGCTGTCTTTTGAGTACAGGTATATGTTTTGAAGAATGTCTTTATTAGTTCTCTTGACTTTTTGGTTGATCATAAAGAATCACAGTTTTTTTAATTCACAATTGCATTAGAGTTTGTGGTCTGCCTTGAACCGAATCTCTCTCTGTATATGTTCATTTGCATTACATTTTACTCAACTTGTTGACTCACTTCTCGCTGTCACTGGACACCAAAGCTAGATTGGTAGCTGAACCTCAGGAACTGGGTGTGGTTTACTTCGCTTGAACATGCTATTTGGTTCATTTAGACGATCAAATATCCTGTCCTAAATTGCCTGTGGAGAAGATTAATTTAATGTGGTCAACGGTTATCTGCTTCTCGAAAAATTACTTGCAAAATAGCGGATATAATGACAATAAATGTTGAGATGTTTGTTCTTTTGCCTGTGGGAGCCAAGAATTTATTTGAATGTAACTGTTTAATTGGATGGCTGATAGCGTCCCCCTTTCTCCTTGCGCATGTGCCCTGTTATGTTATGTAGTGTTTGCATACAGTGTTGGTGATAATCCATCCAATCTTAAACTTCATCTGATCTGTAAGTCTGTGTTGAAGCATGAGCTAATTTACAACATTGACATGCAACTATATGCTTTAGCATTCTCAAAAGCTTAATCAACACGGCAAATGCTGTTGTTAATGACACTGCTGAAGAACCTAGATTGGAATAATGTTGCCGGAGAAACCCCAGATGATATACACTTGTACGTTGATATTATTTAAATGTGTTGTTTTGTTTCACTTTCCATTCTTAAATTAAGATTAGGTTACTACAACTAGACCAGGAACAACAACATAACGGCAATCATAAGTTCATTAAGTTACGATTATGCACTTGCTGCACTGCATAGTCGTAAATCCATAGTGTTTGATTTTATTAATTTTTGTATACTTATTTTTTTTATAGACTCTGCATCCTAGCACACTACACATGGGAACATGTAGTTATTATAATTGTAAATGGTTTTTCTTATGATATAATCAACTAGGAAAACGAATACTGCTACTCATTATGATGCTGATTATGGAAGAAAGGAGTGTGTAGCAGTTACTTCAGAAAACATTGCGGCTGTGTAAAAAAAAATTATTATCTTTTTTTATTTATTATTTATTATTTTTTATTTTTTATTTTTTTGCCTCAGCTAAATGATCCGTAGGCGTTTGAATCGCTCATTAAGTGCTTTAATTTGTGTTTCCATATTCTTTTCGTGCTACAGCCCTATTGTAGAAGAACTTCAGATTTGTAACCTCCAGCCTGACTCTTCGTCAGATTGTATTTCTACATCTATCTCCCATGAAGATCTTGAAGAACTAATGATATGCATCAAGAAAGATCCATATTTGAAACCTATTGTGGAAGATATCGAGATTGGTGGTCCAATTGTAACGATGAGGTATTAAGGTGTAGGTTTTGTTAACTTGTCATTCTGGAAAAACCATGCATTTGTTTTATTTATTGGTTTTCTTTAACATAGCTTGACTATTTACTTGTTTTCAGGTACTTGAATGATTCAGATGTTCTGTACAAGTTGGGGCAGGCTATGGGTTTTGGAGTTTCAGGGGAAATTGACACATAAGGGCCACACTATCCACGCCAGGTCCTTGATGAACAAGTATTGCTGACAAATCATGTATTAACTCTGCCTGAGATGGCTCATCATATTTTAACCATATACAGACAACTCAAAATAGTAAAATACAAGAAAGCCAAAAGGAAATCAATTTGGTTATCTGTGCCGTAAGCAAGCTATATGGGAACTGATGGTTACAGTGTAGTTTGGCATGAGATGCTTATGAATCTTACTACTTCTAAAAAGTTAGTAATAGTGAAATGGTAATTGGAATCTGTCTCAAGATATCTTCCAATAATGGAAAGACTGAATTAGTGTTTGTGTGGCTTAAAAAAATCACTCGCAAGTCCCAATATGAAATTGATTATCCTTTGTTAAACTTTTTGCTAATATGAAATTGATTATCCTTTGTTAAACTTTTTGCTAGGCCTGTCAACGGTACGGAACGGAATTCTACATAGCATTTAAAGGAATATCCCCATGAACACCACAGATCATGTAAATTTACCGACCAAAAAATATCACAAGAAGGATTTATAATCAACCTGGACTAAACTAGAAAGATTTTATTTTAAATGTTTGCTCGGATTTTGAAAGAGCTGATCACTTCTGTTAATTGCATGGAAGACAAAGGCCCCGCCTGATACCATCCCCCCGCCGGTGACAGCAGCAGCTATACTGATCATCCCAATCTGTCAAGGAAGTATTTGGAATATCTGGGTACACTTAGAATTTGCTGTGAAGGCGTTTACAGAGAATGAATCTGCTGTGGGGAATTATAGCAAACATTACTCAAATAAAAAACAAAAGCAATGCCGAAGACAATTGTATTGTATTAATGTTGCTTTTGATTGATGCTCTTAGTCACTACACAACACATCCTGACCCAGCCGCAAATACCCCAGTTGGCTAAAGGCTTACTTGCCTTTGATTGATGCATGTCAGTCTAAAAGACAAATCAAAATATGAAGCAGTAGAACTAAAACCAAAAGAAACATCCCTTGTCTAATGTATCAACCTCAACTTTTTCATAAGAATAAAATCAAAACAACCAGTTCAAAAGCAAATACCTGACCAAAATCAAACCTATCTGAAAACCTATGACCCATCACTTAATAATCATAAAAACCTGTCTCCGTCTAACATCTTGAAAATTCTCTAGTGCAGCCATTATATTTCGATTACTCACAGCTTCAAGAGACTGCAGATCCTTGGTACAGTTTCGTATGGAGAAAGGATCGTTTTTTTAGGTCAGCAGCTGAAACATAATTCTCTATAGTCACATCATGATCCTAAACTATGGCTTGCCGCTTTCTTACTTGGACCACATTTACTTGTTGATGGAGATATTCACGTTCCCTGATATTTACATACAGCATTCGAGCTTTCACGCACTTCCTTTTCTCTATTAAAAGCAGACGAGCCTTGCTTGGATGGCAGATTTGGTGTTTCAACATCATTGTTCTCTGCTGGGGCATGAGATGAATCGTCAAATTGGACACACAAATCTTCATAAATGGGGCAGCTTAATGTCTTGTAGCACGCCTCATCATGGTTCTCCTTGGCCTAGGCATCTCCACATACGTACCCGATTTAAGAGAAACTATGCTCTCCACATAAGTCTCTTGATTACTGCCCATAGTAACACCACAGATGCAAACACTTCTAACTGTTTTATTCTTCTGATCATATAAAATTAAATCCTGGTCAGCTTTTATTAGAATCTCTCCACTTTCCAAACACCATATCGGCTTACACAATAAATGTTGGGTCATTAACTGTTGGGTACACGTGAATTGTTTGGTCCAGGATTCTCTCACCCCATAATCCTGCATCATCCATAGATCTACTTGGGAACACATATCAATAAAAGTTAAACATAGGCGGTCTCTCAACACTGCCACATTTTTATACACTCTTTTATGACTTGGACGTCGCATAGTTGTTTCAGGAAAACTCAAATCCATGAGTCTTTTACTACTGACTTCAAACGAAACAATAACTTCATATGAAGAATTTTGATTTGCGGTACTGGCTAACCAATGAAGAGCTCCCTTGTAAAGCAGACCATGAGTTATATCATCAGGAAACGAGTAAGGGACGGGGGTCTGAATTGTACTCCATGAATCTTTCCCCAATGTATAAACTTCAATCTTAAAAGAGCCAGCATTTTCATAATCCGAAACTGACACCAATTGGTAATCATCAATACTGCTATCATAACCAAATCCATACCTGACATTGTAATAATCATCACATATGGGTAGTGATATTTTCTTATATTCACTAGTTGCAGGGTTCCATATACAGACAGTATCATCCTCCAATTTTTTATGCATACCACTAGACATGCCTAAGCAAAACAGTCCATTACAGGAACCCAAAATTTCAAACACAACAGTTTCCACTTTTTTCCTCTTCTTGGTCCATGCAAGACTTGCTTCAGCTTCGAATGGGAAATTCATCACAACAGCTCCTTCACAATGAAATACTGACTGTTGTGTTGATATTAATGACAATGAAGACATCGATTCATAGTCTATAGA
Source organism: Papaver californicum (assembly GCA_023531435.1). Taxonomy (NCBI): domain Eukaryota; kingdom Viridiplantae; phylum Streptophyta; class Magnoliopsida; order Ranunculales; family Papaveraceae; genus Papaver; species Papaver californicum. The sequence continues at coordinate 62,685 of JAJJMC010030272.1, forward strand.
GTAAAGCATTCTGTTCTTAGGAGGTGTTTGGTGACGGAAATGATCTACCATGAGCCTAGGGTTGTTCCTTTGAATAGAACGATTAAGGTGACTCTTGATAAAATCAGGTGTACTAAGTAGTCTACACAAGGGCTTGCATACACATCTACATGCTAAAATGGAATTCACTGGTAATCTTACAAAGATGTTTACCTGAATCTCTTCCGGAAGATTCCTCATTGACATACCTTCTTCTTCTCTACGGTGGGAATTCTTCTCTACGGTGGGAATTCTTCTCTTTGAAGGGAATTAAGGTTTTCAAAATTGAAAAGAATCGACAATTTTAAGGGGTTACGCTTTGGGGTTTGAGGGTTTTGATAGCGAGGATTTTCTTGTTTCGTTTTCGAAGAGGGTCTGAGGGTGTTTCAAAGTGTGGTGGTAATACATATGAAGCCCGAACTCTTTAAATGGGTATTATATTTGGGCCATGTTATAATTTCATTGGTTATAATGGTGGATGTCCATCAAGTAGACACATGTGCCATGACTCACACTTGCTTTCTATTGGGGTGTCAAGGTATGGACTACTAATCCCTTTAATGGTTGCCTATATAAAGGCCTTGACCTTCCTGTGTAAAGCGTGAATATACATTTTCACGAAATGAAATAATGAGAACCAAGTTCTCCTTTCTCGTGCTTATTTTCTATCTTACGGTGACTATAGTATATAACCTGTACCGGGTCGGGTGCATTTTCCACAGGTATAGATGTCCGTATGAACCGATGTTAGTTAATTTACAAAACGCTGTACCGGGTGCATTTTCCTCAGGTATAGAATGTCCGCGCATGAACCAATGTTAGTTAATTTACAAAACGTTACCAGTACAAATTGCTCTACAGTAATCGGCATCGGAGGCTGGTGAAAATAGTATTAATTTTAAAGGGGATAAATCTAAGATAATATAAATATGAAAATATACTACTCTGATCCATAAAATAATACACTGCAAAATTACACAGTATGAAGTCCTTCCTCTTTCAGTCTCTCTGAGTGAGTACTTATAGTATTTTTAAATTCTTTGAAATTCCCTGATGTCGTACACGTGGTCGATCTTGATTTCTCCACCATTCATGTGTGTCAAATTTGTACACGTGTTCCTTTGATGGCATTTCTTTTCTATGGTATCCACTTTTCAGATGTTGGACAACCTTATCTAGGGTCCGTCCTGCTGACGTTTTATTCTTCTTCTCACAACTGTCTTGTCCCGGGTTAACGTCATGTCTTGACCTTCGTACATTACAACGTTCATCATAACCACTTGCTTGATATTTTTTCTACTCACCGCGCGATCAAGGCTTGATCGCGCGAACACCTCTCCTACTTCCGTTTTCTCTCCTTCTCTCCGTCCGCGCGAAGGGGTCCTTCTCTTCTCTTCTCTTCTTCTTCCTCTTTCCTCCTCCTTCTTTCCCCCTTCTATCTTTTTCCTTCTCCTTCTCCTTCCGCGTGAAGCCTCTCTTCACGCGGACCCCACATCTCATTTTCTCTCCTTCTTCTTTCCTCTATCTTCTTCTTTTTCTTTCCTCCACCTTCTTTCTTTCTCTTTCTTTTTTCTCTCTCTTCTTCATTCTTTTTCCACCTCCTTTTTCCCCTTCTCCCTTTTTCTTTCTCATACCGCGTGAAGAAAGGCTTAATGCGGACCCATTCCTCTTCTTTCCTTCTCCTTTTTCTTTCTTCCTCCTTCTTTCTTTCTTTTTCCTCCTCCTTCTTTCCCCTTTCTCCTACTCTTTCTCCCCTATCCGCGTGAAGCCTCTCTTCCCTTCACGTGGACTCAACCAACTCCTTCTATTCCTATGTACATGAGTGCATTTTCATAGTAAATTCATGTGTTACCCTTCTCTTAATTTTGCGGTATCTACATTAAGTCCCCTGACTGTCTGGTTTGGCGTCTAGAATATGCAGCAGTCACATACCCAAAATTCTGCTTTCTTTTCTCATTGCTACCCAGGAGTCACATGCCCTAAAATCCTCTATATATGCATCTTGTTCTCAGCTTCAGTCCGTGTAATACATAAATTAGCATAACTTTGTGGTTTTTCACCTCGTCTCGTGATTCTATGCTAGATGACACTCCCGCTTTGTTTCGTATTCCAACTTTATCATGACGATCTGATTTCGTCAATTACATGCTTCTCCATCTTTCTATTCCTTATCCAAAAAGAGGAAAATATCTCTTTTTTTTCCCGTTTCATTCTCTCTCACACGTGAGGACACACATCTTTCCTCTTTTCCTTGAGTCATTGTCTTCCTCAAACGTGATCAAGCAGTCTTCATGAACCTTCTCATAGTCCTAGCATTATTGCATCTTCCTTAGTCTTTGTGTCTTTCTAATGTTACCACATATCTTCATTTTATTTCCTTGTTTCAGTTCTTCATCGATGTGATGAACATATTTTATTCTGAGTGAAATTCATCATTATCCATTTATTTATTTATTTATTTATTTATTATAATATTATTAGTATTTTTATTTTTTTTACTATAATATGATCTACAGTTTTCATGTTCGAGTGTACAATCGCCTCTTTCTTAGGTATGGTATCTCCACCCCATCAGTGTGTTCACTCATATTGGAGTACATGTCTTAAGCTCCTCATGTTCTGGGGTATCTTATCACTTTCGTCTTGCAGATGACTTAGCCACGGCAAGGGAGCATATGGCTAGTGAATTAGAAACTATTGATTTTATGGAGAAATAGATTGTTGCTCGTCGTGTTGAGCTTGCTAAGATTGGTACTGCAAGACCTATTTATCATGTTACTATTATGTATATATGTAGTATTGTGTAAGTTCCTGTGAGGAGCACTCTTGAATCTAGCTAAGTTTAAGCCTTTGCGAATAAAGATATTTATTTAAAGTGCATGTTGTTTGGCATTTTGTGAGTAGATGTATCGTTGGATGAATCATGTTGTTCCCTGCTTCCAGAAATTTTAGTATCTTTGCCTATGTCCTTCATGTTAGCACTCCACTGGTCATTTGAGGTGTATATTTGAGAAAGTTCAATTTTTCCATCGTTTATATATATAAGAACTCTAGGGCCCTCGTCGTGACATGTTGATGTTTTTTCCCTGATTGTACTAGGACGTATGCTTGAGAAAACTCAAACTTTCAAATTTGTAGTATGTTATGGTATGTTGCTATTCTTCCCTAGTCATCTTGGGGTGTATGTATGAGTAAGGTTTAAGGAGTTTGTTATGGCATTCTGTAGTATACTGTAGACACTGGTAAGTCGTAGTGTTTGACATCATCTTGTTCGTTCTGTGAAGATGTTTACTTATCGTAGAGTTTACTGGCCCATCTGAGGGTATCAGCTCATCCAAGTCGACCAGATCGACCAGAGGATGGGTTTTTGGCAACTTAATTTTTTTCTGAACAGGAGGATCATTGGATCTAGCTTGACGATGATTTTGTACCATGGCAGATTTACATATGTCAGGTCCCAAGCTAGGGACCTTCCTAAGAGTTAATGGCATAGCACATGAAGAATGACAGTTACCCCCAAACTTAGAGTTTTCAGTGTCTCTAGATAGACTAATAACACTATCATTATCGTTATCAATTCCATAGTCGGCTAGGCATTTCTCTAATGGATCGTCTAATGGGTCGAGCCTACGCTGCATCTCCCTAGACGGTTTGGAATCCTCCTCTGAATGGATCTGGTGCATACAAACTGTTGGGCTAATTCCCTTAATATCTGCTACGGTTCCTCTTAAGGCTTTCTTATTGTCCTGAAGCACGGTTACTAGCCTATTCTCTTGGTCACTATCCAACTCTGAAGCTACAATCACAGGTAAGGTCTCTGATGGGCCTAACTCATCAAACTCTAATCCAAAGTGGGCTAGAGATTCTTCTAACGGGTTTTCTATCAAAGTGTTTGGTAATGACTCCTGAACTGGGGTCTCTATCATGTTGACGGTCTCTAAGGTGGGGTCATCAAGCTCAGGTGGTTGATTACTAATGTTGAAGATATTCAGCTCAATAGTCATGTTACCAAAAGACAAGTTCATAACACCGTTACGACAGTTAATGATCGCGTTAGATGTTGCTAAGAACGGGCGACCTAGTATAACTGGTATATGATTCTCTGGATCAGGCACAGGTCTGGTATCAAGCACAACAAAGTCCACTGGATAAATAAATTTATCCACTTCAATCAAAACATCCTCTATGATACCACGAGGAGTTTTCACAGACCTATCAGCTAACTGCAAAGTCATCTGAGTCGGTTTCAACTTGCCTAGTCCTAGCTGAAGGTACACATGGTACGGCAGTAAGTTCACACTGGCTCCTAAATCGAGTAAAGCTCTTTCTACACGGTAGTTTCCTATCGTGCAAGCAATGGTTGGGGAACCTGGGTCTTTGTACTTAAGGGCCGTACTACTCTGTATAATTGAACTTACATGACTAGCTAGAAAAGCTTTTTTATGTACGCTAAGTTTTCGCTTTCGCGTACACATGTCCTTAAGAAACTTGGAGTAAGCAGGAATCTGCCTAATTGCATCTAATAATGGAAGGTTGATAGTGACTTTCTTAAACACTTCCATTATTTCATTAAAATTGGATTCCCTCCTAGTAGGTGCTAACAACCTTGGGTATGGGGCTCTAGGCATGAAATCGGTTCTCTGAGGGTTTGCCTCAGGCTCTTCAGAGGCTTTATCAGTCTCTTCATCTATTGGGTCAGAGTGAACTACAGTTTGTTCACTATTAGGCCTAGTTACCTTGTTATCCACTACCTTACCATTCCTAAGGGTACTAATTGCATTCACATGACTGGATGATTTCTCACCAGTCAACATTCCATTGGATCCTCTAGGATTTGGTTCGGGTTGACTAGGGAACCTACCAAGTTCTCGCTCTCTCAGAGCCACAGCAATGTCACTGACTTGGGTTTGTAAACTAGAGATAGCTTTTTCCAAGGTATGGAATCTCTGCTCATTCTTTTCGTCATTGTTGGGATGAGTTGGACCAGCCGAATTCTTATAACTGAAGCCTGGAGGACCTTTAGCATTACTAAACTGACCTTGATCCTGGCCTTTCGACCAGGAAAGGTTTGGATGGTTTCTCCAGCCAGGGTTATAAGATTCCGAATATGGGTCGAACTTTCTCTGGTTATCAAATCTAGTGTTATTATAAAGAGCAAAAGCCTGCTCTTCGAATTGGTTGGGTTCTGAACTACTAGCTTGATTCAGTTCGACCAGTTCTAGCCTTCTAGATAAGGCTTCTATTTGGGCCTTTGAATCGAAAGATCCTTCTACCCTATTAACATTTCCTCTTCCTAGAAGAATTGTTCTTTTTGGCTCTCTACTACTCTCCCACTGCTGGGTCTTCTCGGCGATATCCCTCAGAAGTTTCATCGCCTCAGCAGGAGTCTTACTGTCGAACCCTCCGGTTGACAAAGACTCGACCAAGGTTATAGATGCATAATCTAAACCGTCATAGAGGATTTGAACTAGCCTTAATTCCTCTATTCCGTGGTCTGGGCATTGGGACAATAAGTCATTGAACCTCTCTACATACACATACAGAGACTCTCCCTCTAGCTGGGAAAACGTGCATATTTTCTGCCTAACAGACGAAATTTTGTTCCTAGGAAAGAACTTCTGAATAAATGCTGAAGTAAGTTGGGCAAAGGATTCAATTGACTGAGGAGCCAAGCTATAAAGCCACGACTTGGCTTTATCTCTTAGTGAAAAGGGAAATAGTCTAAGTTTAATAGACTCGTCATTCAAGTCTCTAATTCTGATCGTGCTACATATTTCCTCGAATTCCCTAACATGAAAATAGGGATTTTCGTTTTCTTTTCCTAAGAATGATGGGAGCATCTGGATAATCCCTGGTTTCAGTTCGTAGCTCGCTTCAGTAGCGGCTAACTTGATGCAAGATGGACGTGAGGTCCGGGTTGGATTCAAGAAATCCTTCAGAGACGTCATTGCTGACACAGTCTCGGGAGTGACTAGTTCACTCTCAGTTGGGTTCTCAAGGTCAAGATGAACTACAAGTCTTCCACTGATTAACCTACCTTGAGGGTCTCTATTCCAAGTTCGCCTTAAGGGCGTTCTTGGCATGTAAAAATTAAATCAAACACAATCGTGCCCTGACTCAACCAAATCAAACCTAAATCTAGCAAACAACAAGCATGATGGTTCCACTTAGATTGTCTCTAGACCAGCTTCTATTCTTTTAGAAGGCAACTGGTTACAATTTTAGCGAATCTCTCTGAGCGATCCGAGTTAAATCAAGTTGAAGAGAAACAGGAGAAGCTCAATGGAGCTTTGATACCCCTGTCTCTTTGGCAACGCTTCCCTGGGTTACAAGGCTGCTCTAATCAACTTTAATTTAATCTTCCTGCTTTTTGAGTTAAGCTAATAAGGAAACCAATACAGTCCTTCCAACCGATTTTCCTATAAGCTCGTTACCTTATCGGTCTCTTTCTAGTCAATATTTTAAGCTTAGGTTCGTGTAGGTTTCGTTTTCCTAAGGCGGGAAAGAAGGAGACGGTGATGAAATCCGAAACCTTATCTTATATGGCCAGGCCTTGCCCTTTACTATGCAGAAATTAAGTTCCGTATTCAGTCCTCAGCATATATGCATACAAAGGCGTCCAGAAAACCCACTGACAGGAGATTCGTGGGTTGATCGAAATTTACCTCCCGTTCTAGACGGGCGACGAACCGTTGAAGTCGACTCGGGCCACTAATATCCTTTTTAATAGTGTGCGAACCCGAGGGGCCGAGACAATATCGTAATTGTCGTCCGTCCCTGCACACAGTTTGATATTCAAAATTACCCTCCGTAGGGTTTAAAAATAAAATGTCTAAAAGGTGTCCAAAAATAAAATAAAAATTACAGAATTAATAAAAACCCTAATACAATTTTCTAAACTAATTAAAACTAATTAAAACTAATTAAAATAAACTAAAAATCTAATTTTTTTTAAAAAATAAAATCTTCGATCTTCTTTTTCGTTCTTTAAGCTTTTCCCTTTTTTAATTCCAAGTTTTTAGATTTAACTCCAAAACTTGGGCGTAATCTCTTTTCGATCCAAAATCGAACCTGTAGTAAAAAGGAAAAATACCAAAACAAACGTAAAATAGAACAAAGTAAAAAAATTAAAAACCTAAAAATAAATCTAAAACCCTAAACCTAAAAACAAGTCCGCGTCGGCGGCGCCAAAAATTGATGTGATTTTATATAGTGGTAAAAAGAGGTTCGATTCTCGAACTTGTGAAGGTAATGATTTTAGAAAATAGTGATTCTACTTAACTCTAGAAAACTCCAGGAATAATAAAAAGACTAAATGACCTAAATATGATTTTTGAATAATTTTAAAAACACCAGGAATCAGGAATCAGGTAATTCTAACAACCTATGTGATTAATCGGATAATTCTTTTTAAATTAATTGAAGCACAAATAATTGCCAAAATTGGTTTTGTTATGCTAACAAACAGAGGTAAATCACAAGCATGGACTATCAAAATTAATTAACTAAGCATAATCCATCAAGCAAAAGCACAACTGTTGAAAGAAAACCGTTTTTACTATTCAAAACTATGCAATTTTAATGATAAAAGAATTATAAATAATTATTAGAAAATAATTAAATCACATAGAATTGAGAAAATTACCTTATCCATCATCCCAGTAAATAGACTTAGCTCATGGTGAAGAAAACTTGCTCAAAAGTTGATTTCATTGCTCAAAATATTGATTACAAGGTTGAATAACGCTGTAACAGCTGATTTGATACGCTTATATGCGTTACAGGAGAGGGTTCAGCTGTTACAGAAGAGTTTAAGCAAAAAATGGTTTGAAGCAATAGACAACAGGAAAATTCAAATCAACAAAACTTATAAATGTTACTGAGTCTTCTTCTCCGGCAGTGATGGATGAAGAACAGCCGGCCGGTGCAGCAGCAGCTCGTCGGCGGTGACGGAATAGTGACCGGAATTCTCTAAAATCTTCTCTAAGCTTTTGTACCCGATTCTCTTGGCTTCTCTTGGTATTTATAGATAGTAGAAACCCTAGAGAGAGTTCTAAACCTAATAGAACTCTCTAGAACAGCCCACAAATCCCAATCCTAATCGAAACCAAATTCCGGCCATGTTCATGATTTTTCAACTGATTTCACGGGATCTTTTTGCTGTTTCTCGATTGTTCTAACTTGTGTGGGATATCTACTAACATTTGGAACAATCTGGAAACGAAAGAAACCAGATTTCCCGTTGATTTTGTGTTGCCAGTGAAGAACAGTTGAGCCCGATGAGTTGACCCGGTGACTCGGCCCGATCCAGCTCGCTGGGTTGACTCGCTGGGTTGACCCGATCCAGGGGTGCCCCAATCCAAAGTGTGGGTGCTTTGATCCATTTTCCCGGGTGCCTTGAACACTTTTTGAGCCAATTTTTCCACAAATCTTTATTCTTCTAATGTACCTACAAAAGCATAAAAACACGTAATAGACACACGATCGAATACTAACTCACTAGAAATTAAGGTGCAATTTAGACACTAAAATGTGTCTATCACCCGGATTTTTAGAGCATGCATGTTTATCGGTTTATTTTGGATATTAAACCAATTTAAATAAATGAAGTTATGTTATACTAGATAGTAAATATAATAAAACAACCATGCATATTAACCTATGGAGTTAATTCTTGCATGAGAATAGGGCTATATAAAGTCGTGTATTGTTCGAGAGAAAACACACTCGAATTTGATAAAAATATATTACAAACATTATATGTTTAATTAAAGAAGTGATTTCTTTAATAACTTTTATCTCTTAGGTGGATTCTTAGGAGTGACTAGTAAATTTATTTTGAGTTGGAATTTGTGGTTATCTTTGTCAGATTCTATTTATCCGGTGTCAAATTGGTATCAGAGCAAGAGCAAGAGATATCATGGTAGGAAGAGGTGGTCGCCGTGGTGGTCGTCGAGGTACGAATATTGATGAACCTCCAAATCGTGAGACAAATCTCTGATACATCAAAATGGACGATTTGAGAAGACAAGTGCAGGAACTCCAGGAGCGTTTACTACGCTACGAACCTCTGGAACATGATGAGTCGTGTCATGAATCAAAGAATGATGCTTGTGGAAGTGATGTTAATCCTTTTGGTCGTGATCGAGATCAAGACTCAAGTGATGCGGCTAGTTTGAGGCAACATCAAAGAAATTTTAATTTTCGTATAAATGATGATGTGAAGGTTGATATTCCTGAATTTCTAGGGAAATTGAATCCAGAAAATTTTATTGATTGGCTATATACTGTTGACAAAATTTTTGATTATAAAGATGTGGAAGAAAACCGTAAGGTAAAATTAGTTGCTCTCAAACTACATAAGAGTGCTTTAATTTGGTGGGAACACCTTAAGAAGCAACGTGCTCGATAAGGTAAAAGTCGAATGGGAAAAAATGAAAAAACAATTAAGAAAAAAATATATGCCCGAAAATTACCGTTAAAAGCCATTTTTAAAATTTCATAATTTAAAACAAAAAGATATGACTGTTGAAGAGTATGCTTTAGAGTTTGATAACCTTCGTATGCTTTGTGACATTAGCGAACCCGGATAACAAACTATTGCTCGTTTTCTAGGAGGTTTACGAATAAATATTTGTGATATGGTACAGCTACAGTTATACTGGACTGATAACGATGTTATGAAGTTGTCATTGAAGGTGGAAAAAAAAATCAAAGAAGGACGTAGTAGCAATTCTAGACCATGGTTTAAATATACGAACAAAAGTCGAGGTAATACTTTTATTCCTAAGCCAACTTCAACTACAAAGGTATCTACTTCAAAATTCTCTAAGCAAGATGGGTCAGGTTCAAGTCGATCTCAACCTATTCAATGTTATAAGTGTAAAGGTGTGGACATTTTGCGTCTGAATGTCCAAATCGTAAGATTATTGCACTTGTGGAGGAAATAGATCATGAAGTTTCAGGAGATGGAAATGAGGATGATGGTCCAATATTTGATGAAGAAGTTGTTTATGCTGACGAGGGAGAAAGCTTGGTAATTTGGTGAATCTTTAATGCTACTCATGTGGAGGATGACAAATGGCTTCGCAATAAAATATTTCACACAAGGTGTACATCTATGGGCAAGGTATGCAGTGTTATAATTGATGGTGGTAGTTGTGAGAATCTAGTTGCTACTACAATGGTCGAAAATTTGAATCTAAAAAACAAAAGAGGATCCACATCCGTACAAACTATCTTGGTTGCAGAAGGGGAATGAAGTCAAGGTAATTAAAAAATATTTGGTTCAGTTTTCAATTGGAAAAATTATAAAGATAAAACATGGTGTGACGTTGTTCCTATGGATGCCTGTCATTTGTTGTTGGGTAGACCATAGTTGTGCATGATGGATTTAAGAAAAATTACTCATTTGAAAAAGCTGGAGCTAAAGTTATTTTAGGTCCAACAAGAATTGAAAGTGGTCCACAACTTTCAAAGGGAGAGGGAAGTAATTTACTTTCTAAATATGATTTTCTTCTTACATTGGGGGAAAATCAAGAAGCCTTTGCTTTGGTGTTACTAGAAGTGAATGAAGAAAAATATGAAGTGTCTCCGATCATACAACCAATACTTTAAGAATTTGAAGATGTCATCCTAAAAGAGATTACATCCGGATTGCCACTAATGAGAGATATCCAACAGTGCATTGATTTTATTCCTGGTTCTGTAATTCCTAACAAGGATGCATACAGAATGAATCCCAAGGAGTTTGAAGAACTTCAAAGACAAGTCGATGGGTTACTTGCCAAGGGACTAATCTAAGAAAGTATGAGTTCTTGCCCAGTTCATGTGCTTCTTTTTCCAAAGAAAGATGGTTCGTGGCGCATGTGTGTTGATATTCAGGTAGTACTATCAAGTACCGGTTTCCTATTCCTTGCCTTGATGATCTTTTAGACCAAAATTATGGTGCAACGATCTTTTCTAAAATTGATTTACGGAGCGGGAATCATTAAATTCGTATAAGACCGGGAGACGAATGGAAAACATCATTCAAGACAAGAGATGGACTATATGAGTGGATGGTAATGCCTTTTGGGTTATCTAACGCTCCAAGTACTTTATACGTCTTATAAATCATGTTTTTAAATCTTACATTGGACGATTTGTGGTGGTATACTTTGATGACATTCTTGTCTACAGTAAAAATCAAGATGAGCATATAAGCATCTTAATCAAGTTTTCAATATACTAAGAGAACAAAAATTATACGCTAACCTAAAAAAGTGTGAGTTCTTAATGAACAAGCTTGTCTTTTTAGGTTATGTTGTTTCATGAGAAGGGATCATGGTGGATCCGGGAAAAATAGAAGCAATAATAAGTTGGCATGTTCCAACTTTCGTTCATGATATTCGAAGCTTTCACGACCTTGCTTATTTTTATCGGCGATTCATCAAAGGATTCAGCACTATAATTTTTCATATTATTGAATGTTTAAAAGGTGGAAAAATTTTCGTAGAATATGGATGCACAAAAAAGTTTCGATCTTATAAAAACAAAGATGATAGAAGCTCAAATCTTAGTACTTCCTGATTTCAACAAGGTGTTTGAGGTGGACTGTAACGCTTCTAATATTGGAATTGGTGTCGTTTATTAGCCAATAAGGTAAACTGATTGCTTACTTCAGTGAGAAGTTGAATAATTCTCGCACCAGGTATTCTACTTATGATAAAGAGTTTTACACTATCTTTAGAGCTTTAGATCATTGGCGTCATTATCTTATATCTAAGGAGTTTATATTGTATTCTGATCATGAGGCTTTATAATTTATTAATGGACAACATAAACTGAAAAGCATACATGCTCGTTGGTGGAAAATTTACAAGCATACACTTTTCACATAAAGCATAAGTCTAGCAAGGAAAATCAAGTGGCAGATGTATTAAGTAGAAGACATTCTCTTCTACATACATTGCATTTCAAAGTGTTGGGATTTGAAGTTTTGAAATATCTCTACAAGGACGATTCATTTTTTAAGAAAATTTGGGATAATTGTTCTGATGGCTCTTGTAGTCATTACTTATTAGAAGATGGTTTTCTTTTCAAAAGAAGTCGTTTGTGTATTCCTGAATATTCTTTACGTGAAGCTATCATTGCAGAACCCCATGGTGGTGTACTTCGTGGACACTTTGGTCGAGATAAAACACTTTATCTGATTGAAAAACACTTTTATTGGCCCAAAATGGTAAGAGATGTGGCACGACATTTTCTTCGGTGTCGACCATGTCATGTAGCAAAGAGTCATGCACAAAAGACTGGGTTATACACACCATTGCCTGTTCATATGTCTCTTTGGAAAGATATAAGCCTTGATTTTGTTATCGGGCTGCCTCGTACTCAAAGAAACAAAGATTCAGTTATGGTTGTGGTAGATCGATTCTCAAAGATGTCACATTTTGTTCAATGCAACAAGACTATAGATGCATCACATGTTGTTGATTTATACTTTAGAGAGGATGTAGAATTTCATGGCATTCCAAAGACAATTACGTCCGATCGAGGTAGTAAATTTCTTGGTCACTTTTGGCGGACTCTTTGGAGGAAATTGGGAACCACTTTGCAGTGTTGTTCATCTCATTACCCTCAGACAGTCGGACAAACCGAAGTCGTCAATCATAGTTTAGGAAATCTTTTAAGGAGTCTGGTTGGCAAAAACATTCGTCAATGGGATCTTATCTTAGCTCAGGCTGAGTTCGCTTACAATCGTTCGAAAAGTCAGACTACTGGTAAAAGTCCTTTTGAAGTTGTCTATGGAAGAAATCCAATAAGTCCAATGGAAAACATTAAAAAGTTGCATAAACAAGTACACGATCGTATTATCAAGCAAAATGAAAAATATCAAGTTCAAGCCAACAAATACAGAAAAAAAACATCACTCAAGGACGGTGACTTGGTGTGGATTCATCTTCGAAAAGAACGATTTCCGCGTGGCAAACATGGAAAGTTAAAACCACAAACATATGGGACTTTCAAAGTACTCAAGCGTGTGGGAGACAACGCATACAAAATCAAGCTTCCAAGTGATTATGGTGTTTCAACAACTTTCAACATAGCAGATATCTCTCCTTACTATGATGAAAATAAAGAGAACTCAGAAACGAGTTCTCGCACAACAAAAGCGTATGATGCGGATTTTTAGAGCATGTATGTTTATCGGTTTATTTTGAATATTAAACCAATTTAAATAAATGAAGTTATGTTATATTAGATAGTAAAAATAATAAAATAACCATGCATATTAACTTATGGAGTTAATTCTTGTATAAGAATAAGGCTATATCAAGTCGTGTATTGTTCGAGAGAAAACATACTTAAATTTGATAAAAATATATTATAAACATTATATGTTTAATTAAAGAAGTGATTTATTTAATAACTCTTATCTCTTATGTGGATTCTTAGGAGTGACGAGTAAATTTATTTTTAGTTGGCATTTGTCGTTATCTTCGTCAGATTATATTTATCTGGTGTCACCTCATATCAAGTTTTCGTCCCACCACTCCATTTTGTACGTTGTGTGACCTTTATCCTTATCACTTTGTTCATAGGTGGGCATAACACTTTGTGTTATCAAGAAATTGGTTCCCATTAACATTAACCTCACCTTTCCTCATATGATTATGAAAGCGTCATCTTAGTTTCATACACTCCTTAGTTGGGTATTCCTTTCCTGTGGAAGAAACAATAGTTCTCATGTCGCTTATCCTACTCGATAGGTTCATTCGGTGGTGGTGGTAATTTGATATCATTATTTTAAATTCATTCCTTTACTGCATCAAGTGCTACCTTCAACACACATGCAAATTCTGGTGGTTCTTCTCTCTCCGTGTTTGTACTTGAATTACTCTTGCTGCATTTATTGTCATTTTTGTTGAATGGACATCGAGTCCCTTTATCCTTTTCTTAGGGGGTAATATAGGGCAACACCTTTGGCTCAATGTTGGCTTACTTTGCTATGCTATCATCTCGCGAACCTACCTCATCTAGTTCCGCAAAACTAGTGATGTCTGTGTTTTCCAATATCATTCATATGTTCTTAGGTAGTGTTGCAGTGTGGAGTCGTACTAACTCATTCTCTGGGATCTGTGTGTTATACTTCAAGTACTCCGTTCGGAAACGCTTGACAAACGATTTAATTTTTTTCCCTGCTCTGTATTGAACTGTTGGCAAAGCAAATGCTGAACTTTGGGTCTGTTTAGAGTGAAAAATTTGTATGAATGCCTGTTGCATGGCCTCACATGTCATGGATTTTCTCATGGGAAACATGATGAACCACTTGAGGGCGTCACATGTTAACGATTTTTCAAATTCTTGCATACATACATCTTCATGCATCATGTACTCATTTGATATTATTATAAAGCAAAGCAGATGTTCCATAGCATTACTAGATTCGTCAAATAAGTGAAGTTTGAGGGACCTGACAGGTACTGATATTGGCTTCCTGCATACTTCTCGTGTGAGAGGTAACTGGATGTTGTAAACACCAAGTTGTATATCAAGGATATCACCTTCTTCGATGTACTTAGATCTTTGCATATCTTCGTGGGGAGTCTTTGTGTGTTCAGTTTACTCACTTTGGAGAGATAGCTGAGGTATGTATATGGGGTCATGCGGTTGAGTCCCTCTTTGGTCAGGTTCTCGTGGGGTATGTTGGAGTGCATGCAGGATATGCTCCCCTTGTGGATGTCCTAGTAAGTGATATTCTCCATCCCTATATGTGTGTTTTGGTAGTGTATCCTTCTATCACCTTGACCCTCTCATTGATTTAGCAACCCTTGTATAGTGGGTACTGGCATACGTGATGTTTCCAAACCATATGGCAACTCCAGTACGTCTTGGGTGAACGACGACTGCATTGTAAAGGATCTAGATGATTCTTGTAAATCATATCTATCGTCGATGTACTTAGCCATCTTCAACTCGTCCATAGCATCGTCTTGGATAGTGAGACCGTATGTTATATAATATTGTTCTTGTGAGATGTGTCCATCTTTGTGAAGAGTTGGTGAATGCTTTCCATCGTGGCCTTTCCGTGTGTCTCTACGTTGTTGAATACCATCACCTTGTCTGTCGTCTTTTCCATGTGATCCTTCGTTTGGAGGTGATGGAGTCAATGCAAGGATGTATGCTACCAACTCAATGCGACGTCGTTCAACCTCTTTAAAATCTAACAATGCTTTTTGTAACTCCGTGACTACCACTTTATCCGCGGGATCAGTTTGTGGAATCTCTCCACCGTCATGGTATACAGGCTGTTGTGTATCTTCCATTGTCAGTGTCCTATTTCTGGGATCAGAGCCCAGTGAAGTTTCCAAATGAAAATAATATTAATTCCAAAGGGGATAAACCCAAGATAATATAAATATGGAAAAAGTACTACTCTGATCCAAAAAATAGTACACTGCAGTATTACACAGCGTGAAGTCCTTCCCCTCTCAGTCTCTCTGAGTGAGTACTTATAGTATTCTTAAATTCTCTGAAATTCCCTAACGTCGTACACGTGGCCGATCTTGACTTCTCCACCACTCTTGTACGTCAAATCCGTACATGTGTTCCTTTGATGACATTCCTTTTCTCTGGCACCCACTTTTCATATATTGGGCAAACTTATCTAGGGTCCACCCTGCTAACGTTTTATTCTTCTTCTCACAATTGTCTTGTTTTATTATCATGTCTTGACCTTCGTACGTTACGACGTTCATATTTTTCCAACTCACCGCGCGATCAAGGCTTAATTGCACGAACACCTCTCTTAATTCCACTTTCTCTCCTTCTATCCGTCCGCGTGAACCACCCCTTCACGCGGACTCCACTCCTTCTCTTCTCTACTTCTTTCTCTTTCCTCTCTCTTCAGCTTTCTCTTTCCTCCTCCTTTTTTCCCCCTTCTCCCTTTTTCCTTCTCCTTTCATGGGAAGAAAGGCTTCACGCGGACCCCTCGTCCTCTTCTCTCCTTCTCCTTCTTCTTTCCTCTCTTTTCTTCTTCTTTCTATTTCCTCCTCATTTTTTCTTTCTCTTTCTTTTCCCTCTCTTTTCTTTTTTCTCTTTCCTCCTCTTTTTTTACCTTCTCCCTTTTTCCTTCTCCTTCCGCATGAAAAGAGGCTTCATACGGACCCCCTACCCTTCTTTCTTTCTCCACTAGTACAAATTTGGGCTTATGTGACAGTTAAAAACTGTCACCAAAATACTTATGTGACAGTTTTAAAAAATTATTGCACTGTCATTAAAGGCTCTGTTAAGCAAGGGTCTATAAGAAACTGTCACCGAATCATAATTATAAGTATCAGTTTTTTCATAAACCTGTTATTGTTGACAATATGTAGTAACATTTTCTAAATAAAACTGTCATGGATAACTTAATTTCTTTTACTAAGGTGACAGTTTCTCCATAAAAACTGTCATGGATAATTTAATTTCTTTTACTAAGGTGACAGTTTGTCCATAAAACTGTCATGGATAACTTAATTTCTTTTACAAATGTGACAGTTTCTCCATAAAAACTGTCATTGAAAACTTAATTTCTTTTACTAAGGTGACAGTTTCTCAAAAACTGTCACTAAAAACTTAATTTCTTTTACTAAGGTGACAGTTTTTTCATAAAAAATGTTATTAAAAACTTAACTTCTTAGACTAAGATGAGAGTTTCTTCATAAAACTGTCATCAATGACTCAATTTCTTATACTAAAGTAGCAGTTTTTTTTATAAACCTGTCATTGTTGACAAATATCAGTTACATTTTCTAAATAAACCTGTCATAGAAGAGTCAACTTTAAAGAAGGCTAATTTGTAGCAAACTAGTTCCTAATACGACATATGCTCAATTAATATCGAGATAATTCTGGAAAGATAATTTAACTTTTATTAAAATTATCATTAGATTACTCAATAAACTATTTAACAGATAGCTAGTATGGAACTAGTAAGTTCAAACAAAATAAGTTAACTAGAAGTGAATGTACTACATAATTTAAAAGACTTGATATGAAAGTAGTCTTAGTACTAACCAAAAGAAATTAACATTGAAGTTGGAAACCACATCCATTTTCCGAAGTGTTGATCGAAATATACTCCTGCCAATTCATGTCCCCAATCTACTCCTGCCAATTCATGTCACCAATAACGGAAGCACGCGGTTTACCCATTCTCTTCGTACTTCCATGATTTATCCTTCATTATACTCGGACTTCTCTATAAAAAGAATACAAAGTAAGTACCGTTCGAAGTAACTAACCAAAAATGAAAATTGTATTTTCATAAAATAAGTACCATTAATTAATTTCATTCACCCACTCCCCAAAAACAACACCCACCAAACCAAGCACTTAGAATCACCACCCATTCACCAACACCAAACCACCTGCACCAACTATGTAACCCACCACCAACACTACTCACTCACCACAAGAAACTAATAGGTATTGAAGTCCTGTAGGGGACAATTTTCACAATAAATCAACCACATCAATATTGCATTTGAGGTATAACAAACATATCAAGTTCTGGCAAAAGGCAATTTCATTTTTTCATTTGCAAAAAACCCATTTCAGTAAAGCCTTCAACAAACACACGAAATTTCTCTTGTCTCTACCCATCTAAACCCATTCCAGTATAGCCCCACATAGCATTATAATGACTAGTATGCCATTCCAAGTAATTCAAGAGATACTTATCATTATGCACTCTTAAACATATATAAATAACATGAACACACCTTAACTTCACTGATTAGGATTAGTACTAATCCAATTTAAACAAATACAAATCATGTTTTGTTGCTAAACCAACATAAAGACTAACAATCAGATATCTTGTCTCTAGCCATCTGAAAATCTCATTTGTAGACCAAGTCCTGACATGCTAATTGGACTTCAATATTACGATGGAATATAAAGAGCCATCTGTGCAGGTAGATAGTATATATGTAAATATCATAAACTATCAACATATGTGGCAGTGTATAATACCTTATTGAACTTCCTCAATAGGATCCTCTCCTTCTGGATTCATTGGCTTCATCTGCAGCTGCCCGTTCAGTAAATATAGCCATACTTTATAGGCTGAGATACAAAAAATGTTTTACTAAATAACCTAACAATAGTATTAGTTCTTAAAATTCTATCAAAAGGACCACCTGGGGGTACAACGAGAGATAAATACACCCTTTCTAGTTATATGGGGAAGAATCATAACAATGAACCATCTGCAAATTGAATGGGATAACATTAAACTGAAAATGAACTCTTAATAAACTCAATGACCATATAAAGAAGTGAAAACATGTAGAAAATAGAGGCATATCACCAACAGGAAAATGAAGCCTAAACCAGAACAGAAGCACATGAATTTATCTGAAAAAATCTGCAATGCAAAAAATTACAGAACAAATCACACAAATTACAAACGAAATTTAGAAAATCAAATACTACACTAGGATAATTTGGGAGGAATAAAAAAGCATCTTATATATCAGAAGAGACAACAATGAAAAAATTCATGTAGAGCATCTAAATAAGCATCTTACCAATCAGAAGAGAGACAAATAAAGCAATGCATCTAGTACCTGTACCGCCTTGTAACCCATTAGTTAGTACAGCGAGACTGCAAAAACAGAGCAAAAATCAGATATCATTTAATACCAACATTACTTATCTAAAAATTAAATTAAACCAACAATTCCAAATGCTCAGCCATTAAAATAACGGAACCATACGAAACCAAACCCATTTTATAGAAGGCTAAATATACTTGAAAGTTGAAACCAATAATGCCCTGCAATAATCCACAATAACCTTTACGTAAATGTCAGTGATGCCTTCATTTCCAAATAAATAACTAATACAGAAATGTGATACATGCCCTACACAAGCTTCCTGGGTTAAATAGAAAGTTGGTCAAATAATGTTATTTTAGTTACTCAACCTAAGCAACCAGTAATCAAAATCAGACATGAGGCAGAAGTTGATTAATCCACAAAAAATTATTATACGGAAAGGCCAAAATAGATTAAAGAGTTTTAACAAAAAGAAGTGGTAACACAAATATATATGATTTGATAGAATCATATGAAGTGCCAAAAAAAAAATTGAAGTAAGAGAATTTCCCCCTCTGCCACCAGTATCTGTATTCAATAGCCATAAATAAATGTTAATTATACCTTCTTTTCAAAAATCTAATCTTACAAAGATGAGATACAACTCTCTCAAACAGTCTTTCACTCTTAGGTGTAGGTGTAAAATCTACAATGTTAAACCCTATAACAAATGGTTAGTGAAAATAGAGTATCTGATAGCTTCAAATTAAAATTTTCGATAGAGGACACTTAATAGCTAGTAAAGAAATCAACTCATGGATCAATCCCGTAGGCAATCAGACACATGCCCTATGCATGCATACTAGGGGAAACAGAGAGTTATTAAAAAAACAACCGTATATGCTACTTTAGTTTCACAAACTAACTGACCAGAAATCAAAATCACACATGAGGAAAACTATAGTTCAAACAACGGAATTTATCCTTCTAACCAATGATCTGGGTCTCCCCACTAGGGATAAAACAAAATCAAAGAAAGAACTTCACGTTAAAAAAGTTAAAAGGTCAACATCATTAATTATAAACGAAATGAGAGTAAACTGGAAACTTGTAACGACACCGTATACATTTAATATACTCTACCATCTACAAAAGTCATAAACAAACACATATTGAAATCCTGAGACATGAAAGAAGAGTTAGACAATGAATGAGAACTAGCCAAACACTTAGCACGATTACCTATGAAGACAGGGGATTTTAAACATGATCTCTTCTACAGTTCTATAAACGTTATAGAGGGGATCATCAAGGTGTGACACTGACAAAAAAATGTATTAAGCACACTCCATTAGTGGAACCAATGGTTGAACCCAAATTCTTATACTGACCTTATAAATCCAAAAACAAGAGAAACACTAGATATATGCATTAGAGACGATCTTCAAAGGGAATGCTAAATTCATATTGCTTAGGAAAATTCCTACCTAGTGAGTAAATGAATGTTGCAATTTGAAAAAGAAGGTGGAGGACAAAACTTACTCATCAAGAAGAAAATGCATCAATTCTCGAGGCAATCAGATATATGCCCTACTTCCTGGATGAAATAGAAAGTTGGCCAAATCATGTTATTTTAATTATTTTAGTTGGACAAAACGAAGGAAAATCACCCCCTACGCCACCAATACCTGATCTGAATCCCACGGGCACTCATACAAATCAAGTGAACTTAAAGATATCTGTAATAAAATATTATACTCAGCAAAAAGGCTTAAAAACTCTTATCACCAAGTGAAACAAACTGAAAAATTTGGAATAGCCTAATAAAAAATGATAGTTTTCTAGAACCCAAGAACTCCAGGTTCGTCAAAAAAAATTTAACCTTTGATTCACAAAATTCCACTTAAATGAGCCTGGCCAGTTTCCCGTCGAAGGATAAATTCAGCTCGGCTTCTGTCCAATTCCCAAATTATTTACTTCTAAATGGACAACTAGGTTCAGTATTATCAACACCCTAAGAGCACGAGTGAGAGAGAATCT
The DNA here is from genome assembly GCA_023531435.1 of Papaver californicum. Classification (NCBI taxonomy): domain Eukaryota; kingdom Viridiplantae; phylum Streptophyta; class Magnoliopsida; order Ranunculales; family Papaveraceae; genus Papaver; species Papaver californicum. The sequence continues at coordinate 83,312 of JAJJMC010030272.1, forward strand.
AAATCAAACCCAAACTTGCTGTATCTTGTAAAATACTTGTCGATACCTAGGTGTTATAGGCTCTTATTCCTGACCTTATTTCACAATGAAGACAAAGAAATTTTGTGTTCCATTATGAAATAAGACTGTTATTTTCTATCTAAAATGGTATACTTCATAAATATGTCAAACTGACACGAGGAAAAATACTAGAACATTATTCAGATAACAGTTAATGTACCTAGCCCTTGCCTGCAAAGAGTAGTGATGTAGAACATAAATGGGATGAAAGTAAGTGCAGTTAGAATACTAATTACAGCAATTGTCAAAAAGAAAATATATGGGTTAGTATATTTACGCTCGATGGACATAACAAGCTGTAAAATTGGTTGCACGTAAATGAGAAATTTGCAGGATATGATCGCAGTGCTGAGGCCACTCTATCAAACGATCTACAAATTGCTTCAGCGCCTTCGCCCCAAATACAAACATCTGAAGGTAACGGATAATCAGATATTAACATACAGAGCTAACAAAGGATACGTGACTTGCTGAAAGGACAACACTTACATTTGAATCAATAGGTTCACACAAGGCATCCAAAACACCACTAAGAGCAATATGAAGGTTCATATGGGTCACAAGCTGGTGTTTTATTACTGATCCTGCAGATAATATCAATCACTGGTATAAATATGATAATATAGTCCAAAGAAAGAAACTGATTTTAGGATAGATGTGAAGTGCATTACAATGAAAATGGTTTGTTCGCCGAACTGAAGCACTATATTAATAACACTACACAGAAGTATAAGATATTAGACTACAATTTTGTTCATAACTACAACTATCTGTGTGCCTATGCCACTAACATCAATCAACAATCAAATAACATTATGGTGTTGCTACTTATATTTACATGCTCCTGAATTGCTGAAGGAGATAAATGTGGACGAGAACAACCAAGACACATACCTTCCCAACTCTTTTAAAGATTGAACATATACCATATCTCGTAGATATTGCCTATCATAATTGAACAAAGTGTGAATAGCTGGCTAAAAAAAATATAAGACATCAAACATTAAGGGTTACTAGTATCAATTTTAGCAATATATAATTCCTGCATATAACCCCTGGCATGATACGAACCCGACCTTATTGGAAAACAATGCTTGAGAAATGTCATGTTGTCAACCATCATTCTACAATAAGGCACAGTGCAGCTAAAAGATGGTTCAACTTACAAGCTTGGCCCATTTTCGTCATGACCAGCAGTGAGAAGTGATACGCCAAAAGACCGAGACTGTTCAGAACCACAACAGCCATCATCAGAACTAATTCAGGGGACAGTCATTGTTCGAAATAATTTTAGAGTAACTTTTTCAATCATGTATTGTGTATGTTTAAGTAGTTCATGCACCTAAAATAGTAAGCAATTACGTAAAGAAAAGAAAAATAATGACTGAACATGGACTCTTCTTCTTTCACCAAATCGTAGGGCAAGATCGCAGAAAGCTTGTGTTGTGGATTCAACAGCCAAATTGATAAATTAGCAATTGGGTAATACAGACTCATACTACAAGGAAAGGTAAGAGTGAATAAAGAGAACACCTGAGTTTCGACTCGTGCATGTTCAACAAGCGTACGAAAGCATCAGCTGAAAATGAGACTCTCTCAAAAACAAGTCTGAAAGCATCCTACGTAATTGAAGATCTAGTTATAAAGATATATGAAAAGATGTTAATAGGTCAAACAATCCAATATACGAACAATCACAGACTCATCTAGATTCTAATCCTTAAGCGTCAGGGAACCCTTGAGAGGCAGAGGCTTTGGAGAATTGCAAAATTAGTAATTGGGTAATACAGACTCATACTACATGGAAAGGTAAGAGTGAATAAAGACAACACCTGAGTTTCAACTCGTATGTTCAACAAGCGTACGAGAGCATCAGCAATTAGTCCACTCATTGCGCAACCAACATGCTCATGGATTTCCATAATTTTCTCCACCCTACTAGGTTCCTGAAACAGAAAAGGAGGATTAAGGTATTGCATCTACATAGAACTGGCGGTATTTTTGCAACATTCTTATATATTTCACCAGCTTCCAAGCATATAAACTTTGAAGTTTTAAGATAGTGCCATGACTATCAGCCATCGAAATTAAGATAATGCCAGAACCGTGTTGCATACGTTGTTACATTGAACAACTAAAAATAATTTGGATTTTCAGATATGCTTAATTCAAATCTGAACTTATATTTTTGATCGAGAAAAAAGATAGGGAGATTGATCAAAAATCAGTCAAGAACCCTAGTTACATCTAAATGGACAACTAGGTTCAGTATTATCAACACCCTAAGACCACGAGTGAAGTTCAGCATCATCAATATCCTAAGAGCACAAGTGGAGATTATTTTACCTGCATAAAGGTGACACCTAGCCATATAAGGTTTAGTGAACAGCACATTCAGACAACAGAAAAGAAAATCCACTCATAAACCAATCCCCAATGCTGCAATCAGATATATGCCCCAAGCAAGGTTCCTGCATAAAACAAGAAAGTTGTTTAAACCAGTTCTGTGTTAGTTTAATTACCTAATCTAAACAAGCATGAATCAAAATCGCACAACAAGCAGTGCTATGTACCAGAAAATAGCTCTGTGTTAGGAACCACAAAATCTCTTGAAAACCAGAGTCCATAATTAAGCCCTAAGATTTGCCCTAAATTTGAATAGAAGCAAAAGTACCAGAAATCATACAAATTACAAAACAATGCAATAAAAATCAATTATTACACATAAACTAACGAAATTTATGTATAATTCTTCCTTCTTAAAGATCCATAGAGATTATAGGAACATTGAATATGAAATACATGAATAGGAAGCAAGTAGCGAAGTAGAAAATTTCAAAGTAATTAAGTGAAGGAGAAAACTTATATTGATTTCAATCATTATTCAAAAGATAGATCGATTCATGAAAATGAAAAACCAACTCGATAAATCATCAATTCCACAGATTCCATAAAATATCATCGGATATTCAATCGGCAAACCCTAATAAAAACTCTGAATAAATCTTCATAATTTAGACTCAAAAGCCCGAATTCTTCTTCGTTCGCCCAAAACGATTCACAGACAAAAATATATAGAACAATCAGACAATAAATGTGTCAAATTTTTGGATCCTATAGCGAAAAAAACATAAAAATCAAGAAATTACCCAAGCTAATTAGATCTTGAACTCCAAAATCCACGATAGTAACGGGTGATTGATCATTCTTTTGAAGAATCCTTTCATCACTAGATAACAATGATTTCTTTACCTAATTCATATCATGAAGAAGAATAAATAAATAAACCGAAAGCTTCTGGTACCCACCCCTGAACCAGCAGTTACTTTCACAACAACTTCATAATTTCTTCTTTCAAACAGGTAGAAATCCAATTCCACCTTTGAATCTGATTTCAACTAAACATTTCCAATCATATCAGAACTCTAATTCGAGATTGAGAAGGTAACTACAATTATATAAGGATTGAAGCAAACCCAGATTTTGGTAAGAGAAAAAACCAAGAGAAGATCAAAGATGGGATTTGACTAAGTTTTTTTGGGTGAAAAATCTTGAGATGGGATTTCCCTGATTTTTTTTGGGTGAGAAATCTTCTTTTATGTTAAACGAGAAGAGAGGCGAGAAGACATCCCCATTCCCCACTCTTCAGAAAAATCTCAAAACTAACTTATAAAACAAAGAACCGTATTTGAGAATGATAAATAGCAGCAGTTTTTTATCAAAACTGTCACTATAAATGAAGATGAATTTAATTGAAAGAAACTGTCATCTATGGCTATACACTTCTATAACAGTTCTTACATAAAAAAATTGCTATAGCTTAAGAATCGTAACAGTTTATAACTGTTATTATACATTAATATACACTAACAGTTTTTTACAAAAACTGTCGTCGTATAATTATTAAGTAACAGTTAATAAACTGTCACAGTTTTGTACCATTATTAGTGTGAGTTTTTATAAGAAACTGTCGCGTATATCTCGTAGCTTATTCTTTTCTGACAGGTATTTTTTGAACTGTCATGATTAAGGATTTTGAACTGTCACGGAAGCCCAAATTTGTACTAGTGCTCCTTCTTCTTTCTCTCTTTTCTTCTTTCTCTCTTTTCTTCTTTCTCTTTCCTCCTTCTTCTTTCCCCCCTTCTCCTACTTTTTCTCCCCTCTCCGTGTGAAGCCTTTCTTCCCTTCACGTGGACTCAACCAACTCCTTCTCTCCCTATATGCATGAGTGTATTTTTATAGTAAATCCCTGTTTTACCCTTTTCTTAATTTTGGGATATCTACAGCTGGCGATACAGAAAAGGATAATTCTCTTCACCTATTGTGTATTCAATTTAACTATTGTTAAGTTATTTTATGCATACAATTTTTATAGTGTCTAACTTTGTTTCTATTTGATCAGGACCTGCTAAAAGAGAAGCTAGACAATTGTCGCGTCTTGTATATGATAAGGTCGGCATAAACAATTACGTGATATAAGAAGAGATATCCAAATAGGTACGTATTAGAAATGACTCAGATTTTTGATATTATTTGATTTTCGAATTTAGCCAAATATTTGTGTTTCGTAGCGTTTGCTATTTTCCCCATTAATTGTACTATAGAAGGTTTTTCCGCGTCCTTTTTGGATGACGTTGAAAATAAAATTTCCTACGTTGTTTCACCACAGATTTTATGGTATATAGTTTGGATTGAATTTATAGAAAATAAATACATCGTGTAAAATGCTACGAAGAGCAATAAGGAAAGCTGCAAGTTTTCTTACGCCCTTATACGCTTTTATCGGGCTTTATGGAATGCATAATATGCGCCTATTATATGCATCAATGAGCTTTGTAAAGCTAGTATGTAAATTCACACTTTGTATATATGGCGACATCAACGACGAGAGCTGATTAATTTAACTGTGCATCGTATATATACAAACGTCGAGCGATAGTGAGTGTTGCATTTCTTTTCGCCTAAACTATTACTTAAAATCATGATTTTGGTGAATTAAATTTTCGGGAGTACCTAGCAAATATTAGTCTATTTTTAACAAATGAATAGACACGGCAAATGATGAAATATACAATTGTTGTATGCATATTTAAATATGGGAACCGCAAGAATTTTTCAAGTTTAAGAACTTGATGAACACTGTACCACCAGAAGTGGAATAATACGGGACGGTAGCCTAATGATTGGTAGAATAAACCATCTTCGATCCTGATTGAGCTCTGCTATCGTTGTAACATAAAAGACATAGACGAAAATCTCTCGTAAGAGGTATGCCAATCTAATCAGATGACGTTCATATTTCTTTGAGTTATGAGTTAATATCTTTCCTGACGAGGAGCATATCCATACAAAATTTGTTGATATATGAAATGACGAGGGTAACCAGTACACCACAATCTTTTCGATATCAACCTATATGACACACACCTTGCATGATCTAATATGGGAACCACAAGAATTTTTCGATATCAATCTATTTTTGTTGATTTCTAAGACTGTCAAGAAGATAGCAACCACAAGGTGTACACTTGGTATATAGTATAAGTATGGAACCGAACCAACTATAGGGATCAACCAAAGTGTTTCGAATAATGTACAAGTGTTATTACTTTAATTACAACTATAACAATAATTATAATGCGGAAAATAAAGTAAAGGCACAACAAAACCGCAAATGCACAAAAACCCTAGGGCCTAGTCCAATTTTGAGTACTCTCAGGATTAAGCCGTTATACAAAGACCACTACCAACTTCGTACAGTTGAGACCAAGTAAACTACCCTAGTTACTTAGTTTCCTCAGTATCCTTGCGCCTACAACCAATATGGCCTACGCACGTGAATCCTAAGATAGAGTCCACTATCTTAAGTTGCTTCATCCGTTGTGAATACTTCAAGAACTCAAATCCTTTGGATCGTCTTCCGAAAAAGTAAAGGACTAATATGTTTGGTAACCGCTCTATTAACCTGAAGAAGTAAATCAGAGATTATGTTGAGTTCAACAAAGGCTCTTCCTTTTAATCTAAGAAACTCCTTTGTTCGGTTAGATTAATCCATATCTATATTATCAAGATAATCATATCTAGATTCGCAATCAATATAATAGATCTCAAAGAGAACTATAGAGATACCGATCTATTACGACTAACAATCAAATATTTATCAAAGATAGAGAGTGCTTAGTCGTATCCCAGTCGATCAAGTGTGTGCACGAAGTATAATCACAAAGATTAGAAACCAATCAGAAATCTTCTTGTCTTTAAATCTTCAATGTCTTCAAAGTACCTGCACAAACAAACTTGATTCCCTTGTGATCGATCACGCACAAAACTCAGTCTGTTAACAATGAATGATCACAAGCCTATCGTTTGATCTAAAAAAAGATCTAAACTATGTCAATCCTTGATCTAGTTTGGGTGAACTTATGCTAGAAGAGAAGGCTCTCAAGAATAATCAAACCAGGTGCAATCAAGGTTCAACCATCGTTAGTGAATCAAATCAATAATCAAAAACAAAAAACAATACAAATTCTAGTTTCCCACCAACGGTACTATCTAGACGCTTCTTGATCCCACAAAGTCTTAAACTAGCAAACTTAAGATATTTCGCCTAATTAGGTTACTCTTCTCTCCAGTATACTATTAAAAGTAATATTATTAGTCGGCTACAACAGTGACTACAAACTGAAGTGCCTGCCTCAGGAAAAGTTTGTAAGAAGAACAAACTTCACTATTTATAAACCAGGGTAGTTTGGACGCCAAGGCATTTCCAAAACCAAAAATATCTAAAAGATATGCAATATACTTCAATTTTCTGTTTAGTCTAATTCCAACCAATATCCAACTGTACTACCGAAATCCCCCATGGAAGACAACCAGATATTAGTTGGTATACAAGTATACTTTACTAATATAGCTTCCAGAGATATGTTTTACTTGCTGGAAAATAAAAAATATATATTTGATAATCTTAACAAAAAGATTCTCAAACATTTCGTTTTGGGATCGCACCTTGAGTATCAAGGAATATCTTTGAAAAATAAAATATAAGATTTTAACTCATGTTCAAATTACTCACAATGTCAACATCTTGAATTTTCCTATTTAGCAAACCCAACCTTCCAAAATCACACAAACCCTAAAGTATACGAGAAACCGGAATTTGGTTTTGCATGGGGATCGGTTCTGCTAGAGATTCCCAATAGGGATTGGTCCTGCTATAGATCCCCATTAGGAATCGGACCACCAATCTCATTGATTCCTTTCAATTACGAAACAAGTTTTGCAAGTCTACTTCCTTAAACTCATGTGATTAAATATAGTTTTCTAGATATGAAATCAATCCTAAGTTCAACACACAATCTAGTAACAAGTTACAAAGATATTGTTTATGTCGCAATTACGAAGTTCAAAATATAAACGTTATACTTCGTAATTCACTAAAAATATGGTATTTCCGATTTCAAAATAATTTCCTAAACCTAGAGATTTCCGAAAAAGGATATTTTCTTCTCTTATAAAAGAAAAAGATCATATATTTTGTTTACAAACAATTTCGGAGCTATTTTTCGAAGTCAAATCTAGGGTTTCTTGTTTTATTTCGAAACAACAAAGGTTGTGCATACCAACCATGGGAAAAAGGAAATCCAGGAGCGGAAAAGTTTCATCACTGTTAAAGAACTTCTCTTGAATCCCTATCTTCCTAATCTTGATATTGAAAAGATTCGTTTTCCCAATATGATCAAAGACAAGCATGAATCTACATTCTTTCTGGATACTCCATATTTTGAAAAATATCAAGCTTTCAAAGGAGTAGGGTTTATTGCTGAAAAGAGATTTGATGCAAGTGTTTCAGACGCAAGCTATGTGAAGTTCGTTCAAGATCAAGAATGTGGAAAACTCTTAGAAGATGATAATTTTTCACCTGATCACAAGTCAAAGGGTAAGAGAAAATCAAAGTAAGAAAACAAAAATGGAAGTAACTCTTTCTAATTCTAAGAATCCCAAGCCTCAAGGAGGCGACACCATAAATTTGGGGAAGGTAATAGGGGAACTACAACACGTGAATCACAGGAAGAGATACAAAGACAATAAAAAAAAGAGAAGGATGATGAGGAGGAGGAAAATGAGATAATAATGGTGATAGCGATAATAAAGACGAAGAATAAAAAGAAAAAGAAAAAGAAAAATCACCACAACAAAAACAAGTGAAAGGGAAAAAGCTTGCTACACCTCAGAAAAGATGGCGTCACATTCCGAGTGATGATAATGTAATAGCTCCTCGCAGGGACATGAACCCCAGGGTATTCCGAAAGATGGAGTAATGATGTTGATTGGTTACTATAAATCATGGGGAAAGCGAAACTATGAGACTACGGATCATAAGATGCGAACCGAGTATTGAGACATAAGAGGGATGCACATCCGAATTTTCTCACAGAGGTTGATGAGGTGGTGGCTTTAGTACAAGCTTCTAGTTTATATCCCACGATTCACTATGCACAAAAGAAAATTAATGCAGTGACACCCTCATCTTTTTATTAGAGATTTTGTCTTGAGATTTGCACATTTCATCTCCTACTCGACGAGATGACAATCACTCTGTGTAATCCTAATAAGATTACATGCCTTAAAGTGACCAGGGAAAACGTGGATGATGATTTTTATGATATGAGTTGAGAAGAGTTGTATAAACTGGCTAAAAAACTCTTGGTTAGAATAAATAGAAGACTGAATTGGAGTTTTGTTGCGTCGCTAAAGAGGTGGAAAGTGTGAATGTTCATGTAGGTTGAAGAAGTTCGAGTTTACCAAGTTCTTATGAAAAAACAAAGAAAAAATTTACAAATGGGAAGTTGGTGATGGAAGAGGACAAAGTAAAGCAAACAACAACTGCTTATTTGTTGTATACTCTCGGCATCCTTATCTTTCCTGACCTTTCTGAAAACAAGATAAATGCTCAATATCTCCAATTGTTAAAGGATTTTAAAACCATTAACAAGTTTGGGGAACCTCTTCTCTTTCTTACATACTCGGTCAACTTGTAGGCGCCTTTAGGTTATAAAGTACAAGTATTTGAGGCAATTTTAGTCTGCTTCAGGAAATTCTCGAATATAAGCATCCATTTGTTGTTTATTTGTTTCGTTTGAACCCAAAAATAGCCATATTTTTTCTAATATGAATGCTATGTTATATTGATAGGTTGCTATATAAGGTCAGTCAAACTTCAACAATTAACACAATAACATAAAAAATATATTAGGTTCGGCTGATAATTTGCTTTATAGTGTCACATAGACATTTCCCTTTTCACCAAAAATGCAACAATATTCAAAGTTCGGCTGATAGTTTCGTTTTATAAAATAGTGAGAACCTGGCATTTTCCAGAATTTTGTATGAAAATTTTCAGGTTCATCTTATTAGATTATTAACCGAACTTTTTAAAGTGATTATATTTCCTTTGTCAACTCATCATTTCAGTAATAATTTGTCAGTTTCTTATACTATTGATGTAGGTGTGCGAATATGACCGTTTCCAGGGATTGAACTTGGCCATAAAAGACAAGAATTAGGTTGACGCATTTCCTACTTCGGCCAAATACGAATTCAGGGTCATTAAGAAGACGGATAAATAGGTAGTGTTGATAAAGTTGAGAGAGAAGTTAGACTCCATGGAAGTCGTGGTATTTTACCCATACAAAAATGATGGATAAGAATATGAAGTTGTTGAAGATGAAGATATGCCTGTGAGGATGTACCAAAAACTATTGGTTCATCACAAGTTTTTTTATATACGTCCCTCGTTGAGTACTCTGTCAATTAGGATGTATCCAAACGGTACCTGTGGTGGATAACAAAAAGTTCAAGTTGCTGTCAAAGGGTATAAGGGAACCAATAGCACCTTGGGCTCATGGGAACTCAAATATGAACCCGAACATATCCTTTATCATTAGAAAACTTGGAAAAAAACAAATTTAATATGGCTTCCTTTCTCCCTTTGGGTCACGATCCTCGTGAATATGAACCGGTTGTGCAGTATCACTGGAGGGTCGGGTAATTAAATTCACATACAGTAAAACAATAAACATTTGTTCCTTGGATGAAATATCACGTGTTTCATCAACAAGAATAGGAAATAATGAATCTTATGCAACACTTATAATTCCCGAGATGATCTCATATGCAATAACACTTGTAATGTCTTTTTGAAATCCAGAAAAGTCAATTTCAGATTTGCCACTGCATTTTCCATGATGTATGTTTTTGTTTATGACTTATTATTGTCACCTAGTTATTTTAAAAGATGAAGAAATTTACCTTTATTTGTTGCATCCTCACCTACTTCATTCCCACAAAATTCTTATATGTGTCATAAAAGTTTTCGGAAAGTCTAACTAGAAAAACCCACCAGAATTTTATATTTCCTCTTGGATTAGTTTGATTTTCTATTAATTGTTGTCTCAAAATGTTAGTTTGGGTTTAACAAGGCATCACATTTGTCCCTAGCTTTATTGTGAGAACTTTTTTTGTACTGTCGACATGTTTGTCTAACATATATTTTCTCTTCTAACTTGAAAATGCATCCTTAACAAAGTTATCAGCAACACTTGATCTGAATACATAACATTGTAGACAGAATAAGTTATCTTTTGCTATGTTATATTCTAACCAACAAAATTATTAAACCACAATATTAAACCTTCTAGAATTATCATTGTAAATATGAAAAACTTGGTCTTGATCATTTGGGTGATATTATGATACTTATTTGCGAAGTTTTATGTATATAGAAAGTTTTCCAAAATCAACTTTATCGGTTTTTTGAATTATTACCACTTCTCTCCGAATGAGATGATTGGGCAACTAGAATCTCCTTACCAATTTATAGTTCTCTATTTTTATTCAATTTCGACGATGATATATGTTGATCAAATTGTCTGCAACTACCAAGTTTTTTTGAAGGTGAAGACATATCGGTCGTTGGACGTCTTTTAAAATATCTTTCCACTTTTGACTATAATTGGTTCACCATGTAACATTTAGGATATGTATAACTAACTATAAGGAAATATAATTAGCATCTTAAACTAAACATTGCAATCCAACAAACAAAAAATAAACTATATGGATCTTGATATTCAAGACTCTTTACTCAAGATAGTAACCTATATAAGATAAACTGAATGTGAATCGTGCTCGTACCATTGCTACCTGATCCCTTGTTAAGAAAAAAAAACTTACGTTTATACCCATAACCCAAGCAACTATGCAATACTATAATTTGTAAAATATACATGTCAATCGTTTTCTTTTTGATAATAGATAACTATCAAGTAATCTAGTCATACATATATAACATATCCTTTCTTAAGCTATCTAACCACCTACGATTTCTTGATAAATTTATCATCTACTAAATCTGCTAAAAAAGACAAAAAACTAAATTTTACTTTGATGCTAAATTGTTTATTGAATAACTTTTATGTTACTGTTTTACCAAAAATTACATCACATATAATTAAATTGCAGAATCATAAAAACCATAACCTAACCAAAACCCCAATTTGGAACAACAATCGGGATCAATACAATTGCAAAGAAAAAAAATCCCCATTCCGGAAAAACCATAACCTAACCAAATCAAATTAAAGACCGATTGTTACTCCCTCCGTCTTAAATTATAAGTCCGGTTTAAAAAAGTCAAGATTTTAAGAAGACTGAGGAATGTATAAAACTCCCAGTAATATATGTTAAATTATTACTATAGTTAAAATTAAACACGTTTAGTAAGTAGAGTAATTTATATATTTGGTAGTATTTGGTAATTCTTTATTTTTAGTATATTAAAGTATATTTACAGTTATGAGTATATATTTAAGGGAAAAGATTGTATACTCAGAGAATATAATGGAAGATTGTTTCTTAATTATACAAATATCATTTTATTTTTAAAAGAAATAAAATATAAACAATAAAGATATTATCACATTTATTTCCTTATTATACGAATACACATTTAAGATTTTAAACAGGGTCTCATTAAAAATGATTTTATAATTATAAAAAATAATAGTATATTTGATAGTTTAATGAAAAATATGACTATAAACAGAAGTTGACAACTATTTTAAGACAGACGAAAATGGAACAAAGGACTTATAATTTAAGACACATGAAGTATAACTTAAACATATAATTAAGGAAATAACTGTAATTATATAATATTTACTAATTCTTTTTTTATTATAGCTAACTTAATTTCAAAATTTTGAAAAGTTATTTGGGATCCAAAAACTTTATCTTATCTCCCACTGTCTTTCTCTTTTCCTTTCCGTTCTATTATATTTTTTAGATAGATAAACAATATATATAAATTTTACTAATTAAAGAATAAAAATGGTTTAAATTATTCTATAATTGTAAATTTACGCATAAACTATCATTAACTTTACTAAAATAACCTTTTTTATTCCAGATAAATCAGTATCTCATAATTCTCAACTATTTAATCTATCTGCTTAAAATTAGGGAGGATGATTGTCCTCTCTAGTTCAGATATAGCCTTGACGCTGATATGAATCTCCCAATCTGTTGAAATCGGTAATCTATAAATGCAACTTCTTATACTTTAAACTCCTGACAAAGGATGGTCAATAAATTTATGATAAAAATTAAATTTATATAATCTTGTGTTTCACTTTGTTGTTTTACCTCCTATGTTCTTTTATGAGTGAATCGAATTTCATTAAAATCTTCTCCTATAACCTATGATAATTCCCAGTAATATCTTACATTTTTTATTTCATGCCAACATTTCTTTTAGCTTTAGGTCTTGATGGTGTGTAAATACAGTGAAAATCAATTCTTTTTTTTATCGGAAAAGAGTATATTCATTGAAAAGAGAAGGTACTTAAGAGGGGTACCTCAACCCAATGAATACAAAAGTGAGCAGAAACAACTATAAACCGTTAAAATCGGTATTGAAATGTAAAAACAAAATCAACAGTAGCGAAATGAGGAATCCCATAGAGCGATCACCATATTTGCCGTTAGGCCTAACATCCTTGTGTTTGATTCGGCCCAAAAAAACGCTTGAAGTTTAACGTTTCTAATGAGGGTCACCATATTTGCAGTGAAAATCAATTCTAAATCGATACTATTTGACAACCCAATATAATCGAATAATGACCTACCAAATTAATTGATTTGTTAATGAAGTGAGTAAAACAAAACAATTTTGATGTGTAACTCCCAATTTGTACTCCCATTGTTGTCAAAAATATTTGGCAACAACACTTATTCGTTCTTGTTATCGGTGAAAAGAGAGTAAACCCCGGGATCTTTAGCTAGGGTAGATTTGAAATCTTTTCTCTTAGGAGCTTCATTGATGAGATAAAGCGGGGGGTTTTCGCCATTCTATATCATCGGTGGTGTAGCGGCTGACCTTCCTATAACAAAATTCAACTATTTTTATACGTTTTTTTCCTTGTTTTATTTTGTTTTTATTTTTTTTAGTTTATCACATCATGTTTCTTATGTGTATCTTTCTCATTTACCATTAATCCTTGTATTCCGTGAAGTTGTGATGGAACAAAATCGTCACAAAATTCAATAATCGATCTGAATTCAAAAAGTGTGTAATACTCCCATAAAAACAAACTCAAGAAACAACAAAGTATACGAAAATAATAATGATTTAGAGAAATAATATGATCAAGATTAGTCATTAATTCATGGTCAATGTAAAAAACAAAAGTATGGGGTTTTGACCAATGAATAATAAAAAAAGTATCTTTGCCATCACCAAGTTTTTCTAACTTTCTTTCATTTCTTCAAGTTGTGTTATACGTCGTAGATTTATCACGAAAGCTTTAACTGCTCCGCATCAACTTCTACTTATCATACCATATAGTTGATAAACAATTGATTCGAGAAAAGAAAATTACTAAGAAGGGTTTTAGTAAGATCCATCGTCATAAATTTCTAAGACCCAAGAGTTCATTACCTCGATTACCATCTCTGTTTCTTCTTATATCTCATTGATTTTGAGATTCCCCTTCTAACTAAAACTTAATAAAAAAGAACGAAGAAAATTTCTGGAGGATTAAATTTTGATTTCTTATGAGGAAAAAGTACGACGAGAATGAAAAAAAAGGGTTCCTATCTAATTAAAACTTACAGGGGGTAGTCAAACGAGATTTATATATACTTTCATATACTTTTATTTTTAGTGACTCCCAGAGACTCTCTGGAAGTATAGAGATTTCCAGTGATTTTAAAAGAGAATTTTAGAGAGTCTCTGGGACTTATAGATACAAATCTAGAGAGTCTCTGTGATTCATAGAGATAAAAAGATGTAAAATATCTAATCATATATACTTCTGTTCTTGTTTAAATTTTTTTATTAAATGAATTGTATAATAAAATGTACATGTTTCGGTAAATTATGATCAACTTGTAGGTTTCTGGAAACTTAAAAATTTGGATACCATGGTGTACTCAGTTGTTGTTCGGTTTGAGACCCAATTTTGTTTTATTGCTTTATATAGGACTCCTAATAACGCAAAAGAATCACAATCAGGAGATTTTGAAAGATTTATTGTTAAGACTTTCACATGATGCATGTTTGTTGAAGCTGAAATGTTGCTCCTGTATAAGATAGTTGAGTTTTAAGAATAAACATGGTTTATCAATAATCAATTGGATCGGAAATGATATTCAACTCCCTGAACACCTTTCTATATCCAAACAACAGTGTGCTTGACCTTTCAATTGATCATGCATAATTTTTTTTTACAAATCTAACCATGTCTGCTCATGGTTGATTTTCTACTAAAGTATCTTGTATTATTATTATTATTTCTAGTAGTCCATTCGTAAATTATATATGGTTAAAATTCTTGGTAATCCAATTGTATGTATATGTGGGTGGAATTTGGTCGTTGGATAGGTCTGAGGAATGAGGACCTTTGGACTATATCATTTATCCAAATTTTCAAGTCTCTCAAAATATCACCTATAAGGAGAGATTTCACTCATGCCTATTTTCATCCAAAAAGTCTCCCAAAATCCCAATAAGTAACAAAATCCATGATTTTGAAGTCTTAATCCAATAACAAGAGTGTTTGAGTGACTTCTAACAAATCTTAATCCAACAACAAGAGAGTTTTAGAGAATTTAAAAGACTTGGAAAAAGTCTCTATCCAATAACAAAAGAGTTTGAGAGACTCTCTGGAAATCTCAATTGAATAACAACCTATTTGAGAATTCTCTATAAATTATTCTAAATCCCAATTGACTACCCCATGTTAGATACTGTAATATTTATTAGTATCTTTGAAAAGGTAATAGTCAAGGGTTAATTGAGGGGGAATAATTATTTATTTATAGAATGTAGTTATTACAGAACGATGAATTAGAAAGTTTTGTTCTTGAGGAGCTTTGTCCGTCTATCTGTTTGTTTGTTTTTGTTAATGTTTTCTTTGAAAGAAATTAGATATGTTGGAGAGATACATTTTTTCTTCGATATAGAGAACAACTCAAACAACAAACAAATAAAAAAGAAAACTAATTATCATCCAACTGATATAAGAAAGCATGAGGGGTTGGAGAAGTCCACCACGTGTGAATTCCATGTTATATCAAGTACTTTGCGAGATTATGAGCCATTGAGATGGTATCTCGCTCAAAAAACATAAGATGATTGTTCCAAACCAATGGGAGGGGAAATTGATGTCTTTTGCCATATTATCCTCAAGGTGTAGCCGTTGTCTCTTGTTTCGGAGTTGTTATCAATCAAAGACATTCAACCTCAATGATAATTCAAAATGAATTTTTTGTACTAATTTGAGGTTTAAGATTACACCTTGAGTTTTGACAACAAGATGGTCATTCTGGTTGCTTATACTTGATATCGAAGCATGGAATCTAGTTATTGAGTCCCTTGCAACAACCGTGGAAGAAGTCTGGAAGTCGAGAATAATAGCATTGAAATTGATATTCACCATATCATTTTTATGGGGTAGACATGGAGCTATGGTCATTGGTTGGATAGCAAGTTCCACCTGAAACTCATTTTTATGGTTATAATATTCCATGAATAGAGTATTGGATTCAAATATAATTTTTTGAATAGATTGTTCCTTGTTCTCGAACACTTTTTGATTACGAGACTTCCAAATCCCCACATAATATTATCTCACTGAAAAAAAAAAGTTTCATGCCTATCTCTCATGCAGGATCATGCTATCAATTCTTGAATTGAAGTGTTTGTGAGGTGTTCAGACCTGATGCCTAAAAAAAATAGGAAAAAAATGGCCTTTTGCTTTTTGCAGTAGAGGAACAAGTGTTCCAAGCTGTCACCATGTTCGATACAAAAGAAATAAAGGGGTTCAACCTATTGGTTGGACTTATTTATGGTCTTTCTACACCCTAAGACCCTTGTGGAGAAGACACAAAATAAATACCCGGACTTTATGAGCAGTATACTTCACTTGCCATAACTTTTCCAAGGGAAAGAGTCGTGAGAGCTGGATGAAGATTGCATGTTATCATTATCTAATAGTTGCTGAAAAGAGTGTGTTAAAAACTCTAATAAGTGTGAACTTTCAAATTGGTGTATTATTTTCACTTTATCTTGGTATATGAATAACAAGAATTGATGAACATGTAGCCTCACAGAACAATGAGTGAATAAAACCAGAATTCCAAGTTATTCAATGCCACTTTGAATCATAAGCTTATTTACCAGTGACATGAGAATTAATAATGTGATTGTTTTTCGGGGCTAAAAGTGCCGACTGAAGGTATTCATGGGTCTCACCAAATGTTTACTCCATGTCAATCACCAACTGACTTAGGATGATAAATTAAAAAAAAAAACAATTCAGTGATCGGGTAGGTGCCATCAATTGTGGGAGCAATAAGAGTACAAAAATGGAGAGTCACAACTCATTTCTGAAAGCCAAAGACACATGTTTTAGGTTTTGGTTTAAATACAGGACGACTATTTTGGTGATGTTCATTCTTATGTCAAGTTTCTAAAAGCCCACTAATATTTTCAAAAATTCCCTTGTTTTTAATGGTCTTATTTTATAGTGGAAGTTAGGGGGTGAGCAACCGATGGATGAGTGCGGATTTAATATCATCGGCATCCAGTCTATATAAACGGTGGTTTTGATATTTTTACCCATATCCGTTCATTATTCATCAGATTTAACACCCGTGGAAAGATGGATAAACGGACCGGATACAGATGAATTTGTATAATTAAAGGGTGTCCTAGG
>JAJJMC010030272.1:125650-303267 GCA_023531435.1 Papaver californicum
TATTGACTATAGAAAATTGATCAAGGTCACAAGGAAGGAACACTTTTCCCATCCTTTCATCGACCAAATGCTTGAGAGATTAGCTGGACATAGCCATTATTGCTTACTAGATGGTTTTTCTGGTTATAATCAGATTGTTATTGCCCCAGAAGACCAAGAGAAAACTATTTTTACATGTCCCTTTGGTACCTTTGCATATAGACGCATGCCTTTCAGGTTGTGTAATGCACCTGCTACTTTTCAGCGTTGTATGATGAACATATTTTCTGACATGGTATAACGGTTTTTAGAGGTCTTTATGGATGATTTTCAGTATTTGGGTCATCTTTTGATGAGTGCTTTCATCATTTAACATTAATGTTGACTAGGTGTAAGGAAAAGAATTGAGTGCTTAATTGGGGAAAATGCCATTTCATGGTTCGATCAGGAATTGTTTTAGGGCATATCGTATCTTCTAAGGGTATAGAGGTAGACAAAGTCAAAGTTGACCTTATTAAGACTTTACAGGTTCCCAAAACTGTATGGGATGTTAGGTCATTCTTAGGGCATGTAGGTTTTTATTGTCGATTCATTAAGGATTTTAGCTTGATTTCTATACCTCTTTGCAATCTGCTTGCAAAAGATATTAAGTTCGTCTTTGATGATGCTTGTTTAGAGGCTTTTGAGAAGATTAAGACCTTACTCACTACCTCCCCCATAGTCCAGGAACCTAATTGGAACCTACCCTTTGAGATAATGTGTGATGCTTCAGATTATGCTATTGGTGTTGTGTTAGATCAGCGAGAAAACAAATTACTTCATGTGATTTACTATGCCAGCAAAACTCTAAATGATGCCCAATTGAAGTACACCAACACGGAGAAGGAACTGTTAGCCATTTTTTTTCCTTAGACAACTTTAGATCCTATCTCTTAGGTTCTAAGGTTATAATCTTTACTAATCATGCTGCTTTGAAGTAACTTTTGTCTAAGAAGGATACTAAACCTAGATTGATTAGATAGATCCTTTTGTTACAAGAATTCTCTCTAGAAATTATAGACAAAAAAGGTGCAAAAAATGTAGTAGCAGACCACTTGTCTAGATTTTTATGGATTCCCATGATGATTCTCCTTCTGTAATGGATAGTTTTCCTGATGAACAACTATTTTTTGTTTCCCAATTACCTTGGTTTATGAATATAGTGAATTATCTTGTTACTGGTCGAATGCCTCAACACTGGGGTAAACAAGATCGTTCTAGGTTTTTAGCCGAGGTAAAGCATTTCTTTTGGGACGATCCTTATTTGTTTAAGTATTGTCCAGACCAGATTATTAGGAGATGCATACCTGAGAGTGACCAGTCCAGTATTATTTCCTTTTGTCATGATCATGCTTGTGGGGGTCACTTTAGTGCTAAGAAGAATGCTGCTAAGGTATTGCAGTATGGATTCTACTAGCCGTCATTGTTTAAAGACTCCCACAGTTATTGTGTTGCTTGTGAGCGTTGTCAGAAGTTAGGAACCATTTCCCGTAGAAATATGATGCATTTGAACCCTATTTTAGTTATTGAGGTCTTTGATGTGTGGGGCATTGATTTTATGGGTCATTTTCCTAATTTTTTTGGTTATTTTTACATCCTTGTCGTTGTAGACTATGTATCTAAGTGGGTATAGACGTTTTTTCGTGTAAAACAAACGACCACAAGGTTGTGGTCCAGTCTTTTAATGATAACATATTTGCACATTTTGGTACACCGCGAGCTATAAAGTGATGGAGGGTCACATTTTTGTAATCGACCGTTTAAGTTTTTGATGAATAAATTTGGTATGACTCACAAAGTAGCTACCCCATATCACCCACAGACTAGTGGTCAAGTAAAGGTTTCCAACAGGGAGATAAAATGTATTCTAGAAAAAAGAGTTAATCCTAATAGGAAAGACTGGTCATTGAGGCTTACTGATGCCTTATGCGCTTACCATACTGCGTTTAAGACCCCCATTGGAATTGTTATGTTTGTGTGGAGCCTGGTAGTGCACGACCCGGTTCGCACTCGACCTAATCCGACTGGCGGCCCGTTGGGAAATTAAATGAGACTTTTTCAGAGGTTCGTTTATGACCCAAATTTTTTGAGTTGTCTCTATATATATTTTGAATTTCCTAATCTAGGGTTTGTATCATCGTTGTATTCCTCTGGAATACTATTTTATGATTATAGTGAAAACCGCAGCCGATCTTTGGACGTTGGGCGAACCAAATAAATCTTGTGTTTTGTTTTGTTTTTCGTTTTGTTTTCTTTATAGCATCGATCCTAACAGGAATATCACCTTATCGTCTAGTTTTTGGTAAGGCATGTCACCTGCCCGTCGAGTTAGAACATAGAGCATATTGGGCTGTAAAGCAGTTAAATTTTTCACTTGACAAAGCAGGAGCTCACAGGAAGCTCCATCTCAATGAGTTGGAAGAGATTCGGAAAAATGCATATGATAGTGCTAGGGAGTATAAGAACAAAATGAAACTTGTGCATAGAAATATTTTAAGAAAGTCATTTTCTCTAGGTCAAAAAGTTCTTCTGTATGATACTCGCTTGCATCTATTCCCTGGGAAGTTACGCTCTCGGTGGACCAGTCCTTTTGTTGTTCGCACTATTTTTCTCATGATGTTATTGAGATTGAGACTCAATATGGTAGAAGTCCTTTCAAGGTTAACGGTCAGAGATTGAAACCATTTTAATAGCCTTTTCCTACAGGTGATGTTGAGGAGGTCCCTCTGGAAGACCCTGTTTACCTTAATTGACCATCAAGGTTGTTTTTTTTGTATACTAATAGATTTTTGTAGATTTTTGTTACGCTTTACCTAGGTATTATCTTTTTGACTTACCTCTTAATTCCTCTTTTTACTTATTTATTGGTACTGCTTTTTTTTTTTGAAACATTGAGGACACTGTTTGATTTAAGTTTGGGGGTAGAGGAGAATTTTTTTAGTGCAATAATAAAACTCCAAAATTATAAGCTTGTGAACAATTTAGGATGACACTAACCATTCTAGGTAGATGGAAACTTAGCTCTTTTTCTATAGGAATTGGTGTGCCCAGTTAAATGGTCTATTCATAAAAGGACAGAGTTCAGATGTTAGAAATAACATGATAGTTGTTACTATATCTCGAAGCCTATCTCGACCATATCACGTTTTTTTTTTTTTTTTGTAATTTTTGTGTTTCTCTAAGTGATTTGGTGGGGCACCTGTATCGAATTGTTATCGCCGCCGGGATGAAATAGAGTGTTTAAGATCAAGCCCCATTTTTATCTTATTTAAAAAAAAATCGAGTATTGACACTTTGATAGCAATATGTGTGTGTTCACTCTGTCTCCGTCGCCTAAACAAGCGTGCAACGCAGGATCCATGAGAACTATCATGTAAGATGCTGATAAGGAGCATGCGCTTGGATTCAATTTGATCCAATCATGTTGTTAGTAAATTTATAATTATTTTATTTTCAATAAATCGATGTTGGGACCCTTGTATATACCAGTTGAGTCGATATTAGTATTAGGATTAAGACCAGTGGGAACGTATCTCAATCATTAGGATTCATCCTGGCACTGACCTTCAAACAGATATGGGAAACACCGTTCACCTTAGTCAATATGCAAACTTCATTTTTTCTATATCCATCTTCTAAATCTTTTCATGTGATTGTACTTTGATAGATTCTGAGTATCGTGGTTGAACAACTATCTAAGTAGAGCTTTGTTTTCTTATATATAAATTTTGGTACGCTGAGTGCAAACTCGTGTACAACAATTGGACTCATATAGGGTAATGATTCTCATAACCGAAGAATTTAGTATGCCAACTAAATAGCTTGTTTAGTGTCTACCCTCAATCGTTCACAGGTAGCTAGGGTTTGGAGTAAAGGTTTTATAGGTATACCTCTTGTAAACCCTTACGAGACAAAACTCGTCCACTAGGGACACCTAGGGGTTTAAAGGCTTATTACATATGCTAAATGTAGTCGCTATTCCTGCGAAAGTGAGTTAGGATTTTATTTTATTTCTAGATTAGATTTGCTCGAGGACTAGCAAATAGTAAGTTTTGGGGTATTTGATAGACATATTTTTGTGTCTAAATTGTGTTCAATCCTCTGTATTACTAGTGCTCGATTTGTACTTATTATGGGTTTTTATATCTTTGTAGGTATTTTTGGGAAATAAATATTTGTAGAAAAATCGGCTCAAAAAGTTGATAAAGGCACCCAGTAGATGGATTAGGGGCACCCTTCATTTTGTTGTTGAATCCGAAATTGGCGGGAATGAATTCTTTACGTGAGAAAATCAATCTGAGTTATTTGAAACCGAGTTTTAAGGGAGTTAGGAAGTTATTTTATATCTCAAAGTGATTAAGCAGTCAAAATATATCAAAGCACGTCACTTCTGAGTATTGCTTGCCGTGAAAACAGGTTAGAAAACACGAGTTATACCGGAAAAATGAGATATCCCTGATTTTGGTTTAACACGAGATTGAATCGGTTTTGGGAAGATATTTTGGGTCCTTATTGTTTAAGGAGGTCTTTTAGGGTTTATTAATCCTATAAATAGCGAAGAGAAACAAGAAATAATTATCTG
Organism: Papaver californicum; assembly: GCA_023531435.1. Classification (NCBI taxonomy): domain Eukaryota; kingdom Viridiplantae; phylum Streptophyta; class Magnoliopsida; order Ranunculales; family Papaveraceae; genus Papaver; species Papaver californicum. Next base: position 130,251 of record JAJJMC010030272.1, read on the forward strand.
GTGTCGGGAGAAAAAATTCAGAGAGAAAAAAAAATTCCGCTGGTGAAGAAGAAGAAGGAGTACAGACCACAGGAGAAAACAGTCGCAGTTTGTGTTACCTTTTAATTCTTCTTTTACTGCGCCCAGAATCCGTCTTTTATTCTCTGTTTTATTTTCTCTCTTCAGCAACACAAAAAACAGTCTCAACAACACTTATATCCGTAGTTGTTTTCTGTGTTACATCTGTTTTTCTCTTCTTTTAAGCACTTTGAGTTATGAACATGTATTTTGAGAGAGTGTTTGACATGATGAGCTAGACCTTATTTTTGAGGCAACAGACGAAGCCGTTTTTCCTATAATAAAGTGGTATATTTTTATTTTATTCATTATTTATAATTCTTTTATGATTATTTGCTTTGAATTAAATTTAAAATAATAATTTTTATCAATTAGTTGTGTTTTCTTTTGATGAGTCATGCTTATTTTAAAGCTATTGATGTCTCATACTTTTGATTTACAACTACTATTTTGAAAATCTAACTTTGGGAATATACAAAATCAATTGAATGTATGATTTGCAAGATAGTTATTAATGCTAAATCACTTGAAAAATTGGCTAATGGTGGAATCCTTAGTCTCAGTTCTTTCCATAATTTTAAATTAATTCTACTTTAATCTTCTTTATTTTTAATATTAAAAATTAGGTTTAAAAATCAAATCTTCACAAGTCTGAATATCGAATCTTTTACCACTATTTCTAAAACATATCAGGAAGCAGTCAATCTTAGAAGCTAGATGAATGTGTAACTACCGAGTACACATGCCATATGCCTGTGTAACTGCTGATTACACATGCATTTTATATGTGTACCACTAGATTACACATGTATTTTGTATGTGTACATGTAGATTACACATGCATTTTGTAGGTGCATCAGCATATTTTTGGTAGTGGCGATGTTGTTGGAGTAGGTAGTTAACTCTTTTGATTACTGGTTGAAATATTATATAGTTAACATAGTGTACATGTCAGGTACACAAGTCATATGCATGTGTAAATGTTAATTACACATGATATATGCATGTGTAACTCCCAGTTACACTAGATGCATGTGTAACTCCTAATTACAAATGCTAAGATAGGTTATCAAGTGCCTTTACGTGATCTTTGTTGTTCGCCTTGCAATTATTCAATAATTTTATTTTTTTTGTTTTTGTTCATTGAACCTAATCCCATGGATGTTTATTTTTGTTGCAGATATGCAAACATTTTGGAATCGAGGAAGAAAAGAAGGGAAGGGAACATTTCTATTATAGTGGCTTATTTCTAGGATTTTGTTTTACATATCTAGTGTTTTAACTTGTTTATTGTGTTCAATAACAACCAATTACTAAAATTGATAACGGAGAAATTATTGTAAATGAATTTTAAAGCAGTACATGTACTTTTTGTATGTTTCTTTTTGATGTGTAACTGTTGTAACTTCTCATTACACATGTCATATGGATATATAACTTCCCATTACACATGACATATGGATGTGTAACTTCAGGATACACATGTCATATGCATGTGTAACTGTTTCACGCCATATGGATGTGTAACTGATAAATATACATCCCATATGTTGGTGGTGGTGGTGGTGGTGGTGGTGTTCGGTGGTGGTAGGAGGAAGTGGTGGTTGGTGGTGGTGGGCGGAGGAGGTGGTGGTGGTGGGATGTGGTGGTGGTGGTCGGCGGAGGTGGTGGTGGTGGGTGGTGCTGGTTGTGGATAGTAGTTGGTGGGGGTGGTGGTGGTGGTGGTAAGGACATCATTTTATTGTATTTTAATAGGTTGGGCTTATATTTAAAAAACTTTAATTAGGAGTTAGACAATATACATAAGGGTATAAATGTCTTTTAATAATTTGGGGCCTAGATTTAAATTTTTTTTAATTAAGGGCATGATATTATGGGTAACCCATGGGTGGGGTCTTAGCCTAATTTCCCCTTTTAATGAAGAATTAAATTTTAATCAACATACTAAATATCCAATACATGAGTGTCGCGATAGATAAGAATGATCATACGAAGATTCATCTAGTTCCTACACATATCCGCTACAAATGGGATATCAGCTACAAAAACAAAGTCAATCGCCTACTAGTTATTCAGATTTTTGAGAAAAAGTCGAACCTATGTTTTCACATTATAGTTATGACCAGTAAAATCAGTAAAATATGCTTAGTCATATCTAATATAATAATTTTTTTTGAATTACAATATTTTTCTGATTCAAATTCAATGATTCAATATTCATCTTTATTGAACTTACCTATTGTACATAAAAGTGTATTTAAACATCTAATATATGCAAATTTATATGATGAATGCCGATATCACCAATAACACCACATCGTATATGTATCTGTAAGGACCAATATAATACCCGATACCTCGACCATGTCTCTGAAAGAGCCAACACGATGCTGGAATGTATATTTATAATTTAGGACAAAACAAGATAATATTCGTGTTACGCACCGAAAACAATTTAAATCCGTTATCAATTTTCATTCTGGATATTATACAAGGGTGCACGGACGCATAGGACACGATTAAAATTTCTTTTTTTAAATACGAAAGATAAAATACATTTTATTAATAATTATTAACAATATTTAAGTCTGCTTGCATACCATTTGGATCCATTGGGGGCAGACTCTGATTCCACTCTCCAAACTCACTTAAACTTAAATCATATTTCGCAATAAAATCTGTGATATTGTCGACGTCTTTATGCACCTTATTAATTTTCCAATTATCAAAAATTACTCAAAGATTAAAAATGTCTTCGATCATATTATAAGTAGTCCATTTGACAACAATGTTTTTCCTATTGATTGTTGCTATAACACTTTCGAAGTCTCCTTCTAGCTTTATGCACCTGATCCCTTTATTCCTAGACCACATATAACTTCCAATAGTGCCAAAGGATCCTTTTGTTCTGCATCTATGGCTTCACTTGGTTTGCACATCTAGCTCCATTACTTGTGACTGCAAAATTTCTTAGAATGGGTCCAATAACAGTTTGTTTATTTAATTAGATGAATGAAGTATCAAAATTTATCTTTTGATAAGGTGGGGTAGGTTTCCCCTAAGAGTGCACAGTAATAACATTCTGCATATTACCAATTCTAGTAACACAATATAAAGAGTTTAACCATTCACTGTGATGGTTTTTGATCAATCTGGCAATGAATTGAACATTAGGGTGAATACTCTAAAAAATCCTAGTACATATGACTTTCCAAATGTACCACAGAGTTATGCCTGCAAGTTGAATATCATTCATATTGTTAGCAATTCCATTCATATGTGTCAACCAGTTGGACTTAAACCAAGCCTCTATATCAGCATTCTACATAGAGCGAGCTATTATGAGATCTGTCCCACCCAAATATTTTTAAAAAAATTGCAGTCAATAAACAAATGTTGCATGGTCTTCATGACATTATTGCATAGTGAGCAAAAATTATTAGCATTCTGATTGATCTAGAAATTCTATCTCCAGTTGGGAGGCATCCTTGTAAGCACTTCCAAAGGAAATGTAATATTCTAGGAGATAACTATGTGTTCAGAAGCTTTTCCAATTTATCTGAGAGTTTGTTTGAATGTTAAAGTGATTATTAAATTCATTTAGAAGAGCTTTATATGTTGATGACAGAGAAAAAACCATTGTTGGTCAGTTTCTATCTTAGGTTGTCCTTACCATTCATATGAATTATGATATTCATTATATCATGCACGGTGGAATTATGAAAAGCATTTAATATGTTAGCATTCCATGTTTTAGTATTCATATGTCAATGAGCTGACTTACTTGACTTATACCTGCAAACACAAAATTGGATTTCAACTTATCATCCCTACTAGGAACCCAATTATCCTTCCATATATGAACACTTTCACCTGTAGCTATTCCCTAACAACAGTTTTTGCTAACTATTTCAAGACCTTGGAAAATTCCTCTCCATATCCATAATCTAGAAATATTAAAGCCATCATGTATGGGGTCCCCATTTTTAAAATATTTGCATTTAAAGATTTGCACCCACAAAGAGTCAGGACTCTAGAACATCCTCCAAACTAACTTAGTTAAAAGAGCTTGATTAAGACTAGCAGTCTTCTTTATATTCATGCCTCCAAAAATTCAAGGCTGGGAAATTGACTTCCATTGTTTCATGTAAAATCCCTTGTTCCTTCCATTTTTATTCCACCAAAAGTTCGTTTGAATAGAGTCAAGTTTTTCAGTTAATTCCTTTGGGAAAGGAAAAAAAAACATTTGGTGAATTGTTAAATCCCTAAAAGTACTTTAAGTAAACACAGTTCTTCCTGGTTAGTTGAGGAACCTAGATTTCTAGTTTGCTATTCTAGATTGGTATTTATCAATTAGGGTCGTAAAAGGATTTTATCTTACTTTGCTGGAGGAGAAATTTCACACCTAGGTATTTATCATTAAGAGTCATTATCTTAATTCTGAAATATTAGAAATACGATTTTTAACACTATTTGGCATTTTATGGCTGAAAGAAATACCCGACTTAGAAAAGTTTATGTACTAACCAGATTGAATGCTAAATTGCTCAATGATTGTGGATAGATGCCTATCAACAACAACATTAGCCTTTGAGAACACAAGACAATCATTTGCAACGAAAAGATAATAAACAACAAGATTATTCTTACTAATTTTCATGCATGTATGTGGTTGTTATTCTTAGTTTGATTAAGGCTCTAAAGAAAGCATCCATGTAAATAGAAAAGGTAAGGGGACATAGGATCTTGCCTTAAACCTGTTTGAGGTTTGAACATAGTCCCAGGAGAATCATTTAACGATATGGAAACAAAGATAATGTTGAGGCATTGAGAAACCATCATGCACCAATCATCACAGAAGCCTAGCTTCTTAAGAATTGCAAGTAAAAAACTTCACTTTATTCTATCAAAAGCCTTGCTTATATCAAACTTAATGGTTATATAAGTTGTTATTGCTTGAGTCTCTAAAATAGTACTTCCCACAAGTTAATGTGGAATCATAATATTATAGGTTATCACTCTTCCTGAAAAAAAGGCAGTTTGGTTAGTAGAAATAATTATATCCAGGAGAGGTTTGAGTCTAGTTGTTATAATCTTATAGATAATCTTATATGCAACATCTCAAATACTAATGTCAGAAGTCTATAGGGGACTTAGCACAGTTAACCTTAGGTACCATGGTAGTGAAATTGTGAATTAATTGTTTGAGCATAAACTTGGGATGGAAGAAAGATTAGACCATTAAAATAATATTATTGCCCATAATATCCCACATCTCTTGGTAAAATCCAAGAGGAAATCCACCTTTACCAGGTATGGTCTAAGGATGCATGGAGAAAAAAATAGATTTAACTTCATTATGAGTAGGAATTTCAGTTAGTATGATATTATCATTATCAGTAACACAACTCTGAACACAATCAAGATAAATTATAGGATTATGAGGCATAGTAGTTGTACTCATATGAAGAAAATTAGACTTAAGAGATTCAGCTATTGTCAGTTAACCAAATGCCAATATCACGCTGAAGGGTGTCAATTTGGGTTCTCCTTTTTATAAAGTTTGTTTAGTATGGAATTATCCAATATTTCTATCACCAAGTTGTAGTTGTTCATCTTTACCTCTCTTTTTTCAGAAGTCCTCTTCAACATCATAACAAAAGGTGAGGAATTTACTCAATTGTCTAATTTTTTTCAAAATTGGTAGACTTTTGGGTTTCTCTTAGACATTCTATCCGAGCTTCAATTTTCCTAATCTGATCGTGAAAATATCCCAAAGTGCTTGCAATTTCAGTATCTCAGGATAGTTTTAGTTGTGACAAAGTTCTGGTGAGCCTAAAAACAACAGACCCACTACTATTATGGTTCCAATTATCTTTAACCAACTGCTTACAAATATTCATTCTAGACCATGTTCTACTGAATCCAAAGGGTTTGTGGGTAGAGTTATCATATTTAGAGGTGATGGGAAGAATGGGACAGTGGTCACTGGCAATGGGTAACAAGTGATACACATTGACATCTAGGTTATTATGCAACCAGTCAATATTAGCTAACATTTTATCCAATCTTTAAAAAATGTGACTTTGACCATATATCCTATTGAACCAGGTAAATGGGTTACCAATGTAGCTCATACTATGCATATTTTAGTCATATTAAAAATCATAAAAGCTTCTTCCATTTGAGTCTGAGTAACAGGGAGGCCACCATCTTTTTCATTTCAAGTTAAAACAAAACTAAAATCATTTATAATGGACCAAGCTCCTAAACAATTCTGAGCAATACTTTCTAATAAGTCTATTGGGAAATTTTGGCATTGTCATCCAAGGCACCATACATGAAGGAAATTAGAGAAGTATCAGTGCTAGCATCTAATTTTACATCACAATGAACGATACTCATTTTGTTTTCAATAATTTTATAGTTTATACCATCCTTCCAAAGAAGAAAAAGGCCATCAGAAAAGCCTATAAGGTCATAGAAGTACACATTGGCGTAATGAAGATTATAAGTGTAATTTTTCATTTTTCTAGTTTAGTTCTTTCTTTCAGTTAGGAAGACTATATTAGGATTATTGGATCTTATAATCTCTTTGAGGTGAACTTTGGTGTGCTTATTAGTTATTATCCATACCACAAATTCCAGGAAAAAATCTTCATATTTAGCATATAATGACAGTTAATATTCCATGAGAGAAGTATTTTGGACGATTTTAAATCACCCACTCACACTAGTGGGTACCGTCCCCCTTGGATTTGCAGGGGACGAATTTTTGGGGCCATTCGTGTGAGCAGACGGTTTTAAAATCGTCTAAATGCGTGATTTTTAAATCTAAAATCCGCTTATGGGGGTACAAAATTCATTAGATCTCCTTGCTCAGCCCGAACTAGGGTGTGTTAGAGAAAATTTTGGTTTGAACTTGGTAGTAGTTTCCCAATGGGAAAATAACGGTTTAGTCCAAATACGTTAAGAAATAGATAGTTTAGTCTGACTCATTCAACTAGGTTTTAGTCCTTTATTTATTTGAAATATGGAAAGTATATAAATAACCTTCCTGATTTACAATTTAATCCAAATATTTACAGTTTAGTCCAAAGTGACTCATGATGATATCAGCAATTTTAAATAATATAATAATAATAAAAAACAATTTATCTTTCAAACCGCTCATTCAAAATTCACAAACTTTATATATTCGGAAAACTCTTTCTGAGATCTACAAAAACAATACTCATATATGACTATTAATTTTTATTCTTAAAAATTTTAATTTTCTCTTCATGGTTATCTCATGTGTACAAAAAGGTACACAAGCACAAAATTTTCATAAGATTATGCAGTCATTTTTTCACATGTGCACCACTTTGTACACCCTTGCAAAACATACATGAAACCAATTATTCATAACTACACACTCAGACCTACTTTTTCATGGGAATAACACTGGTGCACCAATATGTACACACCTGTAAAACATGCATAAAAACCGATCATCCATAACCACACACAAATTTATTTTTTCATAGGAATTACACTAGTGCACCAATATGTACACACCTATAAAACATACATTAAATTGACAATTCATACCCACACGCAATCCTACTTTTCATGGAAAACACATTGGTGCACCAACATGTACACCTCTGGAAAACGTGCATTAAAACGATCATTCCACATGCAAACCTATTTTTCATGTAAAATACATTGGTGCACCAATATGTACACCCCTACAAAGTATGGAACAAATTAACCATATTCACCTAGAAACAAATCTATTTCATGGGAATTACACTGGTACACCTGTATGTACACACCTACCTATATTGTATAAACCTAACATGGAAACTCATATGGATTTGAATCATCAACCTCCGCAAACCTTGTGATAGGCTTGTGCGCTCTACCATTTTTGAGTTTATGAGTCCATAAATCTAAGATTGAGTCTATTATAGTTATTGGAGAATAAATGTAAGTTTCGAATCAGGTAGAAATTCCAATCTAAATCATTTTGGAAATGATTAGCTGGGTAATCCAATCTAAATCAATATAAATCATCCTCATACCGACAAACTAATCACAAAACAATCCATATATTCATGAGATAGCATACTGGTGTACAACTATGTACATACCTACAACAAATCTAACAGAAAGAACATGCATGCCCACAAGTAGTCCATATATCCATGAGATATTACACAGGTGTACAACTATGTACACTCCTACATAAATCTAAGGAGAAAAAATAATAAACATGTGTACAAATATGTACACAATAGTAAAAAACATGTGTACAACTATGTACGCTTGGTTGCAAAACATGCGCAGCTTCAAAACAATCAACATGTGCACAACTATATACACATTAATTATTGTCCTATAATACTTGTAGCTCTGTTTACAAACACCAAAACTTATGAAGAGCCTCTCGAAATCGTCTCAATTGTTTGTCATAGATTTTAGAAATCAAACAACACATAGATGAAAAAACAAATATCTAAACACATATATCGTGTACAATAAAGTACACATGCTATATAAACTGAAGATTGGAAAATACATACATAGTGTACAACAAAGTATGCATGTTGTATAAAATAAAGATTGCAAAATACATATATGGTGTACATTAAAGTGCACATTTTATATAAACCGAAGATTGCAAAAAAATATGTACGGTGTACATTAAAGTGCACATGATATATGAACTGAAGATCGTAAAACAGTGTACATTAAAGTGCACATGCTATATAAACTGAAAATTAACAATTACTCTATCAATTTCAGTATGTTATTAAAGATCAATATTACTCATATGAAGATGAAATTTTGAGAGAATTAAAACCTAATTAAGTAGAACAATCAAAAAAGTAGGAAAAAAGAGTATGAAAATCGAAATCATCACCACCTTGCGACTAATATGCTGAAAAACATTGAAAACACGTTGCATTTTAAAGATTAAGAACAATCAGATAAACAAATAGGAAACAAGCCAAATCTACAACAAATTAAATAAATAAATAAAAATAAATAATTGAAATAAACATAATCAAAGAACATAATCATTGAAAGTTCAAACTCACACTAAAGCAACATGAGTACCGGTTTTTCCAATGAGTTCAATCAAATCTCCTCTATATTTTTATCACACAGCTATATTAGTGATAATTATTAAACACCCCTAATCTCCCTTAGAATTTCTTCACAATTGTTTCAAATTTCGTAAGATAACAATCAAATTATAAAGCAGGGAAACTATCAAGCACAAATCACCAAAAAAGGGGCAAAAGAGACCTAACAATTGGGCAAAATCCTAGAAATTAGATGACGAACCTGTTTATCTTGGATAGAAGTCTATTCTCATTAATCTTATGGCCTCCACCAATTCAGTGGTGTTGCTAGCACCTTCTTTCCACTTATCAGGAACGATCACCTTCGATAACTTCTTGTCACTTACAAATCAAAACTTTAAAAAGTCATAATTCAATACGAGTAATTGTAAAACAAAAACCATGAAGAATAAAAACTTAAATCGTCTCTATCTCTCGTCTAAAATCTCAGATGTAAAAGTTCAACACTCTCTTTCTTTTAATATATATATATGAAAACATAACAAGATATTTAGGGTAATATCTTGTTAAATATAATTTTCTGGATCAGGTGGAGTTTGTACTAACTCGTCTAAATTTTGGACTAAACTATCTATACATGAGAATTTTAGACTAACTAGTACTAGGTTTGGGGGATAGGACGAAAATGTCTAAAATCCAACCAAAATTAGACTAAACGTTCATTCCTACGTTTTAATACCAGGGCATGTTTAAAAGAAAATTTACGTCCTCAACATTAAGAGGGTGTTTGTTTTTTGCACTATATAGTGATTTTCACTTCAAATGTCTTTAAAATGGTGGGACCCAAAAAAATGGGGTGTTTGTTTTTTGACTATATAGTGATTATCACTTCAAGTGGTGGTGATTTGAAGTGCAAAATATGAAGTAGCAAAAAGCTACTTCAATCTTACCACTTCAAATATTTATCACTTACTACCCATTTTATCCTTTAACAACTATTTATTATTCCAAACTCTATCCCCAATCTCTCACAAACCTAAAAATCTAAACTCTCACCATTCTCACGTCTAAACTCCCACCACTTCTGCCACCACCGCTTCTACCGTTGGAATTCACAAAGTGTTTAAGGTAACAAATTTCAGTTTCCTTCATTCATCCTCTATTTTCTTGTTTACTTTCGTATAAATCAGAAAACCCCTTCTTTTTTTAATCTAGCTGTTGAACCTGGTATTTGGGTCTAGGGTTTATCGTTTTGATTTTTTTAATCATCTCTTTAGTTAGAAATCCATTATAATCCAATTCCATCTTCCGTTGCAGAATGATGCATGGAAAGTAAGTTATGTCGGTGAAGTTATAGCATTCTAGTTTCTTAGGGATGCATCCTGGTAGTGGTGCTACTTAAATGCACATGTTCACAGTACGAAATGGCAGTTTACTTGAACTGAAGCTAAATTGCTAATCTAATACATCAATTCATACAGATTACGCATTTGGGTCTAAGTTGCATCATTTAGGAATCAATATACATGATTTCTCCCCTGAATTTTAACTGTTAAAAACATTGTGCGCAGGCTACACCGTTACTCCTCGTAGTTGCTGTTATTGAACTCAGCGATATTGCATTTGCTGTGAGTACTAATCTGTTTTACACCCATATATAATACATCATTTCTCTTTCATAATTTTATGTATCGATTGTGGATATCACCAAGGGAAGCTAATTTTTTTTTCTTCTTGTAAGGTTGACTCGATACCAGCAGTTTTTGGTGTTACAAGAGATCCTATGATAGCTTTCTCTTCTAATTTATTTGCCATCTTGGGTAATTTCTACTCTTTCTGTGTCTTTCAATTTATATTAATATTGTAGTGTGATAGATAGCGTACATTCAGGTCCCTCGGGTCATCTTAGTGAATTTGTTTTTCTCTGCTAAACTTGAGCTAGAGATGGTTTTTGTAGTGTAAAATAAGCACTGACCCACTGTTGTGTTTAGTTTTGTGTAACATAGAACACACAATATGTGTCTGATCATTTTGCTCATTCCATGTAGGTTTGAGGTCGCTATACACACTTGTCTCTGAAAATATGTCTGAGCTGGAGTATTTACAGGTAACATGGACTTGCTGCAACTGATTTCATGCCAATTGGCTTGCAGCGTTAATATTGATGATACCATACTTACCATGTGCATATGTGACAACTGTTCCTGGGTCATTGCTCGCGTCTTCAGTGCTTTCTAGACGTGGTTTTTGAAGTTATAATTTTGAGCTAAGCTGTATAGTCTTGTTACCGAGACTTAACTAAACAATATATCTACAATTTCTATGCAGGCAGATACTTGATTTGATGGAATACAAAGCGAGCGGCATTAGGAAAATAGTCATACCATACCCACCTAGTTATACTGAAGTGTGGATTAGTTGCAAGCAGAGTAACGTTTTGTAAGTGGCAGTCACGTCGTGAAGATTCTGAAGCTTTCCCAGCGGCAGAGGTCTAGTTAGCAGTTTAACAAAACATTCTAATGATCAGTCCCAACTGTTCCTTGTGCAGATGACCACTTCCGATACTTATTTATTTTTTAATCCAATTTCGGATCATTGAAAACAACACATGTACTCTCTTTTGCTCATATATAGATAGTGGTAGTATGCACAGAGAACCATTAGATGCACAGGCGTATCTTTTCCTTCTTTGTTAAAGCTGTAGAGAAATGATGATGATGAAACCTTAATCCAGATGTGTACCATTTAGTCCTCTTCCGAATTAAATATAAATGAGGTTTTGAACTTTGCAGTTCCTTTTTCTTGTTTTCTTTACATTTGGCATCTTACCATCGCAACATCTGAACAAGTTACAACCTCCGGTCCATTCAAAGGTTCGACTTTGAAATAGGTATCCAAGTATTTATTTTTGAAACCTTAATCTTCTAACTATACTGATATGATGAATTTTATCATTAAAATGAGAGAAACATATGTAAGGATAAAATAGACAGTTGTAACATAAAAAACACTTTAAAATGAAAAAACAAAAACATAACAACATTTAAAAGCACTTAAAAATGCTTAAAAAACAAACACACAGCATTTCAAAATAACATTTGAAAGTACAAGTACTTTAAAATATTTTTTACTTTAAAGTGTTAATCGCTATACAGTGAAAAAAAACAAACACCCCCTAAAACAAATTCCTTAAAAATACTGATCATTATACCGTTGAGAGATTCTGGTCCCACAATTTACAAATTGCCTAAAACTTGAAATTGTAAAACAATCAGAATCAAAAATCAGAAAAGGTTTGAAGTTGCATTCCCATTTCCCACCTCTAATAAATCCCCAGAGCCTAGACCTCTCTCACTCTTGAATCTATGAATAACTCAACCATGGATACATCTTCTTCTCCTCCTGCTCCTACAACACTATCATCACCCAGACCTGAAGAAACTCAGTTAATCACTAACGGTGAAGACCGTCCACACTTATCTCTCGGTCTGCTCAATATCGCCGCCCCTGCACCAAAGAAAAGAACAGCAACTCCATTAAAACCTCCATACTCAATAAAAAACCCCTCTTTCGAATCATCAAATTCACTTCAAGAAATCATCCTTCTATCTCCATCTACGCATAGAAAATCCAAAGCTAGGCTTATTGAAAGAATGGAAACAGTAGAAGAACCTATTGATTTGATCGGACCTAGAAAACGATGCAAAAATAAAGCTTCTCCTATGGCTTATCAACAAAATTGTGCATCTCCTAGGGTTAGACGATCAAGAAGACGATTAGATCAAGAGAATCGAGATGATAAAGAAGTGGGTGTTCTGGTTGTAGATGAGATTGTTAAACCAAGAAAAAGAAAACCTAAAGCTACTAGATCTCGTAAAGAAAAAGCTAGTACTTTAGTACTACCTTCGAACAGTTTATCATCCCAAAGTAAGCAAAACAAAACCCTAGATTATGTAATGAGTTCTTGATTTTGATTTTTGATTGTTTGTGTGCAGGAACTATAAGTGATGATCAGAGTAGCTTAGATAATATCAAACAATTGATAAATGATTTGGTTATGTGGAGAGATGTGGCAAAATCAACTCTATGGTTTGGATTTGGTTCTCTTTGTTTCTTATCTTCTTGTACTTCACAAGGATTAAGATATAGGTGAGTGTTTTTTGTGCTCGTCCAAATTTTTTATTGTTTCTTCCACAGTGAATAGGGCAATCACGCCTGGTAACTAGCATTTTTGCTCAAAAATCTTAACAAAATTTCATATTTTTGACAGTGTTTTCTCTGGGATTTCTCATTTGGGGCTGCTGTTTTTAGCCTTCTCATTCTTGTGTAACTCATGCTCCCCAAGGTATGTAACTTACACCCTAAAGCAGTGAAACTCAAATTATCTAGCTATGTCATTTTTGTTATTGCCTTTCTTAGCTTACTTGCATTGTGTTTTATAGGACTAGCAATGAGCAAAGACTTAATCTTGAATTGAAAGAAGATGACATAGTAAGGATTGCTAGAGAAGTACTTCCAGTTGCAAATTTTGTCATTGTTAAGACAAGAGAACTTTTCTCGGGGAAGCCATCGATGACTCTCAAAGTAAATATTTATATAACTCTCAGATTCTTTGGTTCTTTCATATATTTGTGATTGCTTAAAACGGGCACTTAATAACAAATATAACTATCTTTTGGTTTCAGGTTGCACCTAGTCTCCTCTTTGGCGCAGAATATGGTCATCTTTTAACCCTTTGGAGGCTTTGTGCAATTGGTAAGATTCACCAGAAAAGAACTAGTATTACAACGGATTCTGTTCATCTTTTAAAGAATTGGACTGAATTTGAAAATCTTGCAGGATTTTTTATCAGCTTCACTGCACCCAAACTATATGCTTCCTACTCTATGCAGATAGCAGGAAAAGGTACATAAGACTTTCTTGTATCTCTTGTTGTTTATTGGCGTGCCATACTGCCGTATGTTGGGTTGCATATTTGTTCAGTTGCTTTTGTTGAATATTTTTGTGTCTTGATTTCATAACATGATAGTTTTGGTTAACCAGCTGAATATTTGGGTGGATGGATTTCGGGAGCATGGAAAGCTTGTTGTCACAAGAAGATAGTTGCAGTCTCAGCAGCTCTAGCGTTCTGGAACTTGTCTAGCATCAAAACAAGGGTTTTTTCAAGTATGTCCTTCACAGATTTCTTACTCTTTTACATCTCATTGTCATGATGGGAAGACATAGAACAATCTATTTGGGTATGCTGAATTGGTGTCGTTGGGAGGGTCTGAAATTGTAAATCTTCGCTGCAGCATTTCTTGGCATGGTAATACTTCGATACCGTCGACAACACTCGGAATCAAAGATAAACGAAGAAGAAGGAAAGGGACAGCAAGGGGAAATGATGCAAGGTGAAGAAGAGGAAAAGGAAGAGGAAGAGAAGCAGGGTAAAGCTTTGATGGTCATAGAAAAGGAAGGTACACAGATATGAGCGGCAATTTCACAGTTGCACTGCTGGTTTAAATCCTGTATTAAACACTAGGAAGTATAAAAGCTGTGTCCTGCAATCACCATGGACCTAGTATGATTCTAAGCTTGTATCAGGTAACAAACATAATGTTGATATCGGCACTGCTTCTAGTCAATACAGGATACTGTTTCCTTTTCATTTGAGGATTGACAGAAGATGCTTTATGTTCAGTTTCATGTTTTCAAGCCTAATACAAATATATTATGTGAAATAGCCTTTTCATCCCGAATAATATATTCCATCTAGAAGAACAACGTGAGAGACATATTGGCAGCTTCTGCTACACTTCCTATGACTTCCATCGGCTTAATATACTGTACCAAGAAATTTGGATGAAAATGAAGCTTCGGTCTGAATTGTGATACTAATATTATTGCAGCCTCCAAAGTGAGTCCTAAAAAGGCCCCAAAAAAGGTTATCAGAACGTGTAAGGAGGATCATAGGAATTCGAAAGGAAACTCCTCACGGAGGTCCTTGCAGCAGTGAAATACGGCAATCTGTTGTTTTTTTTTTTTGTTACTCACGTACCATGCAACCTCTGATGCAGATTATCCACTTTTTTCTTTCAATAGAGCAAATAAGGGAATGACATGAATTTTTCTTTCATCTTTATTTATTTCAGATTCGACAAACCTAACTTTATTTGTTCATAATAGAAAGACAGCAAAAGAACATACAGTTTTTCGACCATAGAATAGGTACACTTTATGTGAAGAAACATCGAGACAGTCAATTTGAAGATTCCAGTGGACCAACTTCTGATAAATACATCTCTGATCAAGGAGACTGCAGAAAATGGATCCGATATTTCACAATGATTCAAACTTTTCTGCTCTCGGCAGGATTATCGGAAAAAGGCACATATTGGGTTGGCTTACCTTACCAGTATGTACTTTATATCTAGCAGCAAAACTAATAGACCCAAAAATCTTCCTTATCAATAATCAAAAGTTTGTGGGGATTGCCCTCCCATTTCACCTAGTCACTAAACAGAGTTGAGAGAATCAAATCCTGTACAAAACCAGCTCTTGCAGTCACCTGTCTCATCTTCTGTTGTCGCTCTTCATAACTCAAAGATGGGTCTAAACTGCACGTAAGGATGACCTAGAAATTAGATACTAAAATATTAGAAAGAAAACAAAATTAGTGTTTTCCATGATTAACTGTAGTTTAAGAAATCCTAAATATTTGTAGTCTTGGTTTGGTATGACTTCATCAAATATTTGCATAATATACTATACTGTAAAGGATAATGATAAATTTCTGGTGCAATCGTCTTCTTATGGAGCACGCCTTTCTGGTGCAATCATCTCTACAGACCAAGAACTGTTTGTAAAGCGAACATAGAGGGTTCAAAAAATTCCTAACGCCAGTAAGCATTGTATATATTCAGGTTTGTTAAATAACAGATAGATAACTTCCCAAATCAGAATATGGCATAAAAGTAGATGGCTGAGACTCTGCAGCACATCCCACTAAAAAGAAAAGTACATTTTCCTATCCTCAATCTAACACAAAAAATGAGACCTTGGAAAGTACCTTGGTTTCCAACTTGATATTGGTGTCACGTTCTTAGCGGAGGCATCCTCCATATTAGAGACCAAGGATTTTGAAATCTCCTCAGCGTCAGAAGCATTGAAGTTCATAACAAGTGATGAAAGGAAGGAATCTGTAACAGCATTAGATGATGCATCAGAACTGCTTGACCTACTATATCCGCCACCTCCTAGAAGCACCTGCAGATGAGCCTCACGAAGATCCCGACCCAAAAGGGACAGCGTCTGACTGTTGGGGATACCAACCCTACGTAATCTACGACGTCGCTGCAAGTAATTTTCAGTCAAGGAAAACAGAGAGAAAGAAACCAGTTCCAGTTAAGAAGATATGACCAAGGAACTGCATGCAAATATATAGGCACGTAGTGCATAAACTTTTGTCAGCACCATTAACTACAAAATTATCCCTACTATCAGGTGTCAGTACTATTATCCCATTTCCTTCAGTCAAAATAAGGAAGGATATCTTTAATAGGTTTCCGTGTTGCAACATTATATGATTAAGCATGTCCTTCATAACCTTAACAGAGCAAATAGGACAAACCTGCAATGGAACATTGAAAAAATTGTGAGAGGATAACAACTACAAGTGTGCGTTGTATTCACATTTTCATTCATTTTTATTATTTAACACATACAGACACCGGAAAGTGTAATCTCCACAATAAATATGGCAAGGGTAATTTCTACGTTGTCAAGATACATATTTATTTAAAAGACTTCAAACCTTTCTTAAAACTTTCCTTAAAATACCAACCAAAATGAAATTTGACCTTGATTTGAAGGACCACATCAATGCACATGCTCATGCTCATGAAATTCAGTCACTACAACTTAAAATTAAAGTACACAAGTGCCAAAATCAAAACGATAGGGCATTGGCTCATGCCATCGCTCTTTTTCCATAAACAAATTAAGTTGCTTAAATACGTCTTCAATGTATGCATTTCCCATTCATCACCCAATCACAATCAAACCAATCAAATATGTATCGAATTAGGGATGCAGAAGTATATGATGAGAATACGAGATATAATGTAACCAGCATAATTCATAGTGGAGAAAAAAAAACAGTGTTAGGAATTTACACCAAAAGCAACAACATTTCTACGAATGCACAACAATGTTAACATTTTTCGCCTTTCTTTGCAAAGGGACGGAATTGAAGACTATCTAATGTTTATGTACACCAAAAATCAAATTTTTACAACAACATAAAGGAATGTTATATAAAGAATTAGATTTTCATATAAGGTTATTAGATATGCAAATGAGTCATAAACTACAGATCACCATTTGAATTTCAAATGAACTGATAAAAATAGCTTACAGTGACTTTGGATTCAAATGGATGTTCGTCTTCAAGGTGAGAACATAAAGAGGCAATATCATAATCTTCAAAGCAATATGGACATGGAAAATCAGGACGACTTTCTTCTTCCACCAATAAATCATCAATGTTCACCCGATCTATAACCAAAACAAATAATAAAAAAAAAAAAAATCATAGCATAAAACAAAAAAAGTAGTCATTTTACAAATTAAAAAGAGGAAATAAATAATAACCTAATCCTCCAAATTGAGAGTGTTGCAAAGCATATTGTCTTTTTGCAGCTGCAAGTCTAGATGTCCAGAGATCGGAATCCATTGAAGATACAGAGATAGAAATCGGATAATCCTATAAAAATCTGATGATTTTGTTTCGGTTCTGTTCTGGTTTTCCTCTATATTTTTCTTTTCAATATGTTTGTGTTATGTTGGATTCTTGTTTTCTCTATTTTGTTTGACTTTTTTTAATTAAGATATCTCTGTTTGATAATCAGAAGAAGTTAATTAATGGAGGTTAGGGGTAGAAATAGATTCCATTTTGGATTGTCTGGGTATGTGGCTGCCATAGTAGATAGTACCATGGTTAGAGGATGACGCGGCAGTTAAGAGGATAGAGAGAGTAAGGGAAAGATGAGTCACCAGACAAAAAAAATCTAATTTTGAAGGAATTATGGTTTGTGTATCAGTCGGTTGAGAGGGAATGGCTCTTTCAAAATGAAGGATTCCATCATCACCCTTCTCAGTAGAGAGACGGTTGGTTGCCTAAAAGTACCAACATCAAATAATGTTTGGATGAAGTGCCGGACAGCCATTCTACTGCAACTGTGAATGTGGTGAGGTCTTCCGGTGTTGCTCCAACCAACGCTGAAACCAAACTGGCTTTGGAAGCCAAACATTCCGCTTGTGAGCCACCTTTCAACCCCAGTACCCCTGTAGACACCCCAATTTTGTATATAAATATGGGTCATAAAAATTACCACAAGATCGTATTCGAAGTGGTCCTTGGCATTAAAGCGAGAAGAGACCAAAACTTGGATCGTAAAAGACTAGATTAGACCACTAAAAATAACCAACCAATTTCAAAATGTTATAATGGACCTATTACCTATAATCCATCCGACTCCCTAAGTCCACTCAGTAGTTGTCTCCTTTTGGTAACTTCATGTAGCCGTTACTTCCCTATCAACTATAATCTTAAGAATTAAATGGTAAAATTCATATATTTAAAAAATAAAATCAATTAATAGTTAGGATTTTTTGTTTAATGGTAATAATATCAATTAAGTTAGAAATGACGTTTAGGTTTTTAGTGTGAGCCGTCAGATCGACTCCATTTAATCCTAAGGTCTTAGTTAGTTGACGGAAGAAGCTATAAATAGGGGGTTAATTTTAGTGTGGAGGAGGAAAATCAGTGAGAAAAAATCTAGAGAGAAAGGGAGAGGCTGAGAAAATTATTTGTGGAGTTTCAGATTAGTTATAGTTTTAGGAGCTCGATTATTTGTTATAATTTTGGACTTTGGATACGATTTTGCGGAAGCAGCTCGATTGTTGGTTATTCTTATCAAAGTAACATTATTATTGTTCATTCGCAGAACAGGTAGTACCCCGCACTTCTAGTCTTTTCAATCACTGTTTGGTCAAGTGCTTTGATATTTAATTGATAAATGATTCATTGTTTTCTTATAGCATTAGATCAACTTTGTGTGTCTAATCTCACTGTATTTTGGTTACTCAGTAGCTCAGTTGCATGCAATAGTGGATACATTTTCAAGACATAAGAGTTATAATAAAATTGTGTGCGATATAGCCTAATCGGCTTGAACGATTCTACTTCATTTACATCATCCCATGCGAGCATAAGTCCAAGACTCTTACGATTTCATTGCTAATCACGTTCTTAAGTTAATAATAACAATGTTTGATAGTTAATAATAATAATAATGCTTGATAATTAATAATAATAATAATAAATTTGGCTACTGATATATGATTTTAATCTCATATTACTTTTGATTTAATAATAATAACAATGTGTCGGGGAAGAGAGAAGCTCCGGAAAGAGGAGAAATCGGAAAGAACAGGGGGATGGATGGAAGTGGTGGAGCTGTAATTCGAGTCAGGTACTGTTCTTCCTCCTTAGGTATGATGCAATCCGATTCATCTTCTTCTTCTTTTTTCTTCCTTTCCTCCAATTAAGAAACCAGCTCTTAGGGTCACACTTGTACATACCCCGATAGTTTTAGTTTCCAGGGTTCCTTTTAATCCGGTCATTGTCTGTGTAAATTGCTCTTTTGTGGCCTTTCTGAGATCTTTTTGTGGTCTCATCAGTGTCAATTCCACCCCTTTCCCCTCTTTTGTTCCTGTATTTCACGGTATGTCTAGAACTAGGTTCCCAGCTTCTTCCCAGGATTCAGCAAGAGATGACATAGGGGGCCAAAATAATGAGTTTTTGTTCCAATGCCCCTTCAAGAATTTCGATGGGTGCAACAATGGAGTGGGTGGGAGGGGCTTGAGTAGAACAGGCTTCTACAAATACCTCAAAGACAGACACATCCCAAATGAGGAAGCCAAATCCATGTGTAGAGACAGGATCAGCACTGATGTTGTTGTCTACAACGCCTAGGAGTTGGTCTTGTATGGCTTACAGATGTGGTTGTGCACTCAATGCATGCACATCCACTCCTGGAGAAGGCCATGTAGAATGCATGAAGGGAATTTCATCCCCATGCCCTACAATGGGTTATCAGCAGATTTCCTGGTGCATGGCTTAGACAAACCACAAGTTGTTATATCTGAGCCAAGTGATTTTATGGAATCAGAGGCACCAGCTGGTCTGTCATTGGGTTTGCTCAATCAGGTCCTCCAGAAGAACTGCACAACTGTTGTCAGCATCCCCCCCCCCCCCCCCCCTTCAATGTAGGCTCAGCTTCTCCAAAACCTTAAAGGCTACCCTGGACAAGGTCATTGCTAATGCCCTTGACCTTTCTGTGTGGATATATATTCTCCTCCTGCCTGTATGCGCCCTGAGCTTATATGCTCTTAAAAGCTCAATGGAAGAGAGATCTGGCTTATGGAGCTACAAGGTAACTCCCTAAACAAGAGCATGTTCCTTGTTGATTTTAGAAATGCTTTCGATATGGTTGATAGATATGACATGATCAAAGAAGTCAGAGATAAGTGCCCAAGCATCTCCAGGTGGGTGGAGTTCTGCTATGCAAAACCAGCTAAGCTCTACTACAATGACAACATCCTCTTGTATGCACAAGGAGTCCAACAAGGTGACCCCCTAGGCCCCTTACTTTTTGCTTTGACCTTGCACCCTCTCATCATCAGTATAGCCCCAGAATGCACATTAGACCTGCATGCCTGGTACCTAGATGATGGTAATATTGCTGGTGACACTATGTAAGTTGTCAAATCCCTGAACATCATTCAGGCAGAAGGTTGTAGGAGGGAGCTGCTCCTTAACATCACCAAAACAGAGCTCTTCTGGCCTAATGTTGACCCCGGAAGCATGTTGGAAGGGATCTTCCCAGCTGACATTAGTAGGCCTGTGCTAGGTGTGAAGTTACTAGGGGGTCCAGTAAGTCTGGACTTAAAGTTTTGTAGTGACTTTGTGCAGGGCAGAGTGGTGAAGACACTCCAGCTCATGGAGACCCTGAAGAAGTTGCAGGACCCACAATGTGAGTTACTCCTCTTACACAATTGTGCTGGGGTATCCAGGATTTACTTCACAATGAGGACTACCAGGCCCCTGGCTCTCCAGCTCCCTGCAGCCCACTATGATCAACATCTCCAACAGTTCCTAAGCCACTTGATCACATGAGATGGCGATGGGTTTGGTACACTCCAACAGCGCCTGGAAACCTTGCCTATGAAGGATGGTGGTATGGGTGTCTACACAATGGAGGACACCAACCACTATTGCTATATTGCCTCTTGTGTTCAGACTAGACAGGTGCAGAACACCATCCTCAGTGCTCAAATGGCATCAGACACACATCACAGCTACCAGCACGCTCTGTCCAGTTTCATCCAGGTATGTGGCTTGACTTCTTCTTTCAACATCCAAGTTATTTCCCCAAGCCCAGTGCACTCACTGGCATTCCTCTACTTTGATATTGTTAAGAAGAAGGTCTCCAGCAGTTTCACCATATATGAACACGACAGTATCCTATGGAAATGCACCAAACTCAACCATGCCCATGACATTCTCAAAGCAGTTCCCATTGCTGGGCTTAACCATTCGATTGGGCATCGGCAGTTCCGGGATGTGCTCAGCTACAGATTTGGTATACCCATGTTCGAAGAGAACAACTTATGTCCCAGCTGTGGTAGAGGCATGGACGTCTTCAGAGACCATGCTCTACATTGTTCCAGCGAAGTGGGCCTAAAGTTCAGGCATGACTTGGTCCGAGACGTGCTTGCGGACATGTGTTACAGAGCCGGAGTGTCCGCGCGTAAAGAATTCAAATTGGGCTTTTTATCGGACGACGAGAATTCCTTACGGCCAGCGGACATCCTTGTATACAACTGGGAGAACGGTCGTGACGTCTGTCTCGATGTTACTGGGGTGTCCCCTTTCACCGGAGGTGGGAGAACAACTTACATGCCGGGACAAGACATTTCAAGCGCCATCACTCACAAACGAAACAAATACCTAGAAAAATATGACGTTCATGGATATGGCCTCGGTGTACTAGCCTTCACTACCCTAGGGGAACTAGGAGAGGATACGACAGCGAGGTTGCAGAATTGCATAGCTAGTTTCGATTATAATTATAAAATCAGTAATTATCTGTTCTTCAGATTAGGCATCTTCATTCAAAGGGGGTGGGTGCCCAGCTTGTGGCTACGTTTCCTACCGTCTCTCTATAAATCACCCTTTTCATCTAATCAAATCCATTTTTATAATAATAATAATTATTATTATATTATTATTGAGGCTTTGGAGGTGTTCAGGGCTCTTAGCATCATTGAGGCTGAAGATGGCAAGAGAGGATTATTCCTCAACATCTCCAAAACAGAGGTCTTCTGGCCACAAACCGACCCCAGAAGCTTGGAGGAGGGGACCTTCCCAGCTGACATTTCCAAACCCAAAGTTGGGGTGAAGTTGTTAGGTGGCCCAGTTAGCTTGGACATCAAATTTTACAGCGATTTTGTGCAGTGCAGGGTTGAGAAGGCTCTTAAGCTCATGGAGACCCTGAAGTCCCTACAAGATCCGCAATGTGAGCTTTTTCTCCTTCATAACTGTGCTGGGTTGTCCAAGTTATACTTCACCATGAGGAGCACCAAGCCTCATGCCCTCCAGGAACCTACAGCCCATTTTGACCAGACTTTACATCAGTTCCTTAGACATTTGGTAACGGGAGACGGGCCCGGGTTTGGTCCTCTGCAGCAGCGCATCTCCACCTTACCAATGAAGGACGGCGGGCTTGGCGTTTACACTATGGAGGACACAGCCCATTACTGCTACTTGGCCTCCTACACTCAAACACTCCATCTACAGAACTTGATCCTGGGATCCCTCCAGACATCAGATAGTCATCCTTGCTTCCAGCAGGCGCTGTCAAAATTTACCCAATTCTGTGGGTTTACTTCTTCTTTCGACATCAAGGCGGCATCCCCCATCCCAATGCGCACATTGGCAGCCCACTACTTTAGTGTTGTTAAGAAGAGTATTCCATCCAGGTTCAATATGTCTGATCGAGACAATATTTTATGGTAATGTACCAAGATGGACCAGGCTCAAGATTTTCTTAAAGCGATCCCCATATCTGGGCTCAACCAATCAATTGGGCCTCGACAGTTTCGGGCCTTTCTATCCTATAGACTGGGTATTCCTTTGTTCGGGGGGAACATCGTATGCTCTTGTTGCGGGAGAGGGATGGATTTTTTGGTGACCATACTCTTCACTGTGCCAGCGGGGTGGGGCTTAAGTTCAGGCATGACATGGTCCGAGACGTGGTTGCTGACATGTGCTTCATGGCAGGTGTGGAAGCGCGGAAAGAGGCGCCTCTTGGCTTCTTGGCCGACGATGAGCGCTCCCTACGGCCAGCAAACGTCCTTGTATACAATTGGGAGAACGGCCGGGATGTATGCTTTGATGTCACCGGGGTATCCCCTTTCACAAGAGGAGGGAGAGTTGCATTTTCACCCGGTCTAGCCATTTCGAACGCCATTACCCGGAAACGCACTAAATACCTTAAAAAGTGCGAGGGCACACGGTTATGGACTTGGTGTGTTGGATTTCACGACCCTAGGCGAACTAGGAGAGGACACGATAATTTTTGTAAAGAGGTTGCAGAACTGTATTGCCAGCTTTGATTATAACCACAAAATCGGCAACTCTCTTTTCTTTAGACTAGGGTTAGCTATCCAAAAAGGAGTGGGAGCCCAGCTTGTGGATCGGCTTCCTTCCGATCCAGTGTAAATACCTTTCTCATCCAATAAAGTTCTCGTTTTATAATAATAATAATAATAATAATAATAATTTTTCCTTAGAATTTGATTTTAATTATTTAATTATGGGTATCTAATATTTTGGTATTTTTATAAGTCATAACTTTATAAATTTATTTTTATTTATATACTTTTATGATCGAACTCCTTAAAATCCCGATTATAAAGTAGAGGCCAATCTTTGGATTGGACGGGCTAGGTGCATCATACCTTCCTAGGCCGTATTTGATTCTCGGACTTTTTTCTCTGAATTTTGGACCAGTGTTTCTTTTGGGTTCCAACTCCTCAAGTTGGGTGGTGGCTTCGTAAAATAATAATTCTAAGTGTATTACCATTTTAGAAATCTAAAAAACATATTCGAAATTTTAGGGTTTTGATTTGACACTACTCGGTATTTGCACACACACGTGTGCACGAACCCATATCATTTTGCATTTCATATTGCACCGTCAAACGTTCGATTTTTAGCGAAATAAGTGGCTAGTAAACTAAATCCGTTCCTTGGGCCTGATGAGATTTACTAGCTGAACCACCACAAGCCTTAGCCTAGTACCAAAGAAACTAGTCTGACTACGTCTGAGGTATGTTCTGCTAAGGTAACCTAAGCCTACCCAAGAATTAGCGGAACCTACATGCACGTACAAAACATAGAAACTTCCTTTTAGGTTGACTGTAAACTGCATTCATTGTTGCACGAGACCCAAGGCATAAGCACCCCTGTGTTAACCATATATTTTTGGTGCCTTGAAAACAAGATTCAGACAGGAACATGAAAAGTTTGCATAAAGAAAATGGCCAAAGATACTGAAATGACTAGCGACACTGCAACAGTGGCAGGGTTGCTGGAACAATTCCAGAAGATATTGGATACCAAGTTCACTGAATTGAAAGCCGGGACCAAGAAGTTGACTCTGGTGACCATTACAGAGGCCCTTGGAAAACATGAGGTGTCTGGAATGGGGAAAATGAAAAAATTAATCCTAATGATGATGATGATGATGAGGAGAAGGCTAAGGAGGAAACTTTTGGAGAAACATATGAGGCCACGACACGAGAAAGGCAGTTATCCCAGAGGCTCAAAGAAGTTAAAAGGACCCTACAGAGAATGGGTAAGGGTACACTAGATATGCACGGTCTATATCCTTATCCCGATATTCATTTGCCTTCAGACTTTAAATTTCCGGACATGAATAAATATGATGGAACTGGATGCCCAAAAACCCATGTTCGTATGTATGTCGGGTATTTGTGGCTATTGGGAATTAATAATGTTTTATTAGTACAGTTGGTCCAGAGGAGTTTGTCCGGAATAACCTTAAAATGGTTAATAAAGACAGACCCAAGTCAAGTTTCCACATGGCAGGATATGGTCAATATGTTTGTGAGGCGGTTCACACAGGCCACTGACATTCAATTCACTCACAAACATTTGGAGGCAGTCAAGCAAGGTCCAAATGAAACCTTTACTGATTTCTTTCCACGTTGGAAGAACAAGGCTTTAAAGCTCGATGAGAAACTAACGGAAGAGGAGATGGTGGATATTGTGATGAACTGTTTGAATTATTAATACTCTAACAAGTTGAGTTCTTCCTACCATGCAACATTACTCTCTTTGTAGAAGATAGGCTCACATATAGAGAATGCATTAGATTCAGGCAGAATTACAAGGTTGTCCAACCAGGTAGACCCAAAGGGAAAAAATAATAGTGGGACCACAATTGCACCTAAAGATCAGGTGAACATTGTGTTAGAATTTTCACGACAGCAATATGAACCTTCCGTAGCTGCGTCGACTGTTGTTCCACCCCCAAGGCAGTACCAGGGACAAGGGAAAAATTAGAATCAAGAAAGATATGGGCGTCCCCAAAGAAATTTTACTGAGTTGAGGCATCCGATGAGCCAAATGCTGCCAGCATTAGTTAACAAAGGTTTGGTAAAACTACCACCCTTAAGACCTCCTCTGCCAAATCCACCAAGTTGGTTTAATCCAGACGCAAGATGTGAATTCCATAGAGAAGTCGGGCATTAGACCGGTAGATGTGTCGCTCTAAGGCATACAATTTAGGATCTTACGAGTCGAAACAGTTTTTCGTTGGCAAGACAAGGCAACCCAATATAAATCAAAATACGTTACCTGCCCACTAGGGGAAACCCAGGATTAACTTTATTTCAGAAAATTCAATTTGTAAGCACACTGAAGAAATTTGTTCGAGAATCCATATCTTCGAGATTATTCCTGCTCATCAACCACAACCTGTCTACATCAGTGAACTCTTCATGGATCAGGTACAAAGTACAAATTCATTTGATTCGATTAATCATCCGGGTTTCTTGTTTGATGCTTTCCCAGGTCAATTAAACGTGCGTCAAAGTCAAATTAATAGGACAAGTATGGGCCAAGTTCCAGCAGAACCTGTGTATCTCTCAGATATTCTTCCAAAACAGACCACTTTTGCAAGATCGATTCATGTTTCAGAGATTTTTTCTTACCCAGTCCAACCACGAGAAGATCTGGTCTATCTTTCATATATCTTATCTAACCATGTACTTGAAACGAACAGACCTCCTGTTGAGCCAACTTATTTGTCGGACATTCTGCCCCAGCCGGTGTGCGAAGCGGATCATCTACAAAAATCATGCTCGAAACCCTGGGGTCTAGGATGGGTGGATCCGTTTAAGACTGAAGAAGATGATGATGAAGTTCAAAATCTAATAAAAAGTGAAAGAATTCACAAGCCATCTCATCTGATAGATGAACTTGTTATTACACCGCCAGCACCACCACTGAAGTTATCAATAGAAGATGACAAAAAGGCCATTAAGCAGTTGCAAAAGATAAAAGCAAATATTTCCATTTGGAGGTTATTAATGGCTTCTACTAGTCATCGAGAGGCCGTATTAGCTGAGTTGAATGCTTCACATGTGTCAACCATGATTTCTCCAGAAGAATTAGTAGGGACAGTAGCACAGGTGATATGAGCAAACGTGTTAACGTTTTCTGATGAGGACTTGCCACTAGAAGGGAAAGAACATAACGGAGCACTTCAAATCCCAGTAGGGTGCGAAGGATATTATGTGTCGTATGTGCTAATTGATAATGGATCTGCTATTAACATTTGCACCCTCGTCGCCGCGAAAAAAAAATAGAGTTAGGGAGGAAAACATATGTTTCAGAAGTGATACTGCAAGGACTGTTCGGGGTTTTTGATAATGAGAAAAGGTGTGTCATGGGTGAGTTTATCACTATGGTGGTCATCGCGTCGGCTCATACGAAGACAACATTTTTTGTTATAGATATTAATGCAAGATTTACAATGCTTTTGGGGAGACCGTGGTTACATGCAAACCAAGCTGTGAGTTCGACCTTACATCAAAAATTGAGGTTCATCTTCGGTGATAAGCTAATAACCATCCAAGGAGATTTTGAGGAAGAAGAATAAAAAGGGAAAAACAATCGCATTACAATCCCATCTATCGAAACAAATCTGGTGGAGAAGAAATATAAGGAAGAGAGTGTGAATCAGGCATTTTACAAGGCCTTATCCAGGGAAAAACTTCCTAGTTGGTTCGAGCATGGTCACCCCAAGGTGGCTCACTACCTGAAAAAATACTGATTCTTCCCCGGTATGGGTTTGGATCTAAGAGGTAATGGCCGTACTGAACCTCTTGACGGTCAACAAATGTCTCATGAAGCTTCGTACGGTTTAGGATACCATCCGACAGAAGAAGACCGAATGGCACTAGAGCTGAGAAAAATTCCATAGAACCTTCGAGTAAAGAAAGAGGCGTGGATAGATTTGACCAAACAACCACCGTTAAATGGTCATTTCAGACGAAAGGGAGATTCTCAGCCGTATATGGGATTCAAGGAACCAATGATAGTGAAACATGCTAATGATATGGAAGAATTAGTAGATGGTCTGGAAAAACTTTTTGTACTGGATGAAGAAAAAGTGGTAAGAACAATAAAGGATGGGTCAGGTAAGTCTCTAACTCATTCTGTTGAGTTAATCCGACCGATTAAGGGTCTTGGATCACCTGAATTTTTAAATAAGCCGTCTTTTATTTCCGGTTTTCAAAATATTTCAATAAATCCAAAAATTAAAAAAAAAAAAAACTAATAAACCAAAAAGATTTTATTTTTGTTTGGAGGGAAAATGTTTTGGAGAACAATATACTTAGCATTAGCAAAGGGCTTGAGAATACTGGCAAGCCATGAAGACTGTGGAACCACCAAAAAGAAAAACCTGAACCGACTGAAAAAGTAAAGTTTGTCAATCAGAGAAAGGAAGATCAACCTTTAAAGGCGCCTCAGGGAGAAAAGATCGATACGACTAAAATATGGGTTAAGTGCAAGAATATGCCAAAATTGAAGACAAGCACAGTGAATTTGATCCAAGAGGAACCATTGCAACTAAGACCACAATGGATGTGGAATCCATATGATAAGAAGGAGGAGAGATGCAGAATACCCGAAGATGAGTTTTTTCCACCACATAAAGGAAAAACGAAGATTCCTCCACCTAAGGAATCAGTTTCTTACAAGGTCATATCATTAAGTTTGAGAAATGATGGAGCAACTAATCAGAAGGATATGTATGACTTTCCAATCACAAGGTTCAAGAAAACAACTAATCAGAAGGCAATGAATGACTTTCCAATCACAAGGTTCAAGAAAACAACTAATCAGAAGGAAGTGAATGATTTTCCCAGCACAAGGTTCAAGAAGATAAAACAAGCAGAATTTCAGAAAGATCCAAGAATCAACCAGAAAGCCATCCGTAGAGGAATTGTTCAACCATATGATCTGGACAATCAGGATGATCCAGGCCCAACAAGTGTTACTCGACCCAAGAAAAACTGCAATTGAGGTATGTTGGTCGACTTTTAAACCAGGGGCAACAAACACTTATGATGACTTACATAGAGAGGTGCTCACCTACTACCCATCCATAACCATTTTCTACCATATTACCATGTCCATAGCCTCACCTGCCATTCATTCATAACCATTTTCTACCACATTACCCTATCCAAAGCCTTGACGTTTTGTCCAAATAATATTTTTCATGTCTCTGTCTCTCTCTTAAAAAAAAGAAACTAGGGGCTTAATCGTATCTATGCTAGTCCCTTAGCATAAAGAAATAAGATTATTTTTTCTCGTTCAAATTCAGAAGAAATAAGCCTAGAGCAAAGTTTCCCTCAAAGTCAAATAAATACATAAATATTCTGTTCATTTCTTTTTTCTTTTTTTAAAAATTTTTCTGAAGAACATAAAATTTTACAATTTCAAGTTTGGATTTCCATTGTATCCGTCTGGTTCATCCATCACCCTTCATCTTTTCCATCCATCTATTGTCATTACCGATAAAATCCTCTTTTTATTCACATGTCGTCGTTACCCATAAAATCCTCTCTGAGTTGTTGTCATTAACAAATGTCCCGGTTTAGGTAGGAAATGGGCAATAAATCTCATATGAAAAAATAAAAAAAATAATAAAAAAATATAAATCTAAGGGCAGAGTCGTCACTATGCTTGGCCTTTAGCTTAATTTTTTTGAATAAATGGTAGTTGAAACAACCACTTGGAAAAATTGAGTAGCACTTAAAGGAGCCTGAGGAAAAGAAGAGTCGCGTGAAGATTTGAAGCATCAATCCGTCATCCTTGGACTTAGAAAAAAAAAGTGATGAACCATTTTTTGAAGCTAATTGATGAAGATGATTGTGGCTGGAAGAATTGACAGATTTGAAAATTTGGGCGGGGATGGTAATATTTTTGGTGGCACCTATCAGACACGTGACATGTCACGATTCCAAAACTTTTCTATATGGTTGAGTATTTTATTTTCCATCTATTGTTTTTGAAATTTATTTTCTTGGATTTGTTTTGTTCTTAAAAAAAATAAAATAAAAATTAAAATAAATAAATATATAGTATTTTTTTTCTAGGATTTGTTTTGTTCTTTCCTAGGATTTCATATATTAGGAACATGTGCTACTAATTATCTCTTTTACAAGGTCAACAATTATAGGATTTCCAAATCTTTGATGTGAAGCTCAAATGGAAAATTAAGACTACTGGAAATCATGAAGATGGCTAAGGCATTTCAATTATCCAAGTTATAAGAGGATCGAAGAAAATAAGAATTAGAAATAATGAGAATCTTTTGAGCAAAGTCATAAAGATTGAGGATCTACTACTCCGACAATACAATTGAGTCAGATGATGTAGCATGTAATAGGAGCATCAATGTAATTAAATAAAGCGCCGCCTGTTTTCGCAATAGCTGGTATGCACGAATATTGTTTCTTCGTGATTTCTATCACAAGGATATGTATGGTGCAAAATCAAATACTTAGAAATAATTCGGGTGAACTGACTGTGTCATTCTGGATGATTTATCCGACAAAATATTTAAGGCTCATGTTAATATATAAAATAGGGTGTATAGCTTTGTCATTCTGCTATACACAGTCTTTAGCAAAGAGGGGCAACTGTCGACACCCAACTATATATATAAATATTCGTATCCGAAGTGGTCCTTCGCATTAAAGCGAGAAGAGCCCAAAACTTGGATCGTGAAAGACTAGATTAAAACACTAAAAATAACAAACCAATTTCAAAATGTGATAATGGACCTATAGCCCATCCGACTCCTTAAGTCCACTAAGTAGCTGTCGCCTTTTGGTACCTTAGTATCCCTAACCTATCTATCATGTAGCCGTCACTTCCCTATCAACTAGAATCTTAGAAATTAAATGGTAAAATTTATATATTTAAAAAATAAAATCAATTAATAATTAGGATTTTTTGTTTAATGATAATAATATCAATTAAGTTAGAAATGATATTTAGGTTTTTAGTGTGAGCCGTTAGATCGACTCCATTTAATCCTAAGATCTTAGTTGTTGGAAGAAGCTATAAATAGGGGGTTAATTTTAGTGTGGAGGAGGAAAATCAGTGAGAAAAAATCTAGAGAGAAAGGGAGAGGCTGAGAAAATTATTTGTGGAGTTCCAAATTAGTGATAGTTTTAGGAGCTCGATTATTTGTTAAAATTTCGAACTTTGGATACGATTTTGCGGAAGCAGCTCGATTGTTGGCTATTCTCATCAAAGTAACATTATTATTGTTCACTCGCAAAACAGGTAGTGCCCCGCACTTCTAGTCTTTTCAATCACTGTTTGGTCAAGTGCTTTGATATTTAATTGATAAATGATTCATTATTTTCTTATAGCATTACATCAACTTTGTGTGTCTAATCTCACTGTATTTTGGTTACTCACTAAGTAACTCAGTTGCATGCAATAGTGGATACATTTTCAAGACATAAGAGTTATAATAAAATTGTGTGCGATATAGCCTAATCGGCTTGTACGATTCTACTTCATTTATATCATCCCATGCGAGCATAAGTCCAAGACTGTTACGATTTCATTGCTAATCACGTTGTTAAGTTAATAATAATAATGCTTGATAGTTAATAACAATAATAATGCTTCATTTATGGACGTCTTCGACGATCATGCACTTCATTGCGGCAGTGAGGTGGGTCTCAAGTTTAGACATGACTTAGTCAGGGATGTGCTTTCTGATATGTGCTACAAAGCTGGTATCTTCGCTCGTAAAGAAGCCAACCTGGGTTTCCTCTCGGACAGTGAGAACTCTTTGAGGCCGGCAGATATCTTAGTGTACATTGGGAGAATGGCCGGGATGTATGTTTTGACGTCACAGGAGTGTCTCCGTTCACGGGCACTTGGAGAGATGCCTTCACGCCTGGCCAGGAAATCTCAAACGCTACGACTCGCAAGAATAACAAATACCTATCCCATTGCGAAGAACATGGATATGGTTTCAGTGTGCTAGCGTTCACCACTTTAGGGGAATTAGGAGAGGACCTTATAGCTTTAGTGACGAGGTTGTAGAACCGTATTGCAACTCTAGACTACAATTACAAAATAGGCAACTCCCTTTTCTTTAGACTAGGCATTTCCATTTAAAAGGGTGTTGGAGCCCAGCTTGTGGCGAGGTTTCCCCCAACTAATGTGTAATCGGTTTTTCCTATCTAATAAAATTTCCCGTTTATAATAATAATAATAAATAAAAAAATAATAATAATAACAATAATGATAATTTCTCTTTAAATTCGATTTTAATTATTTAATTGTGGGTATCTAATATTTTAGTATTCTTGTTGGTCATAACTTTATAAATTTATTTTTATTTATGTATTTTTGTGATCTAACTTCTTAAAATCCCGATTATAAAATAGAGGTCAATCTTTGGATTGGACGGGCTAGGTGCCTCACACCTTCTTAGCCTGTATTTGATTTCCGAACTTTTTTCTATGAATTTTGAACAAGTGTTTTTTTGGGTTCCAACTCCCCAAATTGGGTGGTGGCTTCGTACAATAATAATTCTAAGTGTATTACCATTTTAGAAATCTATTGTATCATGTCACGTGGATTTTTACGGTATCTACAACCCCCTACAACGTGTTGGTGATTATGTCATTCATGTACTCGGTTTTATTATGAGAAAAGGGCATAATAACTACAACCTGGTTTATCTGGAAGGATAGGTGCACAAAAGTTTTTCAGAATGTTCATCCTAATAGACAACATACTATTAATAAATTTGTCATCTTGGAGGTCAGTGTATGGAAAATGGTGGCGACTATAGTACAATAAACACTAATACATCCATGTTGAAAAACAGGGAATGGCGACCCTCAGATTCTGGTTACATTTTGTTCTTTTTGGTCTCATATAACATATAATTAAAAAATTATTTACATATGAAATCCATCGGATAGAGAAATGAATATTTTTCGGTAATACTCAGGAAGAGGGGGGTGTCTTTTTCTGTTTTAAGGAAAGGGAAATCTTGAAAATTAATATTAATGGTTCTTATTTTGTTGAAACATGAGGGAAAGCATTAGACTAATAGCTCGTGATTGTGCAGGTGAATATTATGGAGCCAAAGGACGGCACATCGATGGAGCATTAAATCCAGATTTTTCTGCCGAATAGATGGAGTCTTTAGCTTTTTTGGAGTCAGTTATCTGAACAAACACAGAGGGACTTAATAAAGTGGTATTTGAATCTAATAGTGAAGTGATAGTTAAATCAATAAATTAACCTGACTCTATGGTTCATTAGGAAAACCAAAGTCTTGTTCTAGAAATTAAAAATAAAATGGTTGGTAAACCATTATATTTCTGTAAATTAATCGATAGGTTAGCAAACAATATTGTTCATTCTTTAGCAAAAAAAGCTAAAGAGGAGATTGTTTCTTTTGAATATTACTTTAACTTTCCAAATGATATCCAATTAGGGATAAGACAAGATCTATCCTCTATACTAGGTTAATTATTTTATGAATGAAAGTTTGCTTTGAATAAATAAATAAAATCTTCTCTTTCTTCAAAATTGTACGAGTCAGTCACATTTTCTAACAAGTGACGAAAACGGCCAGATCCAACTCGCTGACATAAATCGGTAATGAAATTCTTTTAATATCCTTGGTCAGGTTAACTTTAACAAACCTATACCCGTTCATCAAACCCGGTTAAACTACATCCATAATAGAACTTAGATGTGTAAATTCATCTACTTCTTCCTTGTTCTGTGAATACGAGAGAGAAATAGGGAAAAGGTGGAAAAATGAGTTGATGAGTGACTTTTGGTTGTTGAAGGTAAATCTAGGAGAAGAAAGAATAAAACCCATCTCATTTCTTTCTCCCATTTCAGTCAAACTTTGATTTTTGTTCTTGGTGGAGTTAAAAAAAGATCTGGAGAATCTGTGAGTTAATGGAAGAGAACTGTAATGAGATGAATATATTATTGTTGTTTATTGTTGGTTCTGGAATACTGAATAATTTATTTTTGTTGGTTGAATTTGTGTTGGTTGAATTAAAGAAACTTTTGATTGAACCCTAACTACTCTGAAATTCGATAAGTGGGTATGTTAAGGATTATATGCATGTAGAGAAGTGGTTATGACCCTGAAATTGATTGAATGAGTGAATCATGTTTGATAATGTATGGGTCAAATAATTACGCAGTGGAAGGATTGAATGAATGAACCATGAAATTGATTTAATGAATGAATCCTGTTTGAAATTGTGAATTCGGCTGTTTCATATTGTTATCGATTGAATGAATCCTGTTTGATATTATGGGTGAAAGATATAATTTTAATGTCCCTGAAATTTGATTGTAAGGAATAAGTTTAAGTTTAAGTTTTAGTTCAAGTTATAAATGAAGGATTGTCAACGATCTGACCAAAGAGCACCTATTTATTTGGCAGTCGGCGAATCCTGGATGACTACAACCTTTGTGTTGTATTAGTTTAGTTGGGTACATGTCATCACAGGAGCGCTAAATAGATAAATGTCAGCAACCTTTGTTATTCGTCCAGACACTGACGACCAGCAAAAAAAAATCCTGGACATTTTTTTTTAAAAATTTTCGGTAGTCGGCGAATCATGGACGACTGCAATCTTTGGTAGTCGTCCAGACTCTGATGACCATCAAAAAATATCCCTTCAAACATTTCTTTCAAAAATAATTGTAGTCAGGGAATCCTGGACGACTGTAATCTTTGCTAGTCGTCCAGACTCTGACAAACCATTAAAAAAGTTTCCTAAACACTTTTCTTTCAAAGTTTTTGGTAGTCGCGGAATCCTGGACGTCTACAACCTTTGTTAGTCGTTCATACTCTGACGACCATCAAAAAAAAATCCTGGATATTTTTCTTCCAGAAATTTTGTTAGTCGACATATCCTGGACGACTGCAACCTTTGCTAGTCGTCCAGACTCTGACGACCACTTTTATTAATAAGTTCCAGAAGGTATCCACCTCTATGACCGTGCCCGACTTTATGAAATTGGTGTTATATTCCTTCAAACTTAACCACAGCAAGACTTACAAATTCTACTCTAGGGTGTTTGTGAGCGCAGGGGTGTCCATATTTGCTGATATATCTTATTCTCATACCATTGGAGATCTAGTTGTGAAGGATCCTAATGGGTTGAACAATGTCTTACAATTCTGCACCGTCGAGATTGTTAGCGATGATATCCCACCTCAATCAGCTGGTAATGTAACAACCAATGATAGTCATTATTTCTTCAGAGATTCAAATGTACCTTTAATATCAAACCAATTGTCAGTTACCCGACATCTCTCTTTAGAGCGAATGTGCAGATGAGTATGATTGATTGTTTTATATGACATTTAACATGATCACATTTTATTGTTTTCTTATAATTTCATCTTGTATTTTTCACTGTTCCACCTGTAACCATCACACCTGTTGAGGGGGCGTTGAGTCAACTTTCGCGCCTAACCAATTCAGAGAGAGTGTATTACTCTCCTCCTCCAGCTGTTGGTCTCCCGGATCCTAATGGATGTCAGATAGCCTATCAATCTCAACACTTCCGATCTCACTGACAGGTGCGTGTCGTAGGTGCAATAAAATTAGTGATCTTATTTCCACTTAATTAAAGAATAATATAATGGAATTCAAGTTCGTTCCCACGAGGAGCGAGGTGTTTAAGTTGTCAAAGGTCACAAAAGGGAGGGGTTTTGTTTTAGGTTTTAAACTAAATAAATAAGAAAACAATTTAAAAGATTAAGATGTAAGCAATGGAGAGAGGTATGATCGAGGAATCCTTCTTCGTTACTAAACATTCATCAAGTTAATATATTCATCTACTCATTGTTAATCAAAAATTATCACTAACCTTAGAATAACATCTAGATAAGTGTTATCCCCGAAATTTCTTTTATCACTGGATAAGGAAGTTCTCGCCTTTGAGATTCTATCTGTCCTAACCACCTAATAGTAGATCACTCAGGGTGTAATTTGGTCAAATGTTTTATATTTTGTGAATTTATAGATTAATCATAGCAGTTAGAGTCTTAGATCAAGGTCCACTTACTAGTGTTGTTCATACACACAATTGCTCCACAGAATCCCTCTGCAAGGTCTCGTGGTCTCTACTTGTGTATGACTCAATGGACGATTACTTATATCACAACTCAATATTAGCAATAGATTAAATCGACAAATCAATTTAGTTGTCCACCTAAGCAATCTATCAATCAATCATAAACATTCTTTGTAGTATAAACAAACGATAATCATGTGAAGAACTCAAAATAGAATCATATATTAAATCAAATCATGTTTAGTACTTAGAATTCATCCTCAATCAATTAGCTTTTTAGCTACTCATGGATGTAGAAGCATCCATGTTATACATAAGAAAATAGTTAAAAAATTCTTACGATAATTGAACCGCTCTGAAAGCGTAGCTTTCTCCTCTTTTGGTGTTGTTGATCTCCTCCAAAGCTTTTCAAAGTTATGTAAAGGTGTAAAAAGATGTTTTGGTTCCCTCTTTTTAGAAGTCAAAAATGCGTCAAACGGACCCCTTAGACTTTCTTCGGTCGGCATAGATATTTCCCCACTAACAATGCTGAGAGCTGGTTAAACTTTCTGCCTCTAAATTCTCTACAGTCGGCATAAAGTGGTTGCTAATGAGAAATGCCAACTGAAGGTGAAACTTTCTGCAACCAAACTTGCTACAGTTGGCATAGAGTGGTTGCTGATGAGCAATGCCGACTAAAAAAGAAATTATCTTCCCTATTTCGTGTCACAGTCGGCATAGATTGGTTGCTAATGAGCAATGTCGACTGTTGAGCTGTTGGTGACTTTTTTTCATCTTGACTGTTTTTTCCATAACTTCTTCATCTGAACTCGGAATGACTTCATTCTTTCGCCGGCCACTTCGTATTCTTGGTTATTCAAAATGATATCAAGAACTCCTTGGTTTGAATGAGTACAAGTTATCTTTGGCCCTTTTTAACTTGTAGAACTCAATTTCCTTGGTCATTTTAGCAGTTTGTAGACACTTTCACTCTTATTGGGATGATTCACCTAATAAAAGATATAAGATAGAAAAAAAATGTAGTAACAAGTAATATCAAGAATTATATCTAAAACAAGCATGGATTTGACACTAAAAACATGTGAATTATGCACTTATCAAATTCCCCTACACTTAGCTTTTGCTAGTCCTCGAGCAAGCTACCATATAAACTAACCTAAACTAAAACACAACAACTTCATTTCGTCAAGGACACGGTTACACTTAGCATGTGTAACAAGCCTTTAAACCTCTAGGTGTCCCTAGTGGACGAGTTATCGTCTTGTGAAGGTTTACAAGAGATATACCCACAAAACTTACTCCAACTTCCAAATACTTCAGAGCACATGCATCCAAAGAGCTATGAAGACATAAAGTTTCTGCAAACTAACAATAAGAAGTTAGAAGTATAAAGAACACTATTCTCATGCTTATCCCTTGAGTTAAGAGGAAACCACCATATGAAAGAATTCAGGTTCAAGAGTGACCGAATAAACATTCTGCCTCACCACTAGGGTTTTATGAACTTGACACTCAAAGGACGCACTTTATGGTTTTCACATGTGTGCAGGCAGGAGTGAAGATAGAAATCCTGCTCACGTTGAATGGTGGGAAGGGAAGGTAACCTTCCGAATCATATGAAGATGTTATCCCATAGAATATGGGACGAGAAAGAATATTTTTTATTTTTTCTATTGATCTCTACGAAAGGAAATCAACCACTATGCAAGGATGGGAACACTTACTTACCTTCTCACCCGACTCACAATCAGCACCACTCTCACAGCATCAAATAGAAACATCTTCAGTCTCCAGTCTTCAACTGTTGATGATGAACTCTTGAACTTCGTAGAACCTTGACAATTATAACTTTTTTCCTCACTTTCTTGTTGTTTGAAATTTTTTTATAAATTTCTTCTTACCCACGGCCTTTTTGAATGAATATAAAAACAAATATACAACTAAAACGAAATAAAACACTCTCTTTTTTTTTACTTTTTTTTTTTTGAAGATAGAATACAAACTGAAAATAAAATAAATAATGAAACCACTTTGGCCGTGGGATAAGGACTTTACCACTTGATTCTTCACAACTTGTATTATATTGATATCATGAACTTCACTAACTCTCATCTTTTGATTTCTTTTGCTCTTGTACATAAGTCTTAAACATGTATTTATAATTTTGCTCATTGTATTGTTGCTTTACATGAATTTGAAATTTGCTCTTTCTTGTACCGTTGCTCGTAAACCTTTTGAAGTATTCATCAACTTTCTTCATGATTTTGATGTTGCTCCGCTTGTTGATGATAACGGTGTTTCTATGTACCTGTTGTTGTCGAGAGAATGGTGCCAACTGCAAATAAGACTACAAGATAGAGTTAGCAATTCTGATGACAACCTCATGATTAATAAAAATAACACTCAAGAGATCAAAAAGTAGTGATGAAATGGGTGTGAGGTTGGGTAGCTCATTATTCTACCCGGAATTTGCGCAGATGAAACACTCTAAACGGAAATTGAAGGTTTGTTGCCTCACTCATGGGTATTGAATGATCAACTTCTCAAATATTATATTCTTTACTAGCGGTCGCTATCCATTTTTTCGGTATTACCTCTCAATAACTAAAAAATTCGAATGTCGTTCTCTACTACTTCTAAATTCAGTTATTTCGGTAAGAACTATGTATGTAAACTTAGCTAGAAGTATACAAAGTGACTCTAAAACATCTACAAGTTGGAGGTTTTCATGTAAATATGTACAAAAAGTTCAAAAATTCTACCTACACAAGCAAATACTACAATCTATATGCTTAACCACTCCCTCACGCTTAAATTTTACATTTTTCTCAATGTAAATTGACTCTTCCAATGTAAAATCAAGATGGGAAATCCTAATATGATATGCAAAACTAATAAAAATCAAAAGATAAGGATAAGGATAGAAATACAAAACCAATGCGTTGTCTCCCATGCAGCACTTGGTTTAACGTCGTCAGCCCGGCTCTCTACTCGCCAATATTAATATCCTGCATCACTTTCCTCATAAGCCGAACATGAGTGTGTATCACTCGGGTACCTCATCGCCTCAAAAATATTAAAGCGGATGACTTCTCCATCATACTCCATATTCAAGGTATTGTTTTGGACATCAATCTTCTTTCTAGCGGTACTCACGAATGGTCTACCCAATAATTTAAAGGTGTATACTTAGATGAATTCTTATCACTCATATCTAGAACATAGAAATCCACCGAAAATATTAGTTGATTAACCTGCACCAGAACATTCTCAACAACCCCTTTCGGGTAAACATTAGATCGGTTAGCAAGTTCAAGAACGACACCGGTCTCTTTAATAGGTCCAAGATTTAGAGAATCATAAATAGACGTAGGCATAATATTAACAGATGCTCCTAAATCTAGCAAAGCTCGTGTAAACCTGATTTTACCAATTGTGCACGGTATCGTGAAATTACCGGTATCTTTCAATTTAGGTGGGAGTTTCTTTTGAAGAAATGCTAAAGCATTCTCCACCACACTCATAACTTCATTACCGTTTAACCTTTTCTTGTTCATGCACAACTCCTTCAAAAACTTTTTATAGTGGGGAACTTGCCTAATTGCTTCAATAAGTGGAATATTCACTTGGACTTGCTTTAAGATGTCCAAAATCTATTTGTATTGAGATTCTTTCTTAGGATTGGAAAAACGACTAGGAAAATATGGTGGAGTAGTATCCGATTGAGGTTGGATTTTCCTTTGATACGGTTTCCATCTTTACTTCCTTTTCTAAGTCACTACTGACCTTTTCTTGGTGAATAGGATCTTCAACCTGCCTTCCACTTCTCAAAGTCACTGCACTAACATTCTCTCTTGGATTCACAAAAGGTTGTGATGGAATCTTTGTTGATGTTTGTGCCTTCAGTAGATTCATATCAGTTTCCATTTGCTTTATTTGAGTCTGCAAGTCCCTAATGGCAGAATCGGTCTTATGCTGATGTTGTTGAAAAATAGAAGTAATACCTTGCATGGTATGCATCACAGCGTTGAACTTGTCATCAATGAACGAGCCTTGCTCCTTAGCTTGTTGTGGTTGCTGAAATTGTTGTTGTGGATGAAATCCAATTTGTCGCCCATAGGTTGGCATAAGGGTTGCACCTTGCTTGTTCACATAGCTGAAGTTTGGATGATCTTTCCAACCTGGATTATAGGTATTTGAATAGGGGTCATACCTTGGCCTCTGATTAGGGAACACAGCATTCACCTGTTCGGCCTCTTGGTCATAGGAAGGAATAACTGCAGAAGCTATACGTTGTACCATCTTTTCCACATTACCCGTTGAAGGTTACTCCAAATGGCTGTTAGTTTCAACATTTGTATACATTATCCCGCCGGTTCGGACGAAAAAGAAAGGTCGATCATTGAAGAGGAAGAGAACCGAGTCTCAAAGTGTTATGAAGGTTACAGTATGATGCTCTAATTGTGGCGCAGCTGGTCATAATCGATTGGGGTGTGATGGATTTCCTATCCCAGTCCGACTCGGACGTAGTGTTTGGGGCATGCCGCCTATCCATTAGGATGTAGTTCTGAATGATGATAACTATTTTATTGGTGTAATATAGATCGTCCAGTTGTGATGACTCCAAACAAATGTTCAGTTCTTATGTTTACATGCAATGATTGTACACTGTATTTTTTATCGTGTTTAACGTAAATATAACATGTGTTTTTAAAATCACAGTGATGGCCCCCCCCCCCCCCCCCCCTCGTGACTTTAAGAGGATGCGGAGATGTATTTTGTCTTTGTCTCGGTATCGTCCACCGTGTACCTGCAACATGGATAGATAACTCTGGTAACAATGAAACAAAATGAGAATTTCTATGTAGATTTGAGGTTGTGTTAGTAGGCTGCATTTGTATGTATGGTGTATGCTTAATTTTCTTATGAGTCTTTGGTTGTCAAAATAAAGTGGATATGTAATTGTACCCTATTGTTTATTTCATAATAATTTATTATTGATGAATTTATATCTATTTGATGTTACCTTTTTACTTATATTGAGGTTGTGTTAGTAAGATGCATTGGTATGTTTGTATGTTTAAAAATTTAGTTCATATATTATTGTTCTCATGATCGCTGGTTCCCACTTATATTGAGAAATCCTTGAATGTCAGAGTGCAAAACTGTATACTGTAAACTGTGAGTAAATTTTGTACCCAGTTAAATTTATACTACATTATTGGGTAGGGAGCTGTTAATTTTATTTGGTAAAGCGACTATTGTAGACTTTAACAAAAATATATTTATTATTAAATTTTTGGTACAACTCAAAGGTACCACGTGTCAATATGGAAACCTGAGTGGGTTTATTAAAGTTTTCATCTATTCAAATTTATTATATTTCTGACCAAGTGTTGTTATTTTATGACAAGGTGGGACCAACCTACCAAGTGTTGTTAATTTTTGACGTCCATGTGATTTCAGTGAATGATTCCACTATTTTTTTGCTTTTAAAAAATTGAATGATTATATTTGTTAATGCCAACTATGCTTTTTAGCTTTTGAAACATTGAATAGTTATACTAGTTACTGTCCACTATGCTTTTTAGGTTTTGAAACATTGAATGACTATACGTTATTGAAAGGCTATACTTTCTTTAAACATTGAATGACTACACGTTACAATTGAATTAATACTCTAAATGACTAAATGATACATCTGAATGAGTATACAACCTTTCTAGGACGCATGATTCATGTTTTCAAATTCTCTTATAAATTGGTGAAGACATGCGGTAGAAAAAAAAGTGTAGGCTCAATACTGAATCCTGTTATCCTTAGAAATAGTATAGGTGGTAAGTTTGTGATCTATTGTTTTCTAAATGTTTATATATTTTTGTTGCACATTTACGTTACTCTTAATTGGTGATATTTTAAACATTTCTTATGTTAGCAGGGTTAAGGGTTGGAGGGTTTATATGGCGGGCGATGACCCTTGGGGAGGTTTTGACAAAGCTGAATTAGCAGCAATTTTGGATAGCCACTGCCTGATTGAGGAGAAAAGTGATTCAGATGTCATTCCTCCTACACATAAACTTCATCAACAAGCACGGGTGTTTTCCTAGCCATTTCAACTCGAATGACTACCGGAACAAACCGGATGTTGTCGGTCTTACCCCATGCCCAATGGTAAAACAAACGAAGGGTTTTCCTTCAAAGTCCCCTAAGGGTTCAACAAGCTGATGTAAAATTGCTAGTCTTGTCGGAGATTAGAGAAATTTAGAAGACTTTAAATGTAGGAGGGGCGCAATACAAGAGCCGGAGGTTGCTACATAAGTCATGCAAAAATTATTAGGAGATGAAACTGAAAGTGTTAATGATATCCAATTCCAAAGTCACTATTGGTTTGTTGCACAACATTTGTATTTAGAAAGAAGAATATGGTTTGGGTCCATTCTTAAAAGAATGCAGTGAAACCTACCTCGGTAAGAATCTCTCTCATTGTCGTTTTGGCAGAGGAGCTAAGAGTAAATAGTTTGGGTGATTTTAACTTTGATGGTTTAGGTAATTGTTGTAATATTGTTCACATGCTTTAAGCGTTCCGGTCCTATGTCAACTGTGTAGTAACGTTATTTTCTATTTCAGGATCCTAGTGGTAAAATAGGGGCAGACGTGCACAGAAAAGTTGTTGAGCATTTAGAGTATGGAAAACTAATAAAGGTGGAGTCAGTTATATTCTTAAAGAATGTTGTAATTTTTTATCCGGGGTTTACATTAACATCACCCTCCCTAATGTTGAGGAGGAATGTTTCATGACATTATCTTTAATGTATGTAATTCCCATGGAAAACGGATAAATCTATTAACGTGGTTATTTAATGGACATGTGTTTTGTTTTGTACATGTCATCCCATGGGATTGGGTTTTTGCATCTGGAAGCCGTAGATGACTTGATTTTTCTTAGGTTCATTCTGGTGAACTTAAACGTATTGGTTCGTTGGTTGACAAGGCATGTAATGGAAAAATCCAACAAGATTCGGAAAGACCAAGTGAAGCATTAGTTATTTATAAAGTATAATTTTTTCTATTAATATATTCCCTTTCATGTTTTCGTAACAGCAGTTTAAAACGCTCTAGTAATATATTATATTTTTTTAACGTAGATGAAAGGTGGTTATTTAATTTTTAATATTCGAGTGTTATAATAGTTCAAGTTTAGGAAGCTTGATGGCTTGTCAGCCGACCAAAATATTTCCTATAATTTCTATAATAACGAGTAGAGTAGCAAGTAGGGATTCGTTCCCACAGAGAGCAAGGAATTGTTGTTTTCTTTCGACTTCTTAGGTAACCAGGGGGGTTGTTGAGTTTCTTAACTAAAATAAACTAAATTAAACTAAAAGAAAATTGAATAAGGTTGTGAATAAAAATAGAAAATATTGGTTAGAGGTTTCATCTTCCATCACCCAACAAGCTCCTCAATCGACAAGAATCAACATCCACTCTCTCTTTATACCAATAACTCTAAAGTATCCCCAATCGGTGTAATACTTCGTTACGCCTCCATATGTCAACATATACTGCAATCGCTAATATATGGATTCTTTTCCACCAAATAACCTAGTGCTAATCGCTAAGAGGTTCAACTTGAGGAAAACATTAGTATCTGTGAGACGAGTTATTCATAGGCAATATATCGCACAATCGTGGCATATTCAACCTAGGTCAAGCTTTACTTGTGACTTCCTTCACGATTCACATCGCTAGTGATTACGAATTACTACTAGTTATTAGGGTTCTTGATAAAATTACCTAAGATTCATAAGTAGCTATAGATAGGTTATTAAGGATATTTAATTCACGATTTTAAACAAACCAAACAACCAATCATATTACGTGAACACAATCATATGATTGTTATCCGTAGTAAAACATGAACGATAAAAAAGAGATAGTAATAGTTAGAACTAACCATCCATATTGATTCCCATGTCTAGAACTTCCGATTACATCTCCAACTGATAGACACATTTGTGTGTCTATTTTATCTCAATTCTATATAATGTTGGAGCTCAATTTTGTACTAATATTGTGTTTTTATGTATTTGTAGGTGTTTTT
This sequence comes from Papaver californicum, assembly GCA_023531435.1. Taxonomy (NCBI): domain Eukaryota; kingdom Viridiplantae; phylum Streptophyta; class Magnoliopsida; order Ranunculales; family Papaveraceae; genus Papaver; species Papaver californicum. The sequence continues at coordinate 174,298 of JAJJMC010030272.1, forward strand.
TGGGAAATAAACTTTCTTGGAAAAATTGGCTCGAAAAATTACTAAAGGCACCCAAGGATAAGTACTAAAAGCACCCTAGGAATGGATATGGGACTCCTTCTTCTTCATGTGAAATAGAATGGGGGGGGGGGGGGATCAAATTCAAATATGTGTTAAAGGCGTAATCTTTCTGAGTTATTTTGGGAGAACTTTTTATGGAAATTTTCAAGGGATTGGACGATGATTAGCCTGTTTCTACAAAACAGGATTCGTAATTCACGAAAAAAAAGAGTTTATCAATGGTCACGATAAAACAGGGAAGGGAAATATTCTCGGTTGTGGATTTGGTTATTTTTGCTAACTACGTGATATTTAAGAAGAGAATATCTTCTCTGATGTTTGATTCTACCCCCAAAGATATTTTGACGGCATCAGAGACGCGTGAGAAGATAAAAAAATAAAAATAAATAAAGTCCGAGACTTTTGAGAAAAGAAAGAAAATATTCTTTCATTTACTCGAGATATTTTAGTGTTGTGGGTATATAAATAGGTTATGGGGAGTCAGAGAGAGGGTATCCAGAGTTTGGAGAGAAGAGAGAGGCTAGAGAGTGAAAAATCAAGAAGTTGTAGAGAATATTTTTCTGCTGCTGAAGAAAACGAAGAACAGAGAATAAGCGACGGTTCATTCAACCATCTGTCATGGTTTTTTCATCAAATTTGCAACAAATATCTTCAGCTTTGCAACGTTTATCTTTAGATCTGAAACACTTGTTTCGTAACAGTGAGTCTATAACGCCTATAAACGTTGCAAATTCGTTGTTTTCTTCATTTTTTTTCTCCTTTTTCATCTTGTTAACACTTTTGAGCAATGAATATGAATTTTGAGCGTGTTTTCAACATGAGGTGCTAAACCTAATCCCTGGGGTGACGGAGGAAGTTATTTTGCCAATGAAAAAGTGGTATTTTCTATTTATTTAATTTGTTCAATTCTATTTATGATTATTTGCTTGGATTAAAAATTGATTTAATGATTTTTTTTAAGCAATTGTGATTTCTATTGATGCAACATGCTTAGCTTAGGATCAAATATAGTAGCAGACCACTTGTCTAGGCTTGTTGTTGATTCCCATGATGATTCTCCTCCTCTGAGTTTTCCTGATTAACAACTTTTCGTTGTTTCCCAATTACCTTGGTTTGCGAAAATAGTGAATTATCTTGTTACTGGTCAAATGCCTTAAAATTGGGGTAAACAAGATGGTTCTAGGTTTTTAGCCAAGGTAAAGCATTTCTTTTGGGACGATCCTTATTTGTTTAAGTATTGTCCAGACCAGATAATTATGAGATGTATACTTGAGAGTGACATGTCCAGTATTATTTCCTTTTGTCATGATTATGCTTGTGGAGGTCACTTTAGTTCGAAGAAGACTGCTACTAAGCTATTACAGTGTGGATTCTACTGGACGTTATTGTTTAAAGACTCCCACAGTTACTTTGTTGCTTGTGAGCGTTGCGAGAAGTTAGGAACCATTTCCCATAGAAATATGATTCTTTTGAACCCTATTTTAGTTATTGAGGTCTTTGATGTGTGGGGCATTGATTTTATGGGTCCATTTCCTAATTCTTTTGGTAATCTTTACATACTTGTCGATGTATACTATGTCTCTAAATGGGTTGATGCGGTTTCGTGTAAAACGAACGACCACAAGGTTGTGGTCCAGTTTTTGAATGATAACATATTTGTACGTTTTGGTACACCGCGAGCTATAATTAGTGATGGAGGTTCACACTTTTGTAATCGACCGTTTAAACTTTTGATAAAGAAATATAGTATTATTAATAAAGTAGCTACTCCATATCACCCACAGACTAGTGGTCAAGTAGAGGTTTCCAATAGGGAGATAAAATGTATTTTATAGAAAACAGTTAATCTTAATCGGAAAAACTGGTCATTGAGGCTTACTGATGCTTTATGGGATTACCGTACTGCGTTTAAGACCCTCATTGGAATGTCACCTTATCGGTTTGTATTTGGCAAGGCTTGTCACCTTCCTGTTGAGTTAGAACATAGAACATATTAGGTTGTAAAACAGTTTAATTTTTCACTTGACAAGGCAGGAGCTCACAGAAAACTCCAGCTCAATGAGTTGGAAGAGATTCGTGGAGATGCATATGATAGTGCTAAGGAGTATAAGAACAAAATGAAACTTGTGCATGATAAAAATATTTTAAGAAAATCATTTTCTCCAGGTCAAAAAGTTCTTCTGTATGATACTCGTTTGCATCTATTTCCCGGGAAGTTACACTCTCGGTGGACCGGTCCTTTTCTGGTCCGTAGTGTTTTTCTTCATGGTGCTATTGAAATTGAGACTCAAGATGGTAAAAGTACTTTTAAAGTTAACGTTCAGAGATTGAAACCATTTTTAGAGCCTTTTCCTGCAGATGATGTTGAGGAGGTCCCTCTGGAGGACCCTGCTTACCTTGATTGACCATCAGGCTGTTGTTGTATATTAGTAAGTTTCGTAGGTTTTTATTTTTATATTTTTGTTTTTATTTTCTTTCTCATTCTCCAGAGAAGGATTGCTATGCTTCACTCAGGTACTATCTTTCTGACTTATCTCTTTATTCCTCTTTTTACCTATATTTTTGGTACTGCTCTTTAATTTGAAGCATTGAGGACAATATTAGATTTAAGTTTGGGGGTAAGGGAGAAACTTTTAGTGTAATAATAAAAACTCCAAAATTTAGAAACTTGTGAACAATTCTAGATGAGACTGAGCATTCCAAGTAGATGGAAACAAACCTCTTGTCTATAGGAGTTGAGGGACACAACTAAAGGGTCTATTCATAAAAGGACAGAGCTCAGGTGTTAGGAATAACATGATAGTCGTCACCACATCTCGGAGTAGTCACCATGTTCCGTTCTGTTGTTTTTTTTGTAATTTTATGTGTTTCTCTAAGTGATTTGGTGGGGAACCAACATCGAATTGTTATCAGTATTGGGATGAAGTAGATTGATTGAGATCAAGCCCCATTATTGTATATTATTTTTCTAAAAAAGAAAAAGCTCGAGTATTGACATTTTGATAGCAATATGTGTGTTCTCCCTGTATTCGTCGCCTAAGCAAGGGTGGAACGCAGGATCCATGAGAACTATCACGTAAGTTGCTGGAAAAGAGCATGTGCTTGGATTCAAATGATCCAATCATGTTATCAATACATTTAATAATATAAAAATAACTGTTTATTTTTAATAAATCGACCGTTGGGGCCCTTGTATATACCAGCTGAGTCGATATTAGTATAAGGATTAAGACCAGTGGGAGTGTATCTCAATCCATTAGAATTCATCCTGGCACTGACCTTCAGACAGATATGGGAAACACCGTTCACCTTAGTCAACATGTGCAAACTTCATCATCTCCATATCCATCTTCTAAATCTATTCATGTGATTGAACTTTGATAGATTCCGAGTATTGTGGTCCATAGTACGACTTTCTGAGTAGTGCTCTATTTTCTTATATATGAATTTTAATATGCTTGAGTAAAAAGTCGTATACAACAATTTGATTCAAAACAGGGTAATTCCTTCCATAGCTAAAGAATTTTGTAGCCAACTAAATAGCATGTTTAATGTCTACCCTCAATCGTTCACAAGTAGCTAGAATTTGAAGTAAAGGTTCTGTGGGTACATCTCTTGTAAACCCTCACGAGACAAAACTCATCCACTAGGGACACCTAGGGGTTTAAAGGCTTGTTCCACACGCTAAGTGCAATCGCGATGCCTGCGAAAGTGAGTTTAGATTTTCTAGATTACATTTGCTCGAGGACTAGCAAATAATAAGTTTGAGGGTATTTGATAGACACATTTGTGTGTCTATTTTATCTCAATTCTATATAATGTTGGAAATCAATTTTGTACTAATATTGTGTTTTTATGTATTTGTAGGTGTTTTTGGGAAATAAACTTTCTTGGAAAAAGCTGCTCGAAAAATTACTAAAGGCACCCGGAAAATTGCTAAAGGCACCAAGGATAAGTGCAAAAAGCACCCCAGGGATGGATAGGGAGACTTCTTCTTCACGTGAAATAGAATGGGCGGGAAAATCAAATTCAAATATGTGTTAAAGGGGTAATCTTTCTGAGTTATTTTGGGAGAGATTTTTATGGAATTTTTCAAGGGATTGGACGGTGATTAGCCTGTTTCTACAAAACAGGATTGGTAATTCACGTAAAAAAAAAGAGTTTATCAATGGTCACGATAAAACAAGGAAGGGAAATATTCTCGGTTATGGATTTGGTTATTTTTGCTAATTATGTGAGATTTAAGAAGAGAATATCTTCTCTGAAGTTTGATTCCACCCTAAAGATATTTTGACAGCATCAGAGACGCGTGAGAAGATAAAAAAAAAAGAATAAAGTCCGAGACTTTTGAGAAAAGAAAAAAAATATATTTCATTTACTCGAGATATTTTGGTATTGTAGGTATATAAATAGGTTCTGAGGAGTCTTAGAGAGGGTATCAAAAGTTTGGAGAGAAGAGAGAGGGGATAAAGCAAAAAATCAAGAAGTTGCAGAGAATATTTTTCTGTTGCTGAAGAACACGAACAACGGAGAATAAGCGACAGTTCCTTCAATCATTTATCACGGTTTCTTCATCACATTTGCAACGAATATCTTCAGCTTTGCAACGTTTATCTTCAGTTTTGCAACGTTTATCTTCAGCTCTGAAATACTTGCTTTGTAACAGTGAGTCTGTAACGCCTATAAACGTTGCAAACTCGTTGTTTTCTTTATATTTTTTTTCTCCTTTTTCATCTTGTAAACAATTTTGAGCAATGAATATTAATTTTGAGCATGTTTTCAACATGAGGTGCTAAACCTAATCCCTAGAGCGACAGATGAATCTATTTTTCCAATGAAAAAGTGGTATTTTCTATTTATTTAATTTGTGCAATTCTATTTATGATTATTTGCTTGGATTAAAAATATATTTAATGATTTTTGTTAAGAAATTGTGATTCTATTGATGGAACATGCTTAGCCTAGGGTTTCGATGTCTCATGCTTTCTATATACAATTGTTATTTCTAAATTCTACTTTTGCAATATTTTAGAATCAAATTGAATGTGTGAATTGCATAGTTACAATAATTGAATTAAATTCACTTTAAAAATTGGTAAATAGTGGAATCTTAGCCTCAATACTCTCTATATCTTGAAATCAACTTTGATTGAGTCTTGCTATTTCTAGTTTAGTTTTAATTCTTGAGTCTAAAATCAAAATCTTCACAAGTTCTGCAACAAACCCTTTCTTACCACTATCACAAAATCATTACCAACCAATTGAAGAATTAGCTACTCATGGGTTTACTAAAACCCATAGAAAATATAGAAGAAAAGAATAAATGAGAAGAATAAGAGAAAATATCCTAGTTCCCCCCTTTAAAGGGGTAATCCAAAACTTGCTCTTTTTTTTGTGGAGAAGTTGTGTAGAAAATTGCATCTAGACTCCCCTTTATATAGGCTTTGGTAACCTCCTCTTGATGTCTATCCAACTACGAAACTTAATCTCATTAAACTCTTCCACCTCCTTTTGATCCTTATCCAACTATGAGACCTAACCTCCTCAAAAACCAATAAAACCCCTAATTTTCACGTCAAAGGCGAGCCCAAAACGCTTCATTTATTTTTCTTCCCGTGCAGGCCCAATAAGGCCCAACAGATACCAAATCCAAGTTGGTTTCACGGTTTTGCTCATAACTTCTTCATACAAACTCGGAATGACCTCAATCTTTTTCTGTTGGATTCTCATTTCAATTATCTATAATATGGTGAGAAGAATTCTTGGATTTGAATGAATTGAATTTGGTCTTTGGCGTTTTTCCATTGATAGAACTTGACTTCCTTGTTCATTTCGTGTTGTAATGATCTCTTTTCTTCTTCTTTGGTTGGATATACTTCAAAACTCCTGAGAAACTCAAAAACAAACAAAATCAAAGCATAATAATATGAAAAATAACAAGAAAGCAATGAGTTAGAGTATCAAAATAATGCAAATAATGCACCTATCAAATTTCCCCACATTTGTCTTTTGCTAGTCCTCGAGCAAACTACTAACCTAAACTAAAATACGACAACTCTATATTGTCGAGGATAAGGTTACACTTAACATGTGTAAAAAGCTTTTAAACCCCTAGGTGTCCCTAGTGGACGAGTTATAGTCTCGTGAGGGTTTACAAGAGGTATACCCACAAAACCTAAGTTCCAACTTTCAAATATTCCAGAGCACATACATCCAAAGAGCTACGAAGACATAAAGTTTCTGCACACTAACAATAAGAAGTTAGAATTATAAAGAACATTATTCTCATGCTTAACCCTTGAGTTAGGAGAAAACCACTATATGAAAGAATTCAGGTTCGAGAGCGATCGAATGTTTCGACTTCTGGTTCACCAATAGGATTTTATGAAATTGACACTCAAAAGGTGCACTTTATGGTTCTCATGTGTGCAGGCAGGAATGAAGATAGAAATCATGCACACATTGAATGGTGGGAAGAAAAATCCTTCTGTGTTATATCTGAATATTCCATAGAAACGTGGGAAGAAAAATACATTGTTTTCTGATGATCTCTACGACAGGAAATCAACCACTATGCAAGGATGGGAATGCTCATTCTCCTCTCATCCAATCTACAATCAGCACCACTCTCATAGTATCCTATAGAAACGTCTTCGTCTTCGGCTTCAACTGTAGATGATGAACTCTTGAACTTCGACAATTTCTAACTCTTTTTTTTCTTAAACTCTTGTTGCTTAAAACTTCTTTAAAGATTTCTTCTTTCCCACGGCCTTGACGAATAAATACAAAAAAAAATTATACACTAAAGCAATAAAAATAATTATTTTTTTATTTTTTTTTAGAACAAGAAATATGAAATACAAACTAAAAGAATAAAAATGAAATAATATGACCGTGAATAAATGACTTAACCACTTGATTCTTCACAACTTGTATTGTCTCGGAATCATAAGCTTCACAAAAATTCATTTCTTTTGATTTGTCGTTCTTCAACTGGGATATAGAATTCTGCTCTTTCTTATAGTGTTGCTTGTAAACCTTAAACTTCTTCAACTTTCTTCAAATTTATAATGTTCAACTTGTTGATGATGATGGTGTTTCTATGAACCTGTTGTTGTCAAGAGAGAGATAGAGCGGTGCCAACTGCAAATCAAACTACAAGATAAGGTGTTTTTGCAATTCTGACGTCACCCTCATGATTGATAAAATTAGCACTCAAGAGATCAAAAAGTAGTGCTGAAATGGTACGAGGTCGGGTAGCTCATCATTCTACCCGGAATTTGCACAGATAAAACACTCTAAACGGACAAGGTAGACAGGTACAAAGAACTGAAGGTTTGGTGCCTCACTCATATGCTATTGAATGATCAGCTTCTCTAATATTGTATTCTTTCCGCACCTAGTTCGCCACCGGCGGTTTAAATCCCTTTTTGTCAGCTCTAGCCTCTCAACAAATAAGCAACTCGAATATAGTTCTCTAATACTTCTAAGTTCATTTATTTTTGTTAGAACTATGTATGTAGAATTATTTAGAAGTATACTAAGTGACTCTAAAATATCTAAAAGTTGGAGGTTTCATGAAAATAATTACAAGAAAGTTTAAAATTTTCTGCCTAAAAGTGAATACATAAAAATTATATATGCTTAACCACTCCCCCACGCTAAACTTTACATTGTCCTCAATCTAAATTGATTCTTCCAATGTAAAATCAAAGCGAGAAATCTTATAATGATATGAAAATTCAGAAAAAACAAGAAAAAATAAAAGAAATACTAAACCAATAGGTTGCTTCCCATGCAGCGCTTGGTTTAAAGTCGTCACCCCAACTCTCTAGTCGCCCGTAGACCAACAATCTGAAAATTTGGGGGTCCACCCATAGAAAAATCTGTGATTCTAACAATAGCTTCACAAGAATATTAGTATAAGAAAATAGAATTAAAGCTATCGCCTGATAGAAGTTTCCCCCACACTTAGACTTTTCTAGACTTGGAAGTGTATAAAGAACATAAAATTTAGGAACTTCTACGGTTTCCTTTTCACAAACCTGCATAGTATGAGAATCAAGTATCTCCACTGGAGGAATAAAGAAAGCAAAGTCATTCAACAATACTTATGAAGCACATATATTCAAGCCAATAAGAGGTAAAGGAGAAGAATCAATAAGCAAGTGATTAGTCAATCCTTGCACAAACTCTTGTATCATGGGATCCTCTTTATCCTTCAAGAATTCAAGTGAATTACTTACCTCATGTGTATCATGGTCCTCTATAAAACTCTTTAACCAATCTTCATTCGTCTCCGCCTCAATAATTTCAGCATCAACATTATCAATATCATTCTCGGCAAGTTCAATTGGGTCTTCCGCAATATAATTCAATTCGGTTTCATTCTCAACATACTCCTCTTCATTTTCAGACTCACTGTAATCAGAATCTTCATCAGTTTCCCCATCTTTATCAGAACGGCGTTTGAGTTCTATACGAATGGTCCTACTAATTTCTTCGAGAAGCTCTTTCGTGGCTCCATCATCTTCCAACTTGTATAGTTTTTGAGCAAGTTTTCTAACATTCACACTCTTCCCACCATTAACTACAATAAATCTCTCGTCCACGACTCTTCTCTTTGAATGTTTAAATGATCATAACTAAGATCGGGAGTCGGATAAGAGAGACCACTGTAAAATTCAGCTTGTGCAACATTCTCTCTATCACGATCAAGTTGGTCTAGTCTATGTTGCAAGTCTTATAATCTATTCATAACATGCATATAACTTGAATAAAGCCAGTTGAAAGTATAATTGACACACCTTGGTGGTTGACTTACATACCGGCTACAAAGTTGTTGATATGTATGAAAATGACCATGAGGTTTTCTAGGATTTCGATCATAGCCAATGAAGTGGTTTTGATTGTATCCCAAAGGTGGTAGGCAATTGGCATAGTGTTGTTGAGGTTGAAAACATATTGATTGTTGTACTATGCTCCTTCCATGAGAAATAAATACCTAAAATAAGATTCTCAAAATTAGTTTAAAATCAAATATAAGAAACAAAAATTAAAAACAAAAATTAAAAAAAAAACAATGGCATGATAGACACATTTTTTGTGTCTGATTTAATCTCAATTATATATTTTGTTGGTACTCGATTTTGTATTTATTATGGTTTTTTATTTCTTTGTAGGTATTTTTGGAGAAATGTTAAAGGCACCCTCAACTTGGATTAAGGCACCCACACTTTGGTTAAGGGCAACCACACCCAAAAATTCAAAAGTCAAAAGTTGGCAGGAAGGAAAATTTCCTATTTAAGAACAGCGTGAAAAAAAAAAACTTAAGTTGGACTTGGAAACGAGATTTGAGTTTGGAAATTCCTTAACTTAGGAAATCATCTTGTTTGGGAAAGAATTAAAAAGAGAAGAGATCAATTTCTTCTCTTAATAGGATCAAGAATCAGAGAAAGAATCGAAATCAGGAAAGAAAATAATCAAGTTTTTGGAAAGTCATGATCGATGAATCAATTGAGAATTAAAGGAAAGATTGGGATGATTTGGTGATGGGTAGTATAAATAAAGGATGCTAGACAGTCCAGAGAGGAGGGAAAACAATTGGGAAGCTTAGAATTGCTCACAATCACGAGAATCACGTAAACAGGAAGTTCAAATTTCTGCTGCTGCACATCAAGAACACGAAGCATACTACACCAAGAAACAATCGTTCATTACACAGTAGTCCGTCCCTTATTTCAAACCGCAACAAAAATCTGTTTCTTGTTGCGTATTCATTCTAAATACCTTCTGTAACGGTGCGAAGTGTTCACCGCAACACCTATAACCGTATCAGAGTGTCTGTGAGCATTTATATTCTTATTGTAAGCAATTTTTGAGTTATAAAATCGATTTTTGAGGGTTTTTCCATTACAATGAGGAGCTAAACTTCATCTTTGAGGCTATGGAGGAAGCTACTTTTCCAACAAATATGTGGTAAGTATTTAATTAATTTATGCAATTTATTTTCTATTAATTGCCTTGATTAAAAATTGATTTAAAAGGTTTTTGTTAAGCAATTGTGATTCCGTTAGATGGTGCATGCCTCGGCTTAGGCCCTAGATGCTCCATGCTTTTGTTATACAGTTGTTGTTTTGAAAATCTATTTTTGCAATGATTTAGAATCAAATTAAAATGTTAAAATTGCATGATTAAAATTATTATCACTTTGAAATTGAAAAATAGTGGAATCCTAGCCTCGGTTTTCTCTCAAGTTTATAAAAAAATATTTGAGTTTTCATACTTTTAGTTTTAGAAATTGGATTTAAAATCAATCTTCACAGTCTGAGTAACGAACTTTATTTACCACTTTAAAACTACATCATGACAGCGGCGCCAAAATTTGATGGGTTGTCAGCCGACCAAAATATTTCTTATACTTTCTACAATAACGAGTAAAGTAGCAAGTAGGGATTTGTTCCCATAGAGAGCAGGGAATTGTTGTTTTCTTTCAACTTCTTAGGTAACCAGGGGGTTGTTGAGTTTCTTAACTAAAATAAACTAAACTAAAAGAAAAGAAAAGTGAATAAGTTTGTGAATAAAAATAGAAAATATTGGTTAGAGGTTTCATCTTCCATCACCAAACAAGCTCCTCAATCGATAAGAACCAACATCCACTCTCTCTTTATACCAATAACCCTGAAGTATCCCCAATCTGCGTAATACTTCGTTACACCTCCATATGTCAACATATACTGCAATCGCTAATATATGGATTCTTTTCCACCAAATAACCTAGTGTTAATCGCCAAGAGGTTCAACTTGAGGAAAACATTAATATCTGTGAGACGAGTTATTCATAGGCAATATATCACACAATCGTGGCATATTCAACCTAGGCCAAGCTTTACTTGTGACTTCCTTCACGATTCGCACCGCTAGTGATCAAAAATTACTACTAGTTATTAGGGTTCTTGATAAAATTACCTAAGATTCCTAATTAGTTATAGATAGGTTATTAAGGATATTTAATTCGTGATTTTAAACATACCAAACAACCAATCATATTATATGAACAAAATCACATAATTGTTATACATAGTAAAACATGAACGATAAAAAAAGAGATAATAAAAATTAGAACTAACCAGCCAGATTGATTCCCATGTCTAGAACTTCCGATTACATCTCCAACCAATTGAAGAATTAGCTACTCATGGGTTTACTAACCCATGGAAAATATAAAAGAAAAGAATAAATGAGAAGAATAAGAGAAAATATCCTAGTTCCCCCCTTTAAAGGGGTTAACTAAAATCTGCTCTCTTTTTTGTGGAGAAGTTGTGTAGAAAATTGTATCTAGGCTCCCCTTTATATAGGCTTTGGTAACCTCCTTTTGATGTCTATCCAACTGGGAAACCTAATCTCATTAAACTCTTCCACCTCCTTTTGATCCTTATCCAACTAGGAGACTTAACCTCCTCAAAAACCAACAAAAACCCTAATTTTCATGTCAAAGACGAGCCCAAAACGCTTCCCTTAGGGCAACTCCAACGGTACGAGTATACCAAATACCAAAGAGTAAATTTTTTTGCTCGTTTTCATTTTTTACACAACGGTTTTATGAGTAAATATGATCGCACGTCGTTTTAATTAGACGTCTGTTATAAAACGCTATTTTAAAAGAACGTAAGGTGACACAGACGTTTCTGTAGTGGGACGTATGTCGTTGGACGCAAATTTGGGTGAGCGTTTCATATTCTGGAACCAGACGCACTTATAAATGAGTGTTTGCATTCTCGTACGCTTCCTTAATCAAACGTATGTTTAATGCCCACACTAATGGACGTTTAGTGATATACGTTGTGCCTAAAAGACGCCTGAATGCCAGAAGCCCCTTTATAATAGCGCTTAGTATTGAAACGTCCACCAACAGAAGCGTGAGCTGAGTTTCACGTTCACCTAAAGAAGCGTAATGAAGCACGTCCACCAGTGTAAGCGTTAGTAAGATTGGTGCTCCGGCGCTCTCCTAGGTGAGCTTCTGGTGCTCCGGCGCTCTCCTCAGAGAGCGCCTGTTATCGGACGTCTTTTTAATAGAACGTATTATATACGGACGTTATTTCAGTAGAACGTTTTAACCAGACGCTCATTTGGCTTGCGTTTCTTCTGCCAGCGTTCTCCTAGTGAAGCGTTACTTTATACGCATTCTTTTGTGAGCGTCTCATCAAACGCTTTTCAGGCACTGCATCCGTGTTTTAAAACGCTTTCTTAACGAAGGGTTTTTTGTTAACGCATATTTACAAGAGCGTGCGACTATATATATGTTTCAGAGTAAAACTACTCTGGTACTGTACATATAGTCGCCCAAAACCCAAATATAATCGCCTGTTGCGCTTGAATTTAGGCGACCAAAGAGTAAATGTAATCTTTACTCTTTGGTACCCTCGTCCGTTGGAGTTGCTCTTATGTTTCTTCCCTTGCAGGCCAATAAGACCCAACAGATACCAAATCCAAGTTGGTCTCACGGTTTTGCTCATAACTTCTTCATACAAACTCGGAATGACCTCAATCTTTTTGTGTTGGCTTCGCCATTTAATTATATATAAGATGGAGAGAAGAATTCCTGGATTTGAATGAGTTGAATTTGGTCTTTGGTGCTTCTCCATTGATAGAACTTGACTTCCTTGTTCATTTCGTGTTGTAATGAACTCCTTTCTTCTTTGGTTGGATATACTTCAAAACTCCTAAGAAACTCAAAAAAAATAAAAAAGAATAATAATAATATGAAAACTAACAAGAAAGCAATGAGTTAGAGTATTAAACTAATGCAAATAATGCACCTATCAAAGCTCTCATGTAATATTTAAGTGCTATTATACTTGATTTTTGTTCCTTGAAGTCCCGTTGATTGGCATTGTAGTAGGGTTTTTCAAAAGAAAATTATTGATCTTTTCAAACCCATATTTATAAGATTGTTCATTTGTTTTTATATAGATGAGTTGAAATCCATATCCATCATAAACATTTATCCTGGCATTCGAACAAGTCATGATAAAGTAAGAGCACCCCTCAAGTAAAGTTACCATTTCCATATATAATGCAATGATGTGTAGGGTTTTTTGGGATGTAGCATTTGAATAAATCCATTATGGTTGACAACTAACTGTAAACTAAAATGAGCACTCTTCTACAAACATTGATTATAGAAATTACAAGATTGCAAACATTTCTTTTCTATATATCTCTAAGAAAATGTAAAATGTAAGATGGGCAGCCGATATACCAACTATATTAACAGTACACATATGATATTTACCTAATAAAATATAACATCTCAAAAAAATCTGCACTCCTCATATCCATTAGGGTTACAACTTCTGATAGGAAGTTAATTTACATATTTGTACCGCCTTACTTATATTTTCTAGTGATTGTATTTCTGCTAATTTTATGGTTTTCATGTTATTATAGGTTATACACGTGTGTTTTAGGGTGAAAATAAATGTACGGTAAAATCGTACTTTCAGGTAGGTTTGAGTGATCAAGCTCGAACAGGACGAGCCTAAACCAAGAAATGGTTGTTCACGTCCTGCTTCCATCACAAGGTGTAGAAGATTGGGTAGGTCTTAGGGGAGGGAAGCAAAGAATGTTGAGAAAATCTCAGTGTGATGAGTAATTGTAGTGCATGATAAAGAATAGATTATCTCTGGGATGAATCGTTAATTCTGTATATCTTGTCTCTTAGTTCTCTTTTGTTCTTGTTTCGAATTAGATGAAGCCATCTATTTGTAGTTTGAAGGAGACACACTGATTTCTCGTAAGTGGCGGAAGTTACAAAAAAAGTGGATGAGTAACGATTATGGAGATTGTAGTGGAGTCATGTCCCAAAAATAAGGAGGACTTGTATGGCCACTACTCCTTGCTCTCTCAACTTCCATGTAACTGTCCCATTACTAGTTACCTTCTTGTTCGTGGATGTGTTGCCACAACGCACGATTGTCGTAGACCGCCAGACCAATACCCTAACGAGGATCCCCCCATGTGTTGTATTTGATATCTCATAGAATGATAGTGTGGGAGTGAACAACTACTGTTTTGATTAGGTCAAGCTAAGTCAAGTCAATGACTTGCTAAGTAAGTGAGGCAAGTTACGCAACTCACTGAATTAATAATCAAACTGATTGTGTGAAGTTTCTTAAGGACTAGTTGTAGCGTGCTTAAGAACGAGGCTTGATAGATAATCATGTATGGATAGCGATGGCACTAGGCTAGCGCTTTGAAAAAAATAAGTTTAGAACATCCCTTAGGACGTAGCCTAAAATAAGGCTAGCACTTAGCATAAAGCATGGCACGTCCCTTGAGGACGCAACCTGAGTTAGTGCTAGTGATAGCGCTTGAGTATGGAGCGTCTCTTAGGGACGCGACCTGAGTTAGTGTTGGTACTAGCGCTTGAGTGGTGCATCCCTTGGGGATGCGACCTGAGCTGGTGCTAGCGCTTGAGTGGTACGCCCCTTGAGAACGCGAACTGAGCTAGCGCTGGAGTGGTACATCCCTTGGGGACACGACCTAAGCTAGCACGGGTGCTAGGCTTAAGTGATGTGTCACGTGGGGACGCGACCTGAGCTAGCGCTGGTGCTAGCGCTTGAGTATGGCGCGTTCCTCAGGGACAAGACCTGAGTTTGGATATCGCTGGTGTTTTAGCTAGTGCAAAGCGTGGTGCGTTCCTCGGGGACGCGACCTGATGAGCTAGTGCTAGCATAGGTGCTAACGCGAAGAATCTAGGTCTAGCCTAGCGCTAAGGGGAAACGTGTTCCTTTAGAGGCATTTTTCTTTGATTATGGCGCGTCCAAGAGGAACATCGCATATTTTATGATACAACCTGGAATAAAATGCTAAAGTGGCATATTTTTATAGAGTCAGGACGACGGATTGTGATGTGTACTTTGCGAACAGGATATTAAGCTAGAATGTGTTCTTGGAGATCAAGCACTAGCTATTTTCATACTGTGCGCATAGTAGTACATTGATGTTGTTTAAATAAGAATTTGAGTATCGACATTGGATACAGAACAAACTCTATGAATAATACTAGAAAAGTCATTTGATACAGAACAAACTCTAGGAATAACACTAGAGAAGTTATTGGATACAGAACAAACTCTACGAATAGCACTAAAGAAGTCTCAAGTTGTTCTATACTAGTGGGAAATCCATCTAGGAGCTTGAGATTTAATAGATAGACTACATGGTCAATATAAAACACCTGTAATCATTTGTAGAGACAATATTTTTAGTTCTCCTGCGGAATATAGGTAGAAATATAGTATTTTGTATTCTGATATGAAGTCAAAAATATACGCGCAAATATGCGCGGATACTTCTATGTTTCCGCAATTAGGTAAAAGGACGATTCACAATTTTAATCCTTGTTAAAACCCCACCATCTACAGCGTGACACTCACAATTACAAATAAAACATAGCTAAATGGTAACGGTTGATAGTAATACAAATCATGTGCCCTGAGAAAGAGAGTTGGAGTGGAAACAGACCCAGTTATTTAAAGTCCATATGGACTGTATAAGTTGGTTAAGGTGAGAGGATCAGGAAAGAAAAAAAGTTGGTTTTCTGTTCTCGGTTTGGAGTTGACAGTCGGACCAAGAGAGAGATGAAAAGTAGGGCATGCTAGTGCTGTATAAAGAAAGAGTAGAAAGAGGATGTGGCTCTCTTATTATTGGTGGAGTTTAGAGAACGTGAAAGGAAAGAAGAGGGACAACATGTGAAGGTTGTCAGACCGAAATGACCGAAGAAAGAAAAGTGGGTTCGTGGATTTGAGAAAAGTGTCTCTAGGTGGTGAGTTTAAATACAAGAAAATATAAGAAAGTAAGGGAGGTGAGACAATAAAGAATTAGGTTGGAGACGGAGAAGTTGGACGGCTGGAGTTTTTAGGGGTTCTTACGGCTGGGGACCAATAAGTTTAGGGAGTCTCGGATAGTGCTGCACATCGGGTCGGATAGGTCGGGTTTGGTCTTATCCACATCCAACCCGTCAGTTGGCGGGTGATTAGAATTTTCACCCGCACCTAACCCGTCATAGGACGGGTCAGATCAGATCAGATCTGACCCGTTATTTAAGCGGGTTGGGTGTGGGAGGGTGCGGATCACCCGCCCAGATTTAATTATTCCATAAATCTCATGAATTGTAATTCTAAGACTATCATTATCCATTTAAGTTTCTTTACACAACACCACCATTATAATCTTATTCATGTCCTACCTCCACTGTCTATATTACAAACTGAAGGATAATTTATATATTCATTACCAATTCATTCTAAACTATGTTCATCCTTTCATTCATTCCAAATCAAATTCCATAACTCATTTATAATCACAATCATACAAACTCAGAAATGAAATTGAAGTTAACTAAGAGAAACAATTACCTCAAAGTAGTTTTCACTCAAGCAATTCAATTCAAATTCTTCTTTACTCTAACTCATTTCAGCAATTAACTTCAAGACTATTAACAACTCAAACCTTCAACCTCAATTTAAACTTCTGAATTCCAATCTCAAAACCCTAACCCATTGATTCTTCAAATTCATACTTACATTCCTTCAATTAACTCAAACCCATCTTTAGTTCAATTCTTCGAACACTAATTTCATCTTATCCTTAAATTCGGATTAATTGGGGAAGAACAACAAACCCTAATTTATTGATTCATCAACAATTCAGCTTTCAAACTTCAATTAATTCATAACCTTTTTTTTTTCGTTCATCGACAACCTAATTCACTTCTCAATTTCATATAAACTTCAATCTAACTCGAAACCCTAATTCCTCAAATTTCTCTCGATTCATAATATCTTCTGAAATTAACTCTTCTAATCAGCATACAATCTTCTTCTTTATCCCACTTTCCTAAAACCATCTTTGATTACTCATTTTCATCATCAATTTCATCTTTCAGAAACCCTAACTTTTTATCTTCTCCAATTCAATACTTCTTCTTCTTCTTCTTCTTTTCTTTCATAATTAACATAAAACCTTACCATCAACAATTCTTTCTTAATCTTTTCCGTCATCACTGGCTCATAGATTCTTCACTTTTCTTCTCGATTTCACTTGCAGATGAAGAAAAAAAAAGAGGAGAGGAGACTAAGAAAAAGGAAAAGAAGAAAGAATAGAAATGAGATTCTAATCCAAGGGCGATGAAATAAGGTTATTTTTTGGCGGGTTGGGCGGGTGGGTCGGGTGAGAGAAGGTGTCACCCGTACCCGACCCGCCAGAAGGAGGGCAAAGGAAATTATCACCCGCACCCGACCCGTTTATCGACGGGTCGGGTCAAAATTGACGGGTGCGGGTCGGGTGGCGGGTCTAGGTTGGGTTTGTGCAACCCTAGTCTCGGAGTAGGATTATTTTGGGTTGGAGCCTGAGAAAAGTGGTTGATTTGATCTGCGCAGAGGTTGGAGAAGATCCGCTTGATATCGATTTAATCTTTCTCTCTTATTCTGTTAATACTTTAATGGGTTTTGATAAATTCATTGCCATGTCTTGCTAAGATTTGTGTAACTAGGGTTTTATTGTTGAAACCACTTGGAGTAATAGGCCAGTTGAACTCAATGATATATCAATAAGCTATTATGATTTGAATAAATTAGTTCTTGATTTTTGTTTATTGATTTAATGGTAATATGAGTTGTTGCTTCACCGGTTATGTACACGTTTCCTTTTGATGTGCTATGCTTAGTGTATACTAGTGATATTTGCGACTCTAATACATATAATATGTGATGTCGATAGAACGGAGAATAAATGAATATTCAGTAATTATGTTTCACTTCAGTAGTTAAATGGAAATAGTGGTGGATACTATAAACCCTGATTACCAACTCTCTCTTTGCATTTACTTTATTAATTTAGTTTACTTTAGTTATTTCATTAGCATTCTCATGAATCCAAAAACATCATTTTTGATTAGTTTGTTAGATATATTGGTTGTAGTATTATCCCCGCTGCCTGTGGGTTCGAACCGTACTTGCCGCTTTTACATTGTAGACACCGTGCACATGCAGTTATTATAAATAGGTTTTCAAAATCCAATTATATACTATATAGGATAGGTTTGCGTTCCTATGCAATGTCTAAAACTTTATTTGTTATTTCACCATTATCAGTAGACAGGGAAATAATAAAGGTCTGCAAAAGTAATTGTCTTCAATATTTGATATATGTTTTTGCCTATAAATAGATAAACAATTTTCTTACAACTATACGATTCTATCCATTAGTAATTGCAGATATTTGACAGCAGTAGCCATACCAACATCAATTTTAGCTTATATATTAAAAGAAACGTCAATGAAGCCTCACAATAATATACCTCCACCACCACCCAATGCTGATTTTTTTTTCCAAATATTGTGACGGGAATTAGATACTTCAGCGAATCATTAGATGAAAAAAATACTACTCCACAATGTTTCCAGATGTCTAACCTTTATGCTTTCGAGGGTGGATACGTAATATGCGGTGAGATGATCGATGCCAAGGAAGAAATGCGTAGTCTCTGTATGCAACCCAATGCGTTAACCATTCCAATCCCTAACTATTGTATTAGCGACAACCTCATTAAAAGTTATTCGGAAACGGGGGATTTAATTAAGCAGGTATGCAGGGAAAATCATGAAATGCGCGACAAGTTGCTAATCGTGGAGACAACTACCCACAGGGTGTACCCCATCTCCCAAAATGTACACATGATAGACAAGCGGTAGTCGTCAAAAATCATCTTAATAAGTGTTTCATATGATTGTTATTTACTCTCAAGTTTAAATACATCCTGGTGTGGAAGAGAATGTTAGTGGTTGTACTTTAATCGGAGGATTGCTTGGTTAAGTTACTTTTTCAGTGGGCGTGTGTTGAAGTTAATCAACTACTGGTTGTTGTCACATTTTTTTAGTGTTATAACTAATGTTGGTTTGTTTTTTATTAAATGTTTGTTTTCTTGTGTTGTTGTTTTTTATAGTTGAAGTTAATAAATCTCGTCTCAGCGAGTTTGAGAAATTCGTCTCGGTTATGGACCAAAATCGAAAATCTCGGTAAGATCTCGGTCATTTCGACCGAGATTGACTACGCTGCTAAAGATCCACTTGTAGACCCCACTTGCACCCCTTTGCCTCAATCACTGGAGATGGTGGAGGTGTGTTTGAAAAGTTTCTAATGTTTGATGATTCGAAAAAAAAGATCGACGAAAAGAACTCAAATATTATAATCATTCGTACGACGTTGCACAAATCGTTAGAGTAGTATGTGAATAATGTGAAATCAACAATATTATTAAAGGTGATGTAAAATAAACTCACCACATTAAAATTTATACTATTTAACGATGATCAAAACCCTTTTTCTGATCGGTGGGTGAGCATTATCATGTTTGATTCTGATTGATTGAATCATTAACTCTTCATTATCATTAGCTTAGATAGGACTCCTTTAAACCGGGTGCAGGATAAAACACCGATTTAATAACAAAGACCAACTATAAAAATAATTTTTATCAGACGCGATGCATAGTATGGGATTATTACTCGTAATAAGATTAGAGACACTTTCCAAAAGATTATTTTGATATTACAGAATCTATGGATTAGGAGATATTCCTACAGAGGGTTGCCCAAATTAAGGAGTGGCGTGTGCGAAACACCTATTATCGAATGGGTGGGAAGAGAGAGAGGGGCACTCTCTTTACAACGAAATCCAACCATCCATCTCTTCCTTGATGAGAAACAAAGGGGAATTTAAAGCGTCCGAAATTTTTAGAGACACCAAACCACGAAACCCTACTGTTTCTTCATTCATTATTCATTTTTAGGGTTTCCTTGTTTCGACCTATATAATCACCAATCAAACAAGGCCTCTTTTGGGTTTTGATGTTTCATAGTTTTTTAGAAATAAACACCAGCACAACAACAATGGCAACCACCACAACTGCTCAACTATCCATTGCAAAACCAGAAAAGAGGAAACCAGTGTTCATCAAGGTTGATCAGTTGAAACCTGGTACCAGTGGTCATACCTTAACTGTTAAAGTCGTGAGTTCTGAATCTGTTATGCCCAAAGGTCGATCAGCAACTCAGAATTTCCGTAATACTCGTATCGCTGAATGTCTTGTTGGTGATGAAACTGGTACAATCATTTTCACTGCTCGAAATGAACAAGGTATATAAAACCTAATTTCTCATATCAGTGTTTGCTTAGACTGATTTGTTTCTGTATAGTGGCATATATATATTGTTTGGAACGTAAGTGCATTATTTGATCTCATTTGGTATGAAGATTTATATATTTAGTTGTGTTTTCATAATTCATCAACAGAAAGGATAGTTTGATGTCTATGTTATGAATCTTCCTGCAATGGGTTGTGTATAATTTCAGATGGAGTATCGCTTGTCTAGTTTCCTTGCAGTGTGATTTTAGGTTGCTTTTATTTGTTTGATTTTAGGGTTTTCTGCTGTAAGATCTATTAGATTTTGGGGTTGTTATATTTTGAGATTTTTATTTAGGTGTAGATGTTGAATATGAAAAGTTAAGGCTTCCATAATCCCAGGCAAAACTTGATTTTTTTTTCGTGTTTGTTTGATTCATGGGACGCCAATATTGAAGATTCATGGGATGTTTCACTGATAAATACCTTTTTAATGTAAAATCCGGAGGTGTTTTAATAGTAGCTTCCGATACATATAATCTATTCCATTTTGTTCTACTATGACCTCAACTGAATTTAAGCTGTCCTGATTTACATTTGCCCTACTGTAGGGCTAAGTAATTTGATACTATGATTTTATCCAGTACCTGTTGATTTTATCCAGTATCTGTTGACTAGTGGTAGAATTTGTTTCAATTTTTGGAGTCCTCATTGTTGGAAATGAATCTCTTCCGATGTTTGCATGTATACAGCATTTTGGTGTCGTATAGCATTTCTGTTTTCTAAATTCAAACTTCTGGTCATCAGATTTCTGTTTCTGTTTCTCCTTGTTAATATCCATTTGTGTTTTTTGTAGTTGATTTAATGAAGCCAGGAGGTACTGTGATTTTGCGGAATGCAAAGATTGACATGTTCAAGGGATCAATGAGGCTTGCAGTTGACAAATGGGGTCGTGTGGAGGTTACAGAACCTGCAAAATTTGTGGTGAAGGAGGATAACAATCTCTCTTTGGTTGAGTATGAGTTGGTGAATGTCGTTGAAGAGTGATTGATTTTCGGTTGCATATATATGATCAGGAGAAAGAAGGCTTTAAGTTGTTCATGGTTGGTTTTAATCCTTCTTGTTTGTTGGTTGTCGGATGCTATTGGTGTATAGTTTTTTAGTTTTTGAATGGAACAAAAGTTTAGTGGCAATATACAAAACTCACTAGTGCTGGTGATACTTCTGCTTATATTAAATATTTAGGTGTTTTGCTTTAGGTTTACCCTAAGAGTGTCCATTTTGGTTAGCTGGATGGATGTATTGCTGCATCTATCTCTAGTTGGTATAGTATCCTTTGAATTTGGGAAGGTAAAACATCTATCTAATCTAATGTTAATAATAAGTTCTAATTCCTTGTTTTACGATGGAAGATCTAATTTCCTGTTAACTTGCTTATTTTGCAAGTTCAGCAGTGAGTTCTCTGTGATTGTAAATCATATTTTCTGCCTGGTAAGGTTGCTATCTCTATTATGTTTCAGTAATGTGTGGTGTAATTACTTGGTCAAGTGAATGTGATTTCAGGGTTTCAAGGACATTTTATGGGTGTATTTTCTTTCCTTGCAAGTTGGAAGGGGCTTTCCAAACTACATCTGCTGCTCTTCCTATGGGATTAAGCAGTTGCAGATACAGCATTCGAGGATTTCTGCCTGGCTAAGCAGCAAAATCTTTGCTTGTGAAGAAAGTCTCAGGAGTCATAGACCAGTAAAGAATATGTTACTGGGGTTTTCCAAACGGATGCCACACTAAGCAGTTGCGGGGATGGCTTGCAAGGCTTTCAGCCTGTCTCAGTGCTTAAAAATGTCACAGAGTCCTGATCGCTGGATCATTAAGATGCTAGTAATTGGTGTTTAGCTGAAGCTCAAGGCGTAACTTCTATTTGTTAGATCATTAAAATGCTACTACTCCCTGGCTTGTTTTGCAAGCACGTAATGGTGCAATATGTAATTCCGTGAATACGTTATGTATCCTCTAAGCCAAGCCAGATGCAACAGATTTCATGCCAAACTGCAAAAAAGGATTGCAACTTTTAAGACATCAAAATGTTATTTATGAAGTTTACGGACCAATATTTTGTATTTGAAGTTTCCAAGCTAACACTATTTATTTAAAGGCCGGATCTGTTGACAGGGCCAAAATTTGACATGATCTAACAAGTTGTTTGAGCCGTTAGATTGTATCGCAATAACGGTTAGGATTTTCTAGATTTTATCAACATGATGTGGGTATTTTGGGGCCGACCAGCAACCATCAAACTGCACTCTATTGGAATTGGGTTAAAAAACTGCACTCTATTGGAAAATTGGGTTAAAACTAAATGATGAAAAACAAACAAGGAATAGATTCTTGTAGACAATAATTCAACATTTTCCAATATAATTGACGAGTACGACATATCTACGAATTATGCCTTCAGGATCCAGTGAAGCCCTAACAACTTAATCGAATTCAAGGATTATAATTCCTTGATCCGACCAAGAACACACTGTTTTAAGGTTTCTGATGATGCTATTAGGAAAGAAAAAAGCAGTAAGTTTTGATGATGTTTTTAAGAAACAACCACCACTATTTATAAGGGTTTCATGTATATTGGAGATGTCTCTTCATCTCTAACCGACACCTTTAAGAGATATCAATGGAGGTTATTGGCAGAGACGCGTCTGTTCAAATTTCGATAAAATTTGAATTAGGTGTTCAAACTAAAACCAGAAAAAATTCAATCGCCCACCAAACTACCCCGTCATAGCGACAAACAAAATGCATTAATTTAAAAAATATCCAATATTCTCTCCCTATTTTTCAAAACCAAAAAAAATGCAGTAAAATAAAGTAAGAAAACTTATAAAATTGGAGTGGCTGCATCACTCAAGTGACTGCCTATGTACCCGAGTGGGATCAAGTCAACGTAGTTCAAGCAAAGTTGAGAATAAGCATCATCGTAGAAACCAATACATAAATGATATGTATCTTTTGGATTTGAACCTTCACTTAGTGTAAGAAATTCAAAGCCTTATCGAGATTCTATGGTGAAACTAGTCTTGGACTAAGTACCCCTTGTGATAAACCAAGAATCTCCATATATATTGATTTCAAATAATAATGTGTTTTGTAGCTAGCACGTTAATGGCCATGTGCTCAAATCCTGGATTCATGAGTCTTCTTCTCTTAGGAAACGACCTGATTTCCATACTCATATAGGTAAGTGCCTTCAGATGTTTCTGCGATACATCTGTTAAGCAAGTATAAACTTATTATCCACCGTTTTCTTGTAGAAACACAACACTAATACGAAAACGGGAAGTTTAAACTTAGTGCACCATAATCACTTCCATAACTTGTTGGTACCTGTTGAACCTTGTTTATCCTTTCCAAAATATAGGTTGGGTTTATGCTATGGGCGATCAACCTTCCTTCACAAACCTTAGTCCCATTTCCTTAAACTTTATTGAAATCACTGCCTTTGGTAAACTCTTCATAAATGGATCTGCCATGTTTTTACTTGTTTCAATATAGTTAATTGCAACTACTCCTCTCTTGAGTAATTGTCTTACCATTTGATGTCTAATACTTGCATGTCTATACTTTTCATTATAAGTCTTGTTAGAGAAGTTGTAGATCGTAGCTTGATTATCACAATTAATTAAGACTGCTAAAGATGGCTTCTTAAGAAGTGGGACTTCAACAAGTAAGTTTCTAAGCCATTCCGCCTCTTTATACATGCATCGCCTAACACAATCAATTCTGACAACATTGTTGAATCAGAAATACAAGTCTGCTTCTTGGAACTCAAAGACACATCATCACCTCCTAATATAAATATTTATCCACTAGTAGACCTGGACTTGGATTCTATGTGGTTCCAGGTAGCATCCCTGTATCCTTCTAATACAGTGGGATAACGTTGGTAATGCAAACCATAGTCAATGGTCCCTTTCAAATAAGCAAACACTCTTGAAAATACTATCCAGTGTTCATCTCTTGGGTTACTTGAGAAACGACATAACACCCCACGACTTGGGCTATGTTTGGTACTGTGCAATGCACAACATACATAAGACTCCCAATAATACAAGAATAGCCAAGCGGTGCAAAAGTGCATCCAATATTCTTCATTAACTTGATACTAGGTTCTAAAGAAGTCGGGACTGGTTTGTCATCAAAATGACCATACTTCTTGAGAAATTTCTCAAGGTAATGAGATTGTCTTAAAGCCAACTCATCTCCTTTCTTAGGATTTTAATTCCTAAGATCACATCAGCCTCTCCTAAGTCCTTCATATCAAAGTTAGAACTAAGAAACTTCTTTATTTCTTCTACACGAGATATGTCAGATCAAAAAATAAGCATATATCATCAACATATAAATAGAGAAAATTACACATCCAGAACTATCATGCTTACTATGTATACGTTTATCAACATCATTAACAACAAAACCATATGACAAAACTACTTTGTCAAACTTCTCATGTCATTGCATGGAGCTTGCTTCAAACCATAAAGAGATTTTACCAACTTGCAAACCTTCTTTTCTTTGCCTGGTAATATGAAACCTCTAGGTTGTTTCATATATATCTCTTCTTCTAAATGAGAAAAGCAGTTTTGACATCTATTTGATGTATAATTAACTTGTGAATAGATGCAAGTGCAATTAAACAAAGAATATATGAGATGCGAGCAACGTAAGCATATGTACCAAAGTAATCAATTCCATGTCTTTGTTTATAACTCTTAACAACTAACCTGGATTTAAACTTATCGACGTATCTATCGGGATTCAACTTTCTCTTGAATATCCATTTACATCCTATAGGCTTGGCGCCAGGAGGTAAATCACAAATTATCCAAGTACCGTTAGACAAAAATGAATGCTTCTCATCATCGATAGAATCTTTCCAGAAAATAGCATCTATGGAAATCATAGCCTCAGAGTAAGTTTTAGGATCATCATCGACATACATAACATACTTAGTCATACTAAGAATTTCATTCTTACTATACCTTCTACAAGATATGTTATAAATTCTGGACCATAGTTTTTCTCTATTCTTGCTCTCTTACTCCTTCTAGGTTCAATATCTTCAATATATACTGAATTATTTTCTATGTCTTGA
Organism: Papaver californicum; assembly: GCA_023531435.1. NCBI lineage: Eukaryota > Viridiplantae > Streptophyta > Magnoliopsida > Ranunculales > Papaveraceae > Papaver > Papaver californicum. The sequence continues at coordinate 199,698 of JAJJMC010030272.1, forward strand.
GTAGGAGAAGAATGTTCATCATTGTTATTAGTCTCCACATGTTCTAGACTAGATAACAATGAGTTTTTGGGGGTTGAATTTGGGAACTATTCCTATTTAAGTTCTTAAAAAATTCTACGTCTACATATTCTATAATTTCAAAAGTGTCAAGAATTAAAAATATGTAAGTAATATTGTTAAGTGAATAACCTACGATAGCACATATATAAGCCCTATTTCCTAACTTAGGTTTTTTAAGATCAGATTTTCTAACATATGCGAAACAACCCCAGACTTTAAGTCTTTCAAATTTGGTTTTCTGTTAAACCACAATTTATAAGGTAAACATTCTTATTTTTCAAAAGAACTTTATTCAAAATGTAGCATGCAGATAATATAGCTTCACCCATAAAGAATTAGGAAAATTAGAACTAATAAATATAGCATTAACCATCTCAACCAAAGTTCTATTTTTCCTTTCAGCAATACCATTAGGGCTGTCAACGGATGCTAACGAAACGGATATTGGCTCAGCCGGTTCCGATATCCGATAAGTTCCGAGGAAATCTTAAACTTCATATCCGATTCCGTTTCGTTAAGCTTATCGGATATCCGATATTATCCGATAAATATTCGATAGCTGCTAGAAATCTTATAAACCTATTTTTTCACTTCAAATTTTTCAGTTCATTTAAGCATTTCCAATTCAGAATTCAGTTCAAACATATACAAAACACACACAAATGATCACAGTTTATAAATTACATGTTCTATTGTTCTTGCAGCAAAAGAAAACATCAAAACACAAAGAAACTGAAATTTGTACTAGCATTGTCATTGACTCATTGAGATACAGCATGGCGCCTGCAATGCAGCTTTCAAAGTACATCTGCATTTCAAAGAAACTAAAATTTGTTAGTTGGCATTGCAAGTAATATGAAAGTAAAGCAATAAATTTGCATCCTCCTAATAAAAATGTGCCACTTTAAAAAACAACCCCAATGAATCTTAAAATCAGGTTATATACTATCATCACAAACAACATTTTTCCTATCGGAAGAATTATAATCTTGTCTCTGTCCGAAGAATTATAATCTTGTCTTTGAAATGTGAATAAGAAAAATCAAACAAAATAAAACAGTACCTAACATAAGATGTCATTTCACAAATGACATTCAAAACAGTGTGACTTGACAAACTGCAAATGATATTGCAAGTTTCAAAATTCAAAATACGTTGGTTACTACTTTTCAAATTAATAGAACCAGCTAATATTATTATTGAGATTCAAACAAAAATCTCAATCCTATTACTAGTTTAGTCGGAACAGATTTTCCACTGTCACATTTTGGACAACAAACCCGGTACAAAAAAATCCGCATGCATGACGATATAATCCCAGTAATAAATTGGGTTAATATTATTACAAAGACATTTCAATAGACAAGCACTGCATCATGAATTAGAACCAATTTTTGTAGAAAAATCCAAGTATTACAGTGAAATGATAACACAGGGACAAGTATAAGTTATCAATTCTAGAATACTAACAGTACTAAGTACTGTTGATTTTAACAGCAACTGATGGCAGAACGGATGCGACTCAAAACTGCTTCTTATGTTCAATATATTCCAACAGTTATAAGTGGATCTTCAAATGTTCAATATTTCCAACAATTTCTATAGTTGGAATCAAAGTGTGGAGTGCACCCAAATGTTTTGGTCTGAGTATCTAGGTTCGAAAACCTGAGATCACCTTGTAGACCAACTCAATGAGGTAAGAGATACATCACATAACATATTAGAACCATGTGTAACATAGAAAATAGTAGTTAAAGATGAAAGAGCGAGTAACCATATCTCCTAGCAAAGACGTATCTGTGGTGTACAAGATGGACTATAAAACAAATGAGTACCTGACAAGTACTCAGCATGGAACTCCTATATTCAATAACTGATTATAAAATTTAGCTTCATGGATGAGGAGCAATGTGAGATTTCACCTTCTTACTTAGGGTTCATGAGCAGTATATTCACTCATAGAGCCTATGCATGTAGCATCACATATTTCACTAACTCAAATTCAACAACTAGACTCATTAGCTAGATATATATTATTACATTACTTTTAAACCAAGCTTTGGAACTGGATTATGCTGCCGACTCAGATTTCTACTTAATTGAAGATTTAATAGAACATCATAATAGTCCACATTATAAGAAATTTCCATTGAGAGGACGACACAGGACTGCAACTCTATTGAAATAGCAATACCACACATGTTAACTAGACACAGGTGATTAAAATCACCAGAATGTAGAGGCCTGGTTTAATCACTGGAGGGATGATCATATATTTCAAATAATATAGACTACAACCAGAATGACAAACCGCAGTACATTTTCTTTCATCACCCGAGCCGGACTGGCAACAGAAGCTTAAGAAAACAGTAATTTTTGTTATTAGGTAAAGCTTAACTTTATACAAGAATTTAAGCTATATCCCAAACCCTTACAGGCTTGTCTTGAACCAAATCTAAGCTATCTTCCAAACTCCTGAAGGGATATTTGGGCAGAAATTTATAACTAATACAACTCGTTCACATACAAATGATTCTAACACGATACTAATTCGAGAAACTAGTCTTCCATTTAACAGTTATTATGTGCAATTTCAACATGAAACATTTGGAAACAGAGAGAACCAAGTTCTGTGACCAATTAGTAATTCCTTTCAATTGAACATCTGTTGGGGTTCAACCCAATTCATCAAATCATAACACTAAAACAAATGACAAACTAAGAACCCTAATTACATAAAAAAACAAATATTTTTGATTTAACCCTAATTTTCAAATAAAAAAAACCCAAATATTTTTGATTTCATAAAACTCTAGTTTCAGTTTTATTTCATTCTAACACATACCATCATAATCGAAGATTCAAAGAATAATAAAGAGAGAATATCATACAGTTACATACCTGATACCCATTATACAATTTTTGATTTGATGGTAAGGTTTCTTTTTCTGCTTCCGTACTTCTGTTGTGGGTTGTGGTCTGGCGATATAGGAAGAAGAAGGTGGTGGTGATAAAGTGGTGACGTTGAGAGAGATGGTCGTGAAGAGAAATCCGAGAGATGATCGTGAAGAAATTTTTTCACTGAAGTGAAGAAGAGGGGGAGCTAGAAAACTAAGAGAACTGAAGTGAACGAAAGAGGGGTAGAAGTTAAAACCGTAAAAGAAGTCTTTACTAGGTTATCAATATCGGATAATATCCGACGGATACTTGCTTAGCCGGTTCCGTTACGATAACACTAAATATCCGATAAAAAAATCCGGTTCCGACATCCGATATCCGTTATATCGGATAATATCCTATATGATCCCGGATTATCGGAAACGACTATCGGATTTCAGATTGGGATTGACATCCCTAAATACCATTTTGTTGAGGTGTATATGGTGCAGTAAATTGATGAAGTAAATCATGCTCTTGACAAAAGAATTAAATAACATTAGGATAATATTCACTACCATGATCAGAACGTAAAATCTTAATTTTCTATTCTAATTGTGTCTTTACTTCTGCTTTGTATATTTTAAAAATATCAAAGATATCATCCTTAGATTTCATCAAGTAAGTGTAAGCATACCTAGTACAATCATCAATAAAAGTGACATAATATTTGTTTCCACCACGAGCCATATGATTTTTCAGAACACCAACATCACTATGTACTAATTCAAGCAAGACATAATTTCTTACTATAGATTTAAAAGATATTCTATGTATTTTCGCTTGTACACATATTTCACATTTAGAAACATTATCAAAGTTGCAATCATAAACCAATCCTAATTTTTTCATGTTTCTAAGAGAACCATAATTCATATATCCTCATCTACCATACCATAGATCAACATAGTCAACAGTATAAACAAACCTATTATTTACTAAATTAATCTTAACCATCCCATTACTAGAATATCCTTGTCCAACAAACATACCTTTTTTGGACATATCCACTTATCAGACTCATAAGTCACCATGAATCCATCCTTGTTAACAAGGTCTCCTGAAACAAGGTTTTTTACAATTTCAGGAACATGTAAAACATAACAGTCTATCCCGAAGTATACGAGAGTTCAACAATGCCTTTGCCAATTACTTTGATGCGTAGGTTGTTTGCGGAAGTAACTTTGTTTCCTTCTCCGGTAACCGGTTCGTATGTATTGTAAAGATTTTTGTCCTTACAAATATGAATGGTTGAACCAATATCGTACCACCATCCACTACTATTATCATAAATACTAGTGGCAACTTGCACTACTATGACAAGTTTGTCGTCGGCCATATTCGCCTTACTTTTCTTTTGTTTCTTTCGTTGACGACATTCACGAGTATAAATGCCAGGTTTCTTGCAGAAGTAACATTTAATATGCTTCTTGTTGTTTTTGTTAAGATGTTGCTTCTTAAACTGAGTATCATTCTTAGGTTTTAAAGAATTTTGTGTTTTAGATTCTTCGGCGCTACTAACCTTCGAATGATTTTCAGTTTTTTGACTATCCTTAATTTTTCGTTTACGAGAGTCCTCTTAAATACGAAGAGGACGTTGTAAACCTTTTAAGTCATAGTCAGTTTCAACATGCTTAAGTTTCTTCTTATAATCATTCCAAGAAGGGGGGTACGAGAGATAATAACAACAACAAAAGCAGATGCAAGATCAATTCCGGCATCCTTTGAATGGTTAACAATGAGTAAAATTTCTTACTTCAGAAATCTTATATTTATATCAAACGTAGTCCATAATTCCTTTAGGGCAACTGCAATAGGGCGAGTATACCATAGAGTAAAGACTAAAAAAATTTGATATTTTTTCATGTTTTCCACAACGTGTTATAGATTAAATATGATCGCACGTTTAATAGGTAGAGCGTATGTTACAAAACGCTATTGTAGAAGCACGTTACTGGACACGGACGTTCATCTAACAAAGCGTACCATGTTGGACGTCCCTTTACAGGAGCGATTCATATTCTGGAATCAAACGCAACTATACAAGAGCGTTGACATTTTAGTACGCTTTTGTGGGTGGACGTATAATGAACGTTTACCCCAATAAGCGTCCGTTAAACAAGCGTTATATTGGGTGAGCGTCTACAAATTAAGCGTTGTACTGTTTGGACGTTTAGTGATAAACGCTCTTCCAACTGAACGACTATCCAGAAAACGTCTACTCACATGAACGTCTACCCACAAAACGTCCACCCACATAAGCGTTTAACGGACGCCTACATAGGAGAGCGCATCATAAACGTTGGACCGGCGAGAGCGTTTAACGAATGCCCACGTAATGGTATAATAAGACACAAGCATACAAGAAATACAAGTGAACGTGGAGAGCGTCCGTGTTGATGGAGAGCGTGAAGGGCAGCTGTGTTGAGCGTCCGAACGTGGAGAGCGTCCGTGTTGTTAACGTGGAGCGTCCGTGTTGAATCTGTTGATGGAGAGCGTGAGCGTCGGAACGTGGACAGCGTCCGTGTTGATGGAGCGGCAGCTGGCTTGAGCGTCCGAACGTGGCTGCTCTTCGGCGTGATGCGTCGTGATGAGGTAAGTTAACGTGGCATGAGCGTTACGCGTTACATGTTAGCGCACACCGAGACGAGCGTCCAACAACTAGGCGTGGTGAGATGGAGAGCGTGTATAACCAGGCGCATCTACACACGAGCGCATCCTGTGGACGTCTCCCCAAGCATGCGTTTTGTTTTGAACGCTATTTCACATGGACGTCTTATAGGACGCTCATTTGGGTGGCGTTTGGGCATACAGACGTTGTCATACGGGAGCGTTACATCTTACGCTTCCCTTCTAAAGCGTCTCATCCAACGCTTTTCTGGGTAAGCGTCCGTGTTTAATAACGCTTCCTTAGCATAGCGTTTACGCTAAACACTCTTATATGACAGCGTGCGACTAAACTTTTAGTCGCGAGGAAATATAATCTGTTCCTGTAGCTTTAGTCGTCGAAATCCCAAATTTAATCGCCTGTTGCGCTTGAATTTAGGCGACCGAAGAGTAAATATAATCTTTACTCTTTGGTATACTCGCACGCTGCAGTTGCTCTTAGAGAAGTAAGACTTCGATGGACATTGTAAACACCAGTCTCCAGGCATTCAAAATATGACCACGACACATGAAATCATCTTCTTGATGCTTCTTTCTTCTGGAATTTAAATCATCAGTGTCTTTGTCTGTTGAAGCAGAAATTTCCTCCAATCCATCTTCAAGAATGTACCACAACTTGGTGGTAATCAAAAAAAAAAATCACAGTCTCTTGCCAACGAGTAAAATTCTCATTTGTTCCAAGCGATTCAGAGTCTGTTTCATGACTCGCAGACATTGAGCAGTATTGTTTGAAGTTTCACCCTCCATTGTCGACATATTGTCTAAAATTGTTGGAAAAACTAGAGATGAAAAGCAAACAAGGAATGGTGCACCCATGACTTCAAGGATCTTTCGATTCTTGCAGACAATAATTTGACCTTTCCCAATATAATTGGCGAGTACAACATGTCTACGAATTACGCATTCAGGATTCAATGAAGCCCTAACACCGTAATCGAATTCAAGGATTGTACTTCCTTGACCCGACCAAGAACACATTGTTTAAAAGTTTTTGATGATGCTATTTGGAAAAAAAAAGTTTCAATGATGTTTTCAAGAGAAACAATCACCACCATTTATAAGGTTTTCACGTCTATTGGAAATGTCTCTTCATCTTCAAGATACATCAATGGAGGCTATTGGCAGAGACGTGTCTGTTCATATTTTGATAAAATTCGAATTAGGTGTTCAAACTAAAACTAGAAAAAAAAATTCTACCCCCCCGGACCCCCCTATCGTAGCGGCAAACAAAATGCATTAATTTTGAAAAAATCCAACACACTCTTTTCTTCCCACTTGACTCCCATAGTTTCGTCAAAGAACAAAATCCACTAAAAACACCATATACTAATACACTTGGGAACTCACTAGATTATTATTATATGAAGGTGATTTATATAAAACGGTATATTAAGAAAATGTAAAATTTTACTGGTTCAATATATATGATTACTATTGGATAATTTACAACATTTTTATAATTCTAATTTTGATGCTCAAGTACATGTATGTATATATCTATGAATCTATAAGGCCATTAAGAATTTTTTATTGTTTCTATAACTATAAATAATAGTAGTGGTGTGTTTTCGTAATAGTGGTAAATAATGGTTCGTTCAAGCCTTGTGGAGATTTGTTTTTAAATCTAATTTCTAATAAAAAATATAAAAACTCAAATAAAATTTATAACAAGATTGAAAGTAAACTGGCCAAGATTCCATTATTTTTCAATTTTTAAAGTGATTCAATTCAATAATTATAATTAAGCAATTCTTACGTTTAATTCGATTCTAAAATATTGCAACAAGTAGATTTTTAAAACAACAATTGTATAACAAAAGCATGGAACATCTAAAACCTAGGCCAAAGCATGTACCATCTAACGAAATCACAATTGCTTAACAAAAATTATTAAATCAATTTTTAACCAAGGCAATTAATCATAAATGAATTGCATAAATTAATTAAATAAATATTACTACATAATCTTTAAAAAATTAGCTTCCTCCGTCGCCTCAGAGATGGGGTTTATCTCATCTTGCTCAAAACACCCTCAAAAGTTTGGTACATAGCTCAAAGTGTTTGAAAATAATGAAAAAAAGTGAAAATAATGAAAACAGTGAGTTTGCAACGTTTATAAAAGTTACACTCACTGTTACAAAGGGATAACTGTTTCAAGGAATTACTACATAATCCTATATACAAGATCCGTTTAACCCCTAATCCATCCATCAAACCCGGTTTAACCCCTACTCCAAAAACTTGTTTTTGGATTGATTTTGTGAATCGCTCGTCCAACTCACGTAAATGTAATGAAAATTATATTTTTAATATTCCATATATACCCCTTTCTTGTTCGAACTATAAATCTAGCGGAAATCAAATCTTTAAAAAAATATTCGGCAGCTCACAGATCCTATTTTCTCTCTCTCTGCTTCAGTTGGTGTTTTTCGGTTTTAGGGTTTCGATTTCAAATCTCCAGGTATTTTTCTTTAATCTTCTTCTCTGCTCTTATAATTGTTGTTTATGCTTTGTTCTGTTTTTTTTTTCAACTGAAATCATGATAATAAACTTGATTTCATGTTTTTGTTTGTTTTAATATACTAAAATCCCGATGATTACGATTTCTATGATGTACATTTTGTTGAATTCCATGATCGATCTCGTTTTTGTTCGTGTTTTAGTTTTTCCTTTGATCTTTGAAACTGATTTTTGTAATCGTTCTATTTTGTTCATTAGATCGTCGTATTCAGTTTTTTTACATGTTGTTTGATAATAAGTTTTATTTGGTTTTCTTTTATTTTTTTAGGAAATCATGATTTTTGTTCTTTCTTCTGGATGTTTTGAATGATTCTTCAGTACATATTAATATATATTGTTTTTCTAAACTTTTCGATATATATTATTTTTATAGTATACCATTTTTGAATCAGTACATATTTGTTTGCACTGTTTGTCTGTTATGTGTGAATATATAATATGTGTGATACATCTTCTAAAATAATACATATCATGTTGTAATGTAGATTTAGTATTCCTATCATCTTAAAATATATGTTTTGATTTTTGTGTTTGTGTTATTTTATTTGGATCACATTTCTTCAGGTTCAACATGTTAGGTGTTGGTTCTAATCCAAATAGCTTTTGCTACTCTCATGTATACACAAGCAACACCGCATTGCATATTTGGTTACGTTATCTTCGACTTTGGAAGATTTGAAGTTTACTATTTGTAATGTGTGGAGCTGGTTGACTCCATCAACTATTGTTGTTAATTATGTTGAAAATGGAGTGAAAGTCCCTGTGCTTGCTGATGTATCTCTTCAAGGGCTTGCTGCATTATATTTTACGAAGAATTCAGATTTCTTTGAGTTGCATGTTGATGTTGTGTTATCTGGTGCATCTAGTTCTTTGAGAAGTGCTGATCTTGACAACAGTGCTGAGTTGGTTTTGAGTTCTAGGAACAATTATTTGAAAGATTCTAAAGAGGTTGCAAGTGTTCTTTTTTCTGATGGTCGGGAGAATCTTTTTGAAGATAAAAACCATCTCTTCCATGGTGGTGTTGAAGATTTTCGGTTAGCATATGAGAAATAATGTTTGAGGACTGGATATAAGGTTAAAAAATTGAAGAATGACCTTGAGAGATTCACAGTGAGATGCAGCAATGACTGTTGTTCTTGGATGCTTCACGCGGTTGCCATGAATGGGTCTTTGGATGTGTTTAAGATAAAGTATTACGTGGGTAGGCACACTTGTGGTGCTGGTTATAGGTTGAGGAGTCTAACAGTTTCGAGGAAGCTTGTAAATCATTTAGTTCATGAGCGTGTCAAGCACAACCCTCTCATAAAGCCGCAAGAGATTATGGATTATATTAAAGTTGGTGGAGGGATCAATATCAAGTATCACCACGCATATCATGCATTAGAGTTATCGCATGAAATGATTTTTGGTGACGATGTAAAGTCATACACTGATCTTGCTTGGTGGGTCACTGCTGTTCGGGAAACCAACCCAGGGTCTTATATTTATTTTGATTTCAACGACGCAACAAAGAGATTCCAAAATCTTTTTATTTGCTTTAGAGCTTGTAGAGAGGGTTATAAACTTTGTCGTCCAATGATCTTTTGTGATGCGATATTTCTTATGGGGAGGTTTAAATGAGGTCTAATGGCTGCGACATGTCTTAACGTCAATCAATGTAACTTTTTTATATGGTACATATTTTGATATGTAACTGTTTATGTACTTTAGGATCATACACATCATACATAATGTACATATTGATATACGCTGTAGGTATAACATAATTTGAAGGTGCAGACATGAAGTACATATTGATATGGTCTTTTATATTTGTTTTCCAGGTTTTTATCCTTTTGCATATGCATCAGTTCCTGGCGAAGATAGTGATAATTGGAATTGGTTTATGGACAATCTTAAAAAAGTTGTGGACCATCGTCCCATCACCTTTTTGACTGACCGAGGTGAAGGTTTGTTGAATGCAATTCCTGAAGTTTTCCCTGATTCTTATTATTGCTATTGTTTTTTCCACTTGAATAAGAACTTACCCATCAGTAAGGCTGATGAAAAATATAAAGAAGTGATGGACTGTTTCCAAAAAGCAACATATGCGCTTTCTCCAGCAAGATATGAAGAAGGTCTTCAAGAAATGGTTTATCTAGGAAGGCCCTGGGTTGCTCAATACTGCTGTAAAATTTCTAGGGAAAAGTAGTCTAGTGCATACTTCCCAAGCTGTAGGTACGGTCGGACTTCTTCAAGCATTGCCGAGTCTTTTAATAACTGGATTCGCCGCAAGAAGAAGTTACCTCCTCGTGCTCTCTCTGACACAATCAAGTTTTTATAAGTTTCTTGTAACACTACAAGTATATATGTACTATATGTATAATATGTTTGTTGTTTTTTAATTTTATTTGTCGTGTAGGCTACGGGTAATGGAGTTGATGTATGAACGTCGTGAAGAAAGTCTTTTGATGGATCCGGAACTCTTAACCCCTGTGCATCAAGCCTTGCTTGAACTACACATTCAAATTGGTTGTCCTTGGAAAGTTAGTCAGTCATATGCTCACGTCTTTGAAGTTCATTCCCCAAGGTTAGTTTTTTTAGGTAACATGCTATTTTTGAACTAAGATATCCACAAAACTAGTTTTTAGGGAAAATATCAAATATGTATCGTGCAGATTTTATTCTTTTTTTTTTGTGTAGTGCAAATATAAATATATACTGCATAAATAATATGCTTGGTTTCTTGTTTGCAGGTCTCATATGGTAGATCTACAACAAAAGAGTTGTACTTGCCAAAGATGGCGCGTGTATGGTTTTCCATGCTCGTATGCTACTGCAGCTATTGCTACATCTAAGGGAAAGAACCGCATCAAGAGTGCATGGGAAAGGAGCAAAAATCCTGTTACATGTTCAAATTGTAAATTGAAAGCTCATCACAACAAGGCTACATGCAATGTTATCCGTCAGTACCAATATACAGATGAGAATTAATTTCATTTTTTTAGTACATTTGGGATTTAAATTCTTTTAGAAGATACTTGTCGCATTTTTTTAGGTTTCTTTTTTCCAGAACTTATTTTTGTGCCAACTGAATTATGTTCTTAATGACAGAATGTGAATTTGATGATATAAATCTTATATTTTGTTCCATCTTAAAATATGTATGAACAGTTGGTTTTAGTAATACATTTTTATTTAATTTAGAGTTATTAGTCATTTTTATTCCCAATACATTTTTCTTTTATTTTAGTAATCTTGTAGTTGTTATAAAAACACAAAAAAATGTACATAAACAAAGTTATTTTTTAAATTCATATCAATATGTACTTCATAGTACATGTCAATATGTATTTGTTTTAGATTATGAATCTATTGGTTCAGAGTTTCAGAACAAAGTACATATCAATATGTACTTCCTAGCACATATCAATATGTTCTGCCTTTCTATATAACTCTAAAATTAAATAGAAACCTAACAATTCTAATAAAGATTATCACACATATATATATATATATATATATAAATAATAACTAAAATCCAAGTTGAATAGGTAGAAACCAAGTTCAATAAGTAAACACAATAAGAAAGTTACTGAAGTACATACTGCGTAGAAGGACTATCCATAAAACCATGCCCAGCAAAAATCAAAATGCACCAACTTATCTCCTCAGACCAAGATCTACAAACATATCTGAATTACTCTGCAGTTAAACATGTACTTTCATTGGGAGGGTTCCCAACTGATTTCAGGATGAGTGGCTGTCAACAACCTGCATGTTAACTTGATTCTTTTCATCTGAATCTTCTTCATCAGTTGTTCGTCATCTCCCAAACTTTTCCCATCACGATCAATCTTTGATATCTTCTTTATAAAATACATCACATACAGAAGGCAGTCTGGACAGATTCCTTGTTGTGGACAACCATAGTCAGTCAACCTTATGGTGCTCACCATCTTTCTTTTATGCTCATCCAAGAACTGATTGATAGGGTTGAACAGGTAATCAAACATTTTCTTGGCATTCTCATAGCAATGGTCCCTGAATGCCACAAATGAGTTGTAATGTATAAATTTCTCTGTTTCAAACTCAAACTCTAGCAGGGTCCAATGCTTGTTGTCGTGGCACATTGGTACAAAGATATTTTCTATGTCATTGCTCATTTTCAATATTAGCATAATGATAACAGTCACTTCTGCCCCCTTTAAATAGTCTGGCTTGTCGATATGATACTGAAAATTAGAAACATTTAATAGGTTATTTCATAAAAGTATATAACAATATATACTTTTTCATAACCAATGTTCAAAAGTATAAAAGAAGAAAACAACACATACCCAAGAAGCTGGATCCAGGTGCAACACCTGAAAGTATTTTCTTTCTTCCTCATCATTTGATTGGTCGTCTTCAGAAGCCAGTTGAAGCTTATATTGAGCATAGTTGAGAAGATCTTACTCTAATGCTCTGTTGAAGATCAAATCTTCCATTGTAGCCCCGCTGACGCAGATACTACCTCCATTCTCTACTCTCCAAGCAACCGAGCTGCACATTTATAACAAAAACACATATTGAAGTAAGTTTTTTTGATATGTACTGCAAAACTTACTTGATTTAAAAGTAAAATGAAGGGTAGAAAGTACTTAAATTCTCTTTCCTTTCTCAAAGTATGGAAGTAGAATCTGTATTTGTTCATCTGTCATGTTCTCATAGAGTGGTGACTTGTGAAGATCCATGAACTTCATTCTTGGTTTCTGAGTTTTCCGAGCTTTGTTGTCTTTTCCTGTATTTATCGTCTTTTTTCGCTTCTCAGTTTTTGGCTTCTTCTTTTCATAAAACATACTTTCACTATCAAATAATGGATCTGTCTTCTTTCCAGGATTTGCACGAGTTACCCTCCTGCTAACTTCTTCTCTAATTGGTACTGACTTCTTTGCAAGAACCTTTGGTTTTGCTTTCTCTTTGGCAGCAGTCATCTTGGAAAGTTTGGTTTGTAGTGGCACGTCGCTTGACGTTTGGGTTGTTATAACTTCATGTTCCTGCATTTTTGAATCATATTTTTTCGTACTATATTTGAATCATATTTTTTCGTACTATATTTGAATCATATTTTTTCGTACAATGACAAGAAATGTAAATTACCACAAGTAGAATATATACCTCTTGGTCACTTTCCTGCTCAGATGTTACTTGAATCGCATTCTTCTCTGGTGTAATTTGGTTTGGCTCAGCTGTAGCTTGTCGAACTTCTACACGTCGTAAATTATTTCCAAATAAATTATCAAAATGTTTTCGAATGTCAATCCCAAACAGAGTATGGCTTGACACACTACCATTGTCTTGGCTGAGAGATGCATATTCTTCATCATAAACTTCCCTGCTGGAAATGGCTAAGTCCAAAAATTCTTCGAATATGAACTTTTCGATGTCTTCCATCTTAGCCATCTCAGTAAACAAAAGGATTTTCATGTCGACAAAGCTGTCGAATAGGGTTTCAACGTCTTGTTCATCTGGGTTCTGCGACATCCCTTTAATCGTTTCAAGACTCTGGTCTATAGCTTCAACCACCTTCTTCATTGCTTCTTGTTGAAGTCCAGCTAAATCATCCTGCAACCATAGAGTTTTATTCATGATAGTTAAATACACACTGATATGTTCGGTTACATGACAATAATGAAACACATTTATAATCAAGTACACATTGATATTTACAGTTCTATTGATAAACACATTTGTAATAAAGAGTGAAACTAGCCAGCATTACTTACCTGTGAGTTACTTTTCTCCTGCATCTGTTTGACCTCTTTCTCCAAGTCAGTTTTAGCCCATGTTTTAATAAAATTAACATCAACACCACAGAACTTGTGCACTGAAGCTGGTGTTGACAATGCAACATTAAATGGTACCCTTTTGACGTTGGTGTCACTCACATCATTTTGTTCATCTTTTGTTGGAATCTGAACAGTTGGCACTTCTTCTCCCAAAACTACTTCACCTTCTGTTATGTTTTCACAAAGAGGATCTGTTGGAGTAGTAGGAGATGGGAATTCTTTGTTGGGATCAGTGCCTAAATGAGTGGGACTCCCGTCAATTAAGTCTCGAAACTCTTCTTCAGTTTCAGGTTGCATGGGACAAGTTTTCATGTATATGTCATTCAACATTTCAGAAGCTTTGACGCATCAAGCGGTCCATCCTCATGCTACATAGTGTTTGCTTCACCCTATTTTTCAAAGATTGTCTTTCTCAACTCTTCATATCTTCCTTTCCAGTTATCTTCCTCCACTTCCTTCCCTGCAGTTTCTTCTTTATCTTCTTCATTTTCATCTTCACTCTTCTCTTCTGCAACTCTTTTTGTGACTCTATTCAGAATTTGCTTTTCTTCATTGGTGTATTGAACCTTGAAATTTTCATTGAACTATACCAAAACAACAAAATATGTACTATAAAAACAAGTTTTTTCATGAGGTACATATCAATATATACTGTAGGATAAAAAACATCATACATTCAATACACATCATTATATACTGTAGGATAACACAACATCATAAATGTAGTAAATAAGTGCATATTTTCCTTACCTCATATTCAGTTGTATCAATGTCTTTTTGGAGTTCAGCACATAACTTTGACAGATTCCATTTGACAGCTCTCGGAACAAACATTTTTTCTAGAATCGTCTTTATTTCCTCCGGTTCCAGCAAATATGTATGCTCTGCATACCAAACCTGTTTTGGAAAAAAAATCACCAAAACAAAGTTAAAAGTAAATCATGATTTTCAATGAGTAAACTACTAAAAATATTTTTAGTACGGATTTTTACCAACAAATAGTTCAGACACCCTGTAATATTCTCGACTGTATTTACATTGTCATTTAGTGACTTTTCTAGGTAAGAATGTATTAAATCTAGCCATGACACATTCTTTGCAGCCTCGAGATCCGCCACGAGACCAATGTACTTTTCATTCAAGGCATGTGCATCTTTTGTTGTGAAAAACAAAGTGATACACATGAACAGGCATATAAGCCTTACAAGGTCTTCAGCATCTCTCACTTCTTGACTTTTTTCCTCAATCCGTTCTTCACTTTCTTCTTCTTCATTTTCTTCATCACTCCCAATTTCTTCAGCTTCTTCATCACTTTCTTCTTCTTCAACTTTCTTCTTAGTTGTTGGCTTCTTTCTTAGAAGTTTCAAGACTTCTTCCTGTATCCTCACTCTATTTACCTTTTTTGTCTTTTGTACATCAACAAAGAACCTCTGGAAGAAAGCACTATTTCTATATCCACCCCTTGATGTCAGCATTATATCTTCATGTTGTCTTTTTCCTTCTCTTGGCATTCCAAAGATAACACCTACATCTTCAGGAGTGGATGTCAGATATGTGAAACTCCATGCCTTTTGAATTTCAAATGTGAGCTCATCCGCAACTTTACTTCTCTTATAACACTTTATAAGATTGGTCACAGCAGTTTCATTCTTCATCCAGTGATCTGCACCCAGATTTGTGTACCAGAACATCAGAAAAAGGTTCCCATATGATTGCTCACTAATTATCCGCAACTGAATTTCACTCAACTCAAGCTTTTCTGCCTTGATTGCTTTAACAAGTGAGAAAATCCCCATGAAACCACTTTTGTATATCTTCCTAGCAGGTGCAGGTGCTTTTGTCTTCTTTGCGGTTTTCTTCACACCACCTGCATAATGAACACACTGTTAATATCCCTACAATATATCAGTATGTACTACAATATAGAACAAAGTATATATTTTTGATATGTTGATATGTATCTGCTATATCATGAACAAAGTATACATTGATATGTACTGATCCAATTCAAGATTAGAACAAAGTACATATCAATATATACTCATCCTGTATGCAAGATCTAGATGCTATAGTATTGAATATTATACATCTATGTATATGTTTTATATCTATAACATGAAAAAAGTATATATTGATATGTACTGATCGAATTCAATATCTAGAACAAAGTACATATCAATATATACTTATCCTGCAATCAATATCTAGATGCTATAACATGAAAATAAGCGTATACTGATATGTACTGATCAGTATATACTAAAAACCAAGTACATATCAATATTTAACCTGTGTTGCATGCTAGATCTATGTGCTATAACATGAAATATATATATATATATATATATATATTGATATGTACCCATGTTGTACGTTATATCTAACTCCTATAACATGAGCAAAGTATGTTATATATTCATATGCACCGATGATTGGAATCAATACCTTTTTTGCTAGAAACAACAACACTCTTCTTCTTTGTAGATGGAGAATCTACAACAGGTGTTTCATTTTTCCCAATGTTGTGGGAGAATCAACAACTTCATTATTCTTCTTCTTTTTTAATTTTGCTGGAGAATCAACAACAGTTTGTTTCACTCTTTTTGATCTTGTTTGAGAATCAATAACTTCTTTATTCTTCTTCTGTTTTGATTTTGCTGGAGAATCAACAACAGTTTGTTTCGTTGTTTTTTTTTATGTTGTTGGAGAATCAACAACTTCATTGTTCTTCTTCTTTCTTGATTTTTTTGGTATAGAATCTACTGTAGAAGCTTTCTTGTTCTTCTTCGGTGGTGGAGATTGAGGAGTATCGTGTTCTTCAATCACTGTTTCTTTTATATTTCTGTTGATTTTTCTCTTTGTACCCATTTTCGATGGAAAATATGCAGTAGATAATGCTGACATTAGCTTAGGTTTGAGTTGTATAATGCTCAAAGAAATCAATGCCTGCTATACAGATTTCAATTTTGGTTTTTTGGTCTCTGTTTTTGGTGAAATAATGAAGTTGAGTAATATGGGTGGAGTAGATGAAACTAAAATTCCGTTTAGAATGCGAGTAGTGTAGGAGGTGGAGGACGTGGGATGGTTACACGTGATGGGTATGATAGTAATTAGGAGTTTTCAAATGGTTTTTGGACTTATGGTTAAATGGGTTTTCCGGGTGGACTTATGGTTAACTCGGTCCGGGTTTTTTGGACTAGCCAGCAAAAATCCTTAACTGTTTCCTGAAGCTAAACGTTGCAAATGAAGATATCCGTTGCAAAGTTAAAAGCTTTAGCAACAGAATCTTCAAACTTTTCGCCGCGAAATCTTCAACCTTTTTGCAACGGAATCTTCATCTTCTTCATCATGATCACGAGCATATTTTTCTACTATTCTTGATCCCCCCCCCATCTCTTCTCCAATCCTCTCTATTTATACTAAACCATCAGAATCAACCCAAAATCTTGTATTAACTCCTCCAAATCTTCAATCAATTCTCACAAACTTCTCACGGGAAAAATATTTTTTTTTAATGAGAATTTCATCTCGGTGACATATTGTGATCTGATTGATTTTGTTTCTTAATCAAACTCTAAGATGATATCACATAATAATTTCTTTTTAACATAACCAACAACCAACTGCCGAGATTCACGTGATCAATTGTTTGAGTAAAAACCATATACTCACGAGTTTTTCTCCCATATTTACCGTTCAATTTGAGTCCCACAAACTTATGAAACTCTTCTTGATAAGGTAGGATTAAGTTTTGTCTTAAAATCATGAAGATTTCCTATAAATCTCGAACCCAAAATATCACAGTTGGTACACGAATTTTCTCCCGCCAGAATTTGAATTTGAAATGAAAAGGTTGGGTGCCTTTAACCAAGATTGGGTGCGTTTATCAATTATGGGGGTTGCCCTTATCCAAATGAGGGGTGCCTTTAGTACTTTTTCGAGCAAATTTTTCCACACTTATTTATTTCCCAAAAATACCTATAAGTACATAAAATAACATAATTAGTACACAATCGAGTTTTAACAATATACAAATTGGGAACAAATTAGACACATAAATGTGTCTATCGAGTAGGTGTATTAGAAGATAATTCAGCTATTTAGATGTATTATAATTTTCTTATCAACCAAATCATAATATCATCCCATACTAGGAAAGGAACTCATATGCATGATAATATTCGTGTAACAAGATCTATATTTCTTTCTCCAATACAATGTTAATTATTATTATACGGAGGAAAACTCTTTAAGGTGGGACTGAAAAAACATTCATATTAAAATGTGTAATATTATTATTTATAAGTGACCCAAATTGGAACTATGATTATTTATTAGTATATAAAGACTATTACTAGATGACCGCGAGCGCGGTAAAAGGTCGATGAAGAAAAGTGGCAATCCAGATCGTTGGGTTTGATTAAGTGATAAATTAAAATGTGTTTTCAAATCTTGTCCTTCTAGCATATTCGTTTGCCACACTCTTCTAGGTCAAGAAAAATAAGGAAGAAAACCTCATTATTAGCCTACTGGAAGAAAAAAAATAATTACAAAAATGCATGTACGACTAAAATAAAATTATTCCTCCATTTCCATGTGTCGATACTCTTTCTATGCATATCAACAATTAGAAAATATTCTCAAAGAAAATGGGTATTTTTGTCATTTAAATAACTCACTTGTGTAACGACTAAGCCCTAGCTTTACTTGTACTCCCTCCGTTTCAGGAAAAAAATTACTTTTCCTATTTGCACAATTGTTAAGACAAGAATGAGAGAGAGTAGTTTTTTTAATTTATTTTCAAGTTTACCCTCAACAAAAAATTTAATACCTCATATATGTGTAAAATAAAGGAAACTTTAGAAGAAGGGTAGTTTTGGAAGTTTGTCCTATTGAAAATGAAAGTAACTCTTTTACTGGAATTTATTTAAAAGAGAAAGTAACTCTTTTCCTGAAACGGAGGGAGTATTTTTTATCAATTTGAATCACTCATCTCTTTTTACTTTAGAAGTGTGAAACAATACTCTTGATACTTCCTATTTTTCTGTTAATTGGAAATTCAAAGTTCACTTTGTTCTGTTGTCTCTTGGTTGGTGATTGAAGTAATTAGGATAAGAAGTTCAGAGTATATACTTGTCATACATTCAAAATTTAAAAGTTTAATTCATTATATGTTTACAATCGGTAGAATAAATTTTTAATTCCTACCGATTGTGAAAGATGAAGAGTTATGAATTAAACTTTTAAATTTTTAACTTTGTAATCGGTAATTTAAAGATCAATTTTATCTACAGATTATAATGGTTTTGTTGTCCAGGACTTTTATTGCAACAATCGGTAGTTAATGAACATAAATAACTACCGATTGTGGATAATCGGAGCACGAGAAATAAATAACTACCGATTTACGTAATCGGTAGTTTAGAAACCTAGTTATCTACCGAATATGTCGATTTTACTTAACATCTAACTTCGTAATACTATTTCAACATCCGGAGAAAAACTTGTTCAAATAAACTTACTACATATTGTTCATTAAACATGTTTTAAAAAAACTAAAAACATCCGAATTAAACGAAACAAAACACATCATAGAAGTTCAAATTGATCAATCTCATTGATCTCATGAAATTCTTCCACTCCTTGTTACTATGGACTTGGTCCTAGTTTCAACCGGTTTCTTCTTCTTCTTCTCGTCCCCCTTAGGATCATCCCGAAGTGGACCTATGTACTCTCCAGCTTCATTGTAATATGGGTTTATGCTTGACAAGTCTTTGTCCCTTAAAATGCACCGAGGATCCAAAACATAGTAAGTTGTCTCGGAATCGGTTGACGAATTGATTTCAATGGTTTTGGACTCCTCTATCACTAATTTTTCCTTTCCCTTCTTTGGTTGTTTAGGTAAATATTTTGGAGCCATTTTCAATGGAGTACTTAAGGGTAAAAGGAGTAGAAGAATTGGTAGAGGAAAAGAAATGAAAAAAGTTGATGTTTTAGTTGAGAATAGGTTGAGCCACTAATTTCTTCGAAGTTGGAGAGTTAAAATGTATTAGAGGTGCATAAATGAGAAGAGGTCACCCTTCTTATATAGATTATAGTCTTAACGACTCTTTTTTTTAAAAAAAAAAACCCGTTGAGGCCTGGTGTAACAAGAGTATACAGAAAATATGTACACTAAGTTCGAACTATATAAAGAATCGAAGTTTTGAGTACACCATAATCTACCGATTCTCACAATCGGTAGTTTAAGAAATTATTAAACTACCGATTATAATAAGTATCCCCAAATTGGATTTCTTAATTTTTTTTATAAATCATTTTATTGAATCGAAAATGCATACATTGCGTAACATTAAAGAAAATGAAATATAATAAATCAGTAGATTACACTTAAACACTTAAGCAAACCTATTATCAAACCTTCAACGGGTCGTATGACGAACGGGACGACGTTCTTCACTTCTCCGGAGAATAATCAACACAAAAGGATTGTATTCTTCCATCACCCTTAGGATCTCGAATTGAGGTTTGTACCTGAAATCTGAACGTTTCCATCTTCTCCATTCCTCCAGAGATCTGGTAACAACTTCATCATCAGTTTCATTCCTAATTCTTCTTTCATTCACCTTAGCGGTTAAAGAAGAAAATTCTAGTACTTCCCTTGTGATTTCCATATATCGACAAAAAAGGCATGCTCTGTTCCGGTTGTTGTGGTTACCGGTTTCGTTACAAAAGTTAGCATGGATATGTTCTAACCATTGCATGCTCATTGAAACATTCATCCGACGTTCATGACCCCTTGCTGAATAATGTAATACTATGTTTCGACATAGGGATGAATCTTCTTCTGGGGTAAAATTCTCTGCATTAAGCCTAAAATTTTGGTAACCCGACATTACATGAAAACAAGAGATTAAAAAATTTCTCTGAAATGTTAAAGATGTGGATTTGAAATGGGAATGATAGATATAAATTCATTTATTTATAGGTGTATCAGAATACAAATTATATCCGTTAATCAACAGTAACAATTCAGAACGGGAACAAAATTAGAATTCGAATTTTTTTGAAAAAATTCAACACTTTGTACAAGCACAATCGGTAGTTTTAAAAATTCTTAAACTACCGAGTTTAATAAGTAGCCCCAAATTGGAAATCCAATTTTTTTTAAAAATTTCAACATTTTATCTTGGTACAATCGGTAGTTTAAGAATTCCTTAAACTACCGATTATGATAAGTAGCCCCAAATTGGAAATCCAAATTTTTTGAAAAATTTCAACATTTTGTCTTGGTACAATCGGTAGTTTAAGAATTCCTTAAACTACCGATTATAATAAGTAGCCCCAAATTGGAAATCCAATTTTTTTGCAAAATTTCAACATTTTCTCTTGGTACAATCGGTAGTTTAAGAATTCCTTAAACTACCGATTATGATAAGTAGTCTCAAATTGGAAATCCAAATTTTTTGAAAAATTTCAACATTTTGTCTTGGTACAATCGGTAGTTTAAGAATTCATTAAACTACCGATTATGATAGGTAGCCCCAAATTGGAAATCCAATTTTTTTGAAAAATTTCAACATTTTGTCTTGGTACAATCGGTAGTTTAAGAATTCCTAAAACTACCGACTATAATAAGTAGCCTCAAATTGGAAATTCATTACGTGATATATTTTTTCTGTCCTCCAAGAACAGGAGTTAGTGTCACATTTACACCCACAAGAGCGGTGTGTGATGAATTGGTCAAGGATAGACGAATTATTATGACTTTTGTTAATGGAAATCATTTTATCGGTTTAACTTTAAAAGATGATTGTCCATTACCCCCATTAGTCAGGTGGTCGGATTACTTCACAACTAACCATTGTAAGGAGTGGTTGAAGCAATACGAGTCCAACATGAAACGTTGGGATCGTTTTTTTGGAAGTTCAATACAGAATGTAATTGATTTGAACTAGGATGATGAATAGTTAATTTTGAATATATTTGAACATATGAATTTATACAAAAAAATATTAATACAATGTTTTGTTCACAAAAACTAATTTATTTTTTGCATGCATTTAATTCCATGAACGTATGATAATCGGTAGATAAAGGAGTAATATATCTACCGATTCCACTACAATCGGTAGTTTAAATTTTGTACAAACTACCGATTATGTAAGTTGCCCCAAATTGGAAATCGATTTTTTTAAAAAAATTTTAACATTTTGTACAATCACAATCGGTAGTTTAAGAAAATCTTAAACTACCGATTATCAGAAGTTGCCCCAAATTGGAAATCGAATTTTTTAAAAAAATTTCAACATTTTGTACAATCATAATCGGTAGTTTAAGAATTTCTTAAACTACCGATTATTATAAGTAGCCCCAAATTGGAAATCAAAATTTTTGTAAAAATTCAACATTTTGTACAATTACAATCGGTAGTTTAAGAATTTCTTAAACTACCGATTATGATAGGTAGCCTGACAAAAACAAGTAACATTCTCAGAATCGGTATATTAACATAACCATTTACTTCCGATTACATCCAAACTATGAGAATATATTTGAAAATTTCTCACAATCGGTAGATAAAGTTAAGCAATTACTTCCGATTACAACCAAACTCTGACAAAATATTTGAATTTTTTTCAGAATCGGTAGATAAAGTTAAACATTTACTAGTGATTACACTCTGGAATTCATGAACTCATAGCTTTCAACAAATATGAATTCTTCTCCTTTTTCCTGATAGTAGTGTGTTTTTACGAGATCCTCCGACACAGACATAGAACAAAAAGAACATAATTCCTCAAGTTTACTATGTTATTATTGGAAGATCTTAGAACTTAGGTTATGTAAAAGATGCTTACAAATTGTTGGGATCGACAAGCCTAAATGGGTGCGGTTAAAGATGCATTGTTGTATAGCTAAATAATCAGCTATCCCTATTCGAATAAGTTGGTACCTATCGTGAATTTGTTGTAGAGATCTTCGCTTTGGATTTCCATAATCTCGCACATATTTGATGTAGATCCTCCCCCAAAAGGTTTCGGGTGTAACCCTTCCAGCTATGATATCTTCACGTAGGGTTTCGTTATACCATGTTTTGGCTATAGACAAATCTTCAGCTGAGTCAAATGTTTCCATGCTTGTAAGTAGAGGTATGGAGTGAGTTACAAAGAGGAGATGCTTAAATGAGTTTTGTACAGTGTATAAAACTAGGTGTGTGTGGTATTTGGTTGAGAAAAGAGAGGTGTATTTGTAGGGTTTTGTTATACCATGTTTTGGTTATAGACAAATCTTCAGCTGAGCCATAATGTTTCCTTTCAAGGATATTCTCATTCTCACATATCACTTTCAACCTCAATCTCCCCTATCCCTTTCAATCTCATTCTCATTCTCACATTTGATTTTGAAGCACTAAATATGGCTCTTCAATACACTAATGATGAAGATGTGGCCATTATTAGATCGTGGGCGACGATCATGTCGCACGAGTACGAAACTGCATATTGGAACAACAACAACCGAGGCGTTAATGAAAATTGGATGGCGGAGCAGTCCACCGATTCTTGGTGGAATCGTTTGTTTCATATTTTTATCGCCTTAAATGGAAATAAATTTCAGAGAACGCCCAGAGGCGTTAGGGCAAGGTATGAGAAGTTGTTCGAACAGTTGGAACACTTGAAAGAGGAAATGAGATTGAGATTCCGAGCTCGTCCCACCGAATCTCCTGTGGCAAGAGTAAGTGTTTTACGTTAATAAGTCGTTCATTAAAAAGAGTTTTCAAAGTGTTTTTCAGTGGGTGATGGCTCTCCAGCAATATGAAAATAAGCATGGGGAGGAGTTTATGCATGAGGATTGCTATTTTATTTTGGAAGAACTTCCCTTGTTCGGTTTCAACCTATATGCTTAAGTGTATTTCATTTCCTGTAATGTTATGCTCTGTATGCCTTTTAGATTCAATGAAATGATTTTACGTTCAACTGTTTTACAAAACCAATTAACTAATCGAATCACATTGTTCACAAAGTACATTAAACTCACCCAATTGTTCATAATCGGTAGTTAAAAAATCAACTCAACTACCGATTGTGCATAATCGGTTGCTCGGGCTCTACATAACTACCGATTGTGCATATGAACACACTACAATCGGTAGTTACATAAAAATAATAATTTCCGATTATGTGTACATTTGCATCCAGTAGAATAATCGGTTTATGTGTAAAAATAACTACCGATTGTGTTGGATGTTTTTGAGTATCACTAACTTGCTAAATCGAAAGTTTAACCCTATAAGAAACTACCGATTACCACTAAACTTTTGTCCAGTAATACAATCGGTAGTTTATGACTAAACATAACTCCCGATTGTGCATGAAGTTCATGGACAATGAAGAACATCACAATAATCGGTAGTTAACACAAACACGAAACCACCGATTATAACATGTTAGATTATAGGTTTAGGGTTTCAAACTTTTATTAGTGAAAGGTTTTGTGGTTATTTGATAGGTAAAAGGGTATTTTAGTATTTTGACATACCCTAGGTCACCCCTTAGACACACCCATTGGATTGCTTTAAAAAAGTAGCCCCTAATTTAGTTTTTGGTGGCCCTCAAATTCGCCAGGATATAAAACTTGGCGTTTTTGAAGGCTACTCAAAACTAATTTGGGGCGACTATTTTAAACCCATCCAATATAAGTGGTTATGGGATAGCCTAATGATATGTAAAAATACATATATACCCTCTCAGTAATCAAACAAATACCTTTAACCCTTTCATCAATATAAGTATAAAAACCTAAACCTAAACCTAAACCTTTACCATTTCTATTCCAACCGATTGAGCCTGTTTTCTCTTCGTCTTCTTCTCTTGTTTTCAAACTACCGATTGTGGCTAAATCATTTCATCATAAACCGATTAATCGTAAACCAATTCATCGTCATAATTACAATCTAAAGATGGCTCGAAAAAAGCAAACCACCCGTCAACCTGGTAATACTAATTGGCCGTATTTTGCCGAGAGAATAAGAAATAGAGAGATTGTTGAAGAACATAATGAGGAATATGAAGAACACGAAGAACACGAAGATGACGATCTAGATATGGAGACTGATTCCGACAATCAGCCTCTCCAGCACTATGTAAGGGCTCCAATAAGATATGGGTTTACCATTATTTGTGTTTATTATGCTTCCATCGAATGAAATCTTCAATAGAATATCAAGGGTTTTAGGTTATATGTCATAATCGGTAGTTTCTTGTTTGTATTTAACTACCGATTATGTTAGTGTTCTCATTGCTCACGAACATCGACCATAATCGGTATTTATATTTAGTCATTAACTACCGATTATATTCCTGGACCAAAATTTAGGTATAATCGGTAGTTTTGTATAGGGTTAAACTCCCGATTACGAAAGTTAGTGATTCCTCAAAACATACTACATAATCGGTAGTTATATTTAGTCATTAGCTACCGATAATATTCTTGGACCAAAATTTAGGCATAATCGGTAGTTTCGTATAGGGTTAAACTCCCGATTATGAAAGTTAGTGATTCCTCAAAACATACTACATAATCGGTAGTTATATTTAGTCATTAACTACCGATTATAATCATGGACCAAAATTTAGGCATAATCTGTAGTTAATCTTTTTATGTAATTACCGATTGTATGTGTGTCCATAGCTTAGAATTTTTTGTTCTAATTTTTATGCAAAATCGGTAGATAATATAGAGCCCGAGCTACCGATTATGCACAATCGGTAGTTACTTTGTTAAATTAACTACCGATTATGTAGTGATTAAACGGTGTCTTCTTGGAAATAATTGTTCTTTATTTTGTTTTTTTAGGGAAAGGCGATCTAAGCAAGCTCAAGATACAATTGTTTCGGGGCCTCGTCATGAAGGGGGTAAGAAAGTAACTGCTAGTGCAATAACACAAAAGAGCGCTAGAGGAATTGTTATCACCGAAGGAACTCAACCAAGTGTTCCAAGAAATAGAAACCAAGAAGAAGGAGAACCAAGTGCTCCACAAGATAGATACCAAGATGAAGGAGAACCAAGTGGTAGACAAGGAGAAGGACAAGCTACAAAGAAGGAAATTAAGAAGAAAGGAGGACACCAAGTCACCGCCTCTTTGAGTATGAAGGGTATTCAAGAATGCCAAATCCCTGGGTTACCAAGAGATGAATGAGATCTTTTATTTGGATATAAAGACTCTTGGGCGAAAGAAATTTATTCAACTGAGGTAATAATTATAAAACACCATTCTTAACCTATTGTCTTTTTATTCGTAGAAGTGTTAACTGTTATTCTAATTATTTTTTAATTCGTCGTGTATATTAGGACCATTCTGATGCGGCTCGTCTACTCAAACCTACGATTGTACCAAGAAAGATGAAAGATTGGACGTTAGATGGTGAGTATGAACGGTTGAAGCAAATTATACTGAACTCGGGGTTATCTACGGCTGCCGAGAATTCAATGTTACAGCATGACCGGGTGTCGATATCAGCCTTCATGGAGAGAATGTATCCTGAGACCGATACCTTCCACATGCCGTGGGGAGAGATGACGATCACCCCCGATGATGTGGTGCATATTCTAAATCTCGCTGACTATGCTACGACGGTCAAGTTTGATTATGTGAAGCAGTTAAGATGTGAACAACTGTATTTTTACACTCAGAAGTGCCTTGGTTGGGATCGAGCCACATCCGACGATGAGTTCAAACTGTGCTTTCCTTATAAAACCAGACAGTTCAACATGGTTCAATTGATGAATATGTTCAAAGGCACCAAGGCAAAAGAAGAAATGAATCCAGAGTTTAGCGATGACGAAGTCAATGCTGCAGCCACTGCATATCTTCTCTGTTTTTTGGGATATGTCATTTTCCCCAATGCTAGTGGCAACCAGGTCGACGCCTACCTTCTACAACTTTTGCATCCTCTCAACAAAGTTCGTGACTATTCGTGGGGCACCGCATGTCATGCGTTCTTGATGGATGAGTTGAGAAAAGCATCGATGGAATTAACTGGCCAAATTGCCAGGAACGTGAGTCTACTACATGTATTTTGGTAACTTTATTGATGGTTTGATTGTTATTTATTTTTTTCTCTTTTAAGAATCAATTTTCTCATACTTGGCTTGATATATACACTAAACATGGATCTATGACCACTTCCCGTCCCTCGAGTTGGCCAAAGAGAATCCGGCATGGGAGAAAGGAACACCCCGAGGAACAAAATACATCTTTGACAACAATCATTCAAGGTATAAGGAGCAAGAGTTGATTTCTTTGAGGAGGAAATTAGACTCGATGGCGTCCAAAGATATATGCTTTGATCCATACATGGAATACCGAGCTAGTGATCATATAGCGGGAAGGTCTGAGTTTTCGTTTTACTATGAACCCTTCTGGCATCCCACTGGATATGTCATATACAATGCCTCTATGGTGATGCGTCAACTCGTTTATATACAAGAAGAACCTGTGAGTCACATGCGCGGCAGGTTCAAATTGGACGTCGAGAAATCTACTTGTGGTAAGGACTCTATCACAGTAGTTTACTCTGATAACCCATCCGTTGAAGATTGGATAACAGAATGCAATATATGATCAACGAGGGGAGACATGTCAACCGAGGTGATGAAGTAGATCCACACTATATGGTATGGTACTGACAACATTCTCATCTTCATGTGATCCATGAAGATAAAGGAAAGACCACCAAGGTGTACGAATATACTTGCATCATCAAAGAAAAACCCTATGGTTATGAAAGGCTGGTACGTAATGTTATTTCCTTTTGATTTTAGTATTACGGCTCAATATATTAGATAATAATCGTTTGATCGTTATTGCTTAAAAACAGAAAAAAAAGGTTTGTATTTTTCTCAAAGAAGATAGATGGGTGCATAAATGCGGGAGTGCCTCCATCAATTGAGAAGATGAGAGAGCATAAAGACCTCATTGACAACATTGATAATGAAGCCTATTGTCACAAGGGTGCACCACATAGCTCAACAAATGGCTAACTCACCCTTGTGCACCATCATGGCTATCCCATTTGGCTAATTGGGTAGCCTCTATTCTAGAATCTTCTCTATTTTGTCCCTTTCTTAGAATACTCTAGAATGGTGTAGATATTTGTGGATAAGAGTAGAATAATCTAGAAGTAGATCTTAGCCATACACTTGTATATATCTTAGATAATTCTCTAGAACATTCTTGGCTCCCAACTAGTATAAATAGGGATGCCATTCTCATTTGTAATCATCCAACAATCCAAGTATTCAAGTGAAGAGAGCAATACACACTTACTTCTCTCATCAAATCATTCTCTCTTGTTCTTGAGTGTTCTTGAGCGTTCTTGAGTTTCTTGTGAGTTTTTATCTTGAGTAGTTACACAAAGTTGTGTTAAACTTTGTTTGGGAGGCTTACTTATCTAGTAATGGAATTCTAGACAAGTGCCGCACGGAGTAAAGTCGAGGCGAAGGACCGACCCCGTGGCAACTGGTATCAGAGCCAAGTTCAACTACTCTCGGTAAGATCTCTCACCATGTCTTCAAATGATACAAATGTTGTTATCACTAACGTTGATAATTGGAAGGCTCAGAAGGCAAAGAAACAACGGGATAGGTCAGTGGACCCCCATATTGATGCTCGTGTTGGATCATTGGAAGAAAAGGTTTCTTCCAATACGGAGATGGTAGAAAAGTTGAACATGGAATTTGGAGAAGCCATCGATCAACAAAGTGCTACCATAGAAGATTTGGAGAAATCAATGGAGGTCTCTTTTGAGACGTATAGGAAAGAGATGGGTGCACATGTGAAGATGCTGCAAGCTCAAATTGATGAGTTAAATACCCTGATCCGAGGAGGTGCGGTTCGTGGACCATCTAGAGTGAGGGTGCCAGAACCAAAGGAATACGCTGGTGCAAGGGATGCCAAGGAGCTGGAAAATTTCCTATGGAACATGGAAAGGTACTTCAGGGCCACGGGCCTTGATGAGGAGCAGGTAAAGGTTGACACTGCGACCATGTACCTGACTGAAGATGCACTATTGTGGTGGAGGAGAAAATATGCAGAAATTGAGAGGGGAACCTGTTCCATCACTACTTGGGCAGAATTCAAGAGGGAAGTTAAAGCCATGTTCTATCCAGAAAATGTTGAACACAAAGCCCGGGACAGACTTCAAAGTTTGAAGTGTTCAGGTACAATTTCTGAATATGTCAAACAGTTTAATTCAATTATGTTAGACATATTGACAATGGCAGATGAGGACCGCTTCTACTACTTTAATCGTGGATTACCTCGTTGGGCTTTATGGAACTTCAACGAAGAGGTATTACTGACTTGTCCACCGCTTTAAGCACCGTTGAGAAACTTGATGATTTCTCAAACAAACCTGAACAACTTGCCAAGGAAAAGTCATTTAAGCCATTTCAAGAAGAAAAAGGTGGGGGAGACAAGAGTTATCATGATAAGCCACAGTCGAGCCGTGAAGGGTCCAAGCCGAACAATGGGTGGAAAGGCAAGCAAGATAACCGTGTGAAGAAATGCTTCATTTGTAGAGGTGAACATCTTGCTTACAGTTTCCCTAAGAGAAACATGCTCAACTCCTTAATTGCGGAACAAGAGGAGAATACCGAGGAACCACACTTGGGAGCCATTCGGTTAAGCGCAATCAAAAGCCAGCTCAAAGCACAACAACCAGCACCAAGGAAGAGTGCAAGCAAGGGACTTCTTTTACGTGGACATAAGTCTAAACGAGCAGAAGACCAAGGCCATGGTCGACTCAGGCGCAACACACAACTTCATCTCTAAAGGAGAGGCCGAAAGGTTGAAGTTGAAGGTCGAGGAAGACTCGAGCACAATAAAGGCAGTAAACTCAGCAGACATACCGGTTCAGGGAGCGGCCAAGGGGGTCGACATGAAGGTTGGTGCTTGGAGAGGAATTACTGACTTTAGGGTGGTAAAGATGGACGATTTCAGAGTTATCCTTGGGATGGAATTCTTGGATCGTGCCAAAGTTGCGGTGGTGCCCTGCCTCGGAGTAGTTAGCATCAGTGAAGAGAAGTCCCCTTGCGTGATCCCAGCCACCCGGACCAAGGAGACTTGCTCGAGTGCCCTGTCGGCTCTACAACTAAAGAGGGGTGTTCAGAAGGGAGAACCCACCTTTGTAGCAGCCATCATTGAGGAAAGCGAAGAACTGGTCGAGGTCGTTCCATTGGAGGTGCAAAAAGCTTTGCAGGAATACCAGGATATGATGCCAGCCGAATTGCCCAGGCAACTACCACCTAAGAGGGAGGTGGATCATCAGATCGAGCTGGAACCTGGAGCAAAGCCGCCCTCCATGGCCCCATACCGCATGGCTCCGCCAGAGTTGGAAGAGTTGAAGAAGCAACTCAAGGAATTGTTGGATGCCGGCTACATCCAACCCTCTAAGGCCCCTTATGGAGCCCCAGTGCTGTTTCATAAGAAGAAGGACGGAAGTCTCCGGATGTGCATTGACTACCGAGCCCTAAACAAGGTGACCGTAAAGAACAAGTATCCAATTCCCCGAGTAGAAGACTTGTTCGATCAATTGGGTAATTCTCGATACTTCACAAAGCTGGACTTGAGGTCGGGATACTATCAAGTTCGAATATCAGAAGGGGACGAGCCGAAGACCACATGTGTAACGAGGTACGGAGCTTACAAATTCTTAGTTATTCCTTTTGGTCTAACCAATGCTCCTGCCACATTTTGTACTTTGATGAACAAGGTCTTCCACCCATATATCGATCGGTTCGTAGTCGTATACCTTGATGACATCGTCGTGTATATCCACACTTTGGATGAGCACCTCAAACACTTGAGGATCGTGTTCCAAGTACTGAGGGAGAACTCTTTATATGTGAAGAAGGAGAAATGCAGCTTCGCTCAGCCCAAAGTGTCCTTCCTTGGACATTGGATATGTGATGGCAAAATCTGGATGGAGGAAAAGAAGATCAAGGCTATCAAGGAGTGGGAACCGCCTACCAAAGTGGCTCAGTTGCGGTCTTTCCTAGGACTTTCCAACTACTACCGGCGATTCATCGAGGGATACTCGAAGAGAGCAGCACCCATCACGGACTTGCTAAACAAAACGAGGACTTTGACGTGGAGTGAAGAGTGCCAAGCCGCTTTCGATGATCTTAAGACCGCGGTTATGAAGGAGCTAGTCTTAAGATTACCTGATCACGCCAAGCCTTTTGAGGTATACACTGACGCTTCTGATTTTGC
The DNA here is from genome assembly GCA_023531435.1 of Papaver californicum. Lineage (NCBI taxonomy): Eukaryota > Viridiplantae > Streptophyta > Magnoliopsida > Ranunculales > Papaveraceae > Papaver > Papaver californicum. Next base: position 230,967 of record JAJJMC010030272.1, read on the forward strand.
TACTGGTGGAGTACTTATGCAGGAAGGACACCCACTTGCATATGAAAGTCGGAAGCTGAACGATGCAGAACGACGCTACACGGTGCAAGAAAAAAAGATGACCGCTGTCATACACTGTCTTCGGACATGGAGGCACTACCTTCTTGGGTCACATTTCATGGTCTTCACCGATAATGTGGCTACCAGCTACTTCCAGACTCAGAAGAAGTTGTCTCCGAAGCAAGCAAGGTGGCAAGACTTTCTAGTCGAGTTCCACATGAAGCTTGAGTACAAGCCAGGTCGCACCAACTATGTTGCTGATGCATTGAGCCGAAAGGCGGAACTTGCTGGTCTTACCTTGGAACGTGTAGCTGCCATCACCAAATTATCAGGCACCATTCCGGATCGTGTACATGAAGGCTTGGAACAGGACACTTTTGCAAAGAGCCTCATTCATGCGATGAATAAGGGGAAGGCTCGTCGGTTCTGGTTGAAATACGGTCTTCTATTCACACATGGGAACAGGATGTTCATACCTAAGCATGAGAACCTGAGGCGTGAACTAATGCATGAGTGTCATGACACCCGATGGGCAGGCCACCCTGGCCAGAGAAGGACTTTGGCTTTGTTGGAAGCAAGTTATTACTGGCCCAAGATGGAGGACGATGTGGATGCCTATGTTCGGACGTGTCTGGTACGCCAGCAGGATAAGGTAGAACACAAGAAGTCAGGAGGACTTCTAGAGCCATTACCAGTGCTAGATAGACCGTGGGAGTGTTTATCGATGAACTTCATCTCTGCCTTACCTAAGGTAGATGGCTTGGGATCAATCTTGGTGGTCGTGGACAGGTTCACCAAGTATTCTACCTTCATCACTGCACCTACAGACTGCACCGCGGAACAGGCTGCTCGACTGTTCGTGAAGTACGTGGTGAAATATTGGGGCATACCAAAGATCATAGTTAGCGATCGCGATCCAATATTTACGGGAAAATGTGGATAGAAGTGTTTAAGTTACTTGAGTCCGAGATCAACTTCTCTACAAGCTTTCATCCTCAGACAGATGGACAAACAGAGCTCACCAATGCTTTGTTAGAGGAGTACTTGAGACACTTCGCGAAAGCTAACCATAGGAATTGGGTGGAACTGTTGGACGTGGCTCAGTTTTGCTACAACTTGCAGAAGAGTGAATCATATGACCACAGTCCATTCGAGTTGGCCACAGGACAACAACCTCTGATGCCACACACACTCACTGGAGGATATAGAGGAAAGAGCCCTGCTGCTTTTCAATTCAATAAGGAGTTGCACGAAAAGCACGACTTGGCCAAAGAATACTTGGAGAAAGCTTCTCAACGAATGAAGAAATGGGCGGACGAGAAGAGGAAACCCGGATCTTTCTAAGAAGGTGACTTAGTCATGCTGAAGTTGAACCCGCAACAATTCAAAGCTTTTCGGAAGGTACATAAGGGACTCATTCGACGGTACGAGGGACCATTTCGCATCGTCAAGAAAGTCGGGAAGACGTCCTATAGTTCGGAGCTACCTAGCCACATGAAGATCCATCCCGTCTTTCATGTCAGCTGCTTGAAGCCATATTATGCGGATCAAGATGACGATTCTATAGGAGTTACCAAGAGAGCCCCGTTTAATATGATTACCTCTCTAGACAAGCACGCTTCAAGCATAGGTCACACAGACGTGTCTCAAGAGGAGGGCGAATTTATAAGGAATATCTTGTCCGATGGAAGGATCAACCAGAAAGTGAAGCCAGTTGGGAACATCAAGACTTACTTTGGCAACACAAAGATCTCATCGACAAGTACAACGCGACGAGGACGTCTGCGAATTCGGGTGGGGGAGAATGTCACAAGGGTGCACCACATAGCTCAAAAAATGGCTAACTCACCCTTGTGCACCATCATGGCTAGCCCATTTGGCTAATTGGCTAGCCTCCATTCTAGAATCTTCTCTATTTTGTCCTTTTCTTCGAATACTCTAGAATGGTGTAGATATTTGTGGATAAGAGTAGAATAATCTAGAAGTAGATCTTAGCCATACACTTGTATAGATCTTAGATAATTCTCTAGAACATTCTTGGCTCCTAACTAGTATAAATAGGGATGCCATTCTCATTTGTAATCATCCAATAATCCAAGTATTCAAGTGAAAAGAGCAATATACACTTACTTCTCTTATTCAAATCATTCTCTCTTGTTCTTGAGTGTTCTTGAGCGTTCTTGAGTTTCTTGTGAGTTTTTATCTTGAGTAGTTACACAAAGTTGTGTTAAACTTTGTTTGGGAGGCTTATTTATCTAGTAATGGAATTCTAGACAAGTGAAGCACGGAGTAAAGTTGACGCGAAGGACCGACCCCGTGACACTATGCTAGCAAGTTTGGGGAGAATAAGCCTAAGAGGCTAGCAGCAAAACACAGTAAAAGATCTCGCGGTTCATCTAGTGATGATGCTGAAGCAAATGTCCCTGAGGGTGAAGCCAATGTCGCTGATGCTGAAAGATTGTTAGCCCCTGGTGCTCGTCGTCCTCGTACCAAAACCAAAAAATTTAGAAATTAGATTGTGGTTTTTTTGAAAAAGAACATCATTTTGAAAGTTGATTTGTAACAAACTTGTTTACTTTATGGTTATGTCTATGGTGTTTAACATTACTAGTGTTTAATGTTCTAACAGTTGAATGAATTTTATGTTCTTTTTGTGAATTATCAATTGATTTGCAAGAGATTTATTTTTAACAAGTTATTTTGTTTAAGAAAAGTGGTACTGCATCACTTACCGATTAAGTGTGTTCATTAAAAATCGGTAGATAACAATCTACCGATTATGTTAGTGTTATACAATCGGTAGATTAATATCTACCCATTACACTTACCGATGGAACTGCCTGTTCCTGGACACATTTTGCATTATAATCGGTAGTTTAAAAAATTCTTAGACTACCGATTATGCATGTTCAAAATGTTGGAATTTTGATAATTTTTTCGATTTTCAATTTGGGGCAACATATACAATCGGTAGTTTAAAAAATTCTTAGACTACCGATTATGCATGTTCAAAATGTTGGAATTTTGATAATTTTTTTCGATTTTGAATTTGGGGCAACATACATAATCGGTAGTTTAAAAAATTCTTAAACTACCGATTATGCATGTTCAAAATGTTGAAATTTTGATAATTTTTTCGATTTTCAATTTGGGGCAACATACATAATCGATAGTTTAAAAAATTCTTAAACTACCGATTATGCATGTTCAACTACTCACCAACCGAGGTCAAATCAATTGGGTTCTTTCCTGAGCTTGTTAAACGATCCCAACGCTTCATGTTGGACTCGTATTGCTTCAACCACTCCTTACAATGGTTAGTTGGGAAGTAATCCGACCACCTACTCAATAGAGGTAATGGACAATCATCCGTTAACCTTAAACCTATAAAATGATTGCTATTAACCCATGCCATGATGATTCCTCTATCCTTGACCGACTCATCACACACCGTCCTTGTGGGTGTAAATGTAATACTCACTCCTAATGAAGGAGGACAGAAATAATGTACCACGCAGTTCAATACATTCGCTAAAAGATACCGACATATCGGCATTACCATCCAATACCTGGATCCGATTATCTCCAATCTGTTTTGGCATTTTACACGAGTATATAACTCTTTGATCTCTTGTTCTCTAACATGTTTATCTCCTTCACTCATAATTTCAATATAAAATTCCTTATCCTCCAATAATTGTACGACCATCTTATTTCTTAAATATTGCCATTGGGTGATGTTCTCGGTAACCGCTCACTAAAGTCTCCTATTTTTTCCGAAGCAACGTGAAAACCACAATTTCCATCCCCATCCCCATCGACATCGTAAGTGGACAAAACAAATGGTATAATGAGTAAAGGGAGTTGTTCCAAATACTCATCGTGTATAGGTTGGGTTTGACTTAGTTGGGAAGGAATCGTAGAGACCTTAGGTTTGACTTGTCGTGAGCTTGGTCCACCTTGATCCTTCCTTGGACGACCCCTTTTCCTTAGAGCCGGCACATCTTCATACTCAGGTTCAGTATGTTCATGCCTAGAAAGGTCACGTTGACTAGATAACCATTCCTTCAACTCTTTTCTTTGAATTGACCTCGGCTTTTCGGTATTCGACCTACCCATCATATTTCCTTTCATTGGTTCCTGAACAACCTTTAGACAGGGGTGAAGGGATTCCTACAAATAGTGCATCAATATTTGCTTTTGTGCCTCATTTAGAATAACGCTCGAGTATTCGTGCAAATATTTCCGTCTCCACGAATGACGCATCATCAACCACCGGGGTGCTTGGAGTGAAAGTTAATTGCTTCCAAAAGGGATGAATATCATTAATGTCAATCACTTCAATATACCTTCCAAGTATGTGACGACACGGGAGTCCAATACCTATCATGGTCTTGCAGTTGCAAACCGTAGTCTCATCATCGTGATCTCTGTACAACTCCAATTGTTTTATCATGAAATTTATTGTCCACCAAGAAACTTTGTATACTATACCCCTTAGAAGATTTTTATGTTTTAAATGTACCAACGGGAATCTATGCCGACTTTTTTCCATTGAACCATAAATCTTAGGGAGGTTACGATTGGTGAACTCATGGATTGCTTCTTGGACCGACACAACCCCATTTTGACTAGCGACTAGTATGTATTTTAATCGGCCATGGGACCCCTCTGCAATGCTTGTTGCCTCGTTCTTGAAGTTCTGATATTCATATGTCCATGTAAACACAAACTTATCCTTATGCGGTCCCAACCATTGTGTTTTGCAATACTTAACTGGTTTGGGATAGTTCTTGCCCCATTCATCCTCAAAGTTCTTCAAGTTGTATTCATAAACTTCCTCCATCATCGACCAAACTATATTATCCCATGCTTTTAGAAATAAAGACCACTTTATTCCATCCTCGACCCACTTTTTCATCGTCCAACCTTTTCTCTTCTTCTCGTTCTTCCACGGTTAGTTTACTAATACATTCATCTTCTTTCTTTGACCTCTTGGTACCTTTGTTTCGTTTTTTAGCTTGGATATGATGTCTGCAACTGGATTTGATGTTGCATTGAATGTGTCATGTACAAAGCAAATTCTGGGCTTCCGGAAACACTACCTTTATTGCATTCATCAAGGCTTGATCGTTATCGTTACAATAACCCTTGGAAAATGCTCGCCATTATAAATCGACCTTAATATTTGCAACATCCAAATAAAACTCACATCGTTCTCAGCATCCATTAAACCCCAAGCCACCGTAAATGTTCATTTGTCCGAAGTATGGCAAGCAATGTTCAACAACGGCATGTTATACCTGTTTGTCTTGTAAGTAACATCTATCAACAAAATTTGATAAAAGCATTGAGCCAATTGGATCATCTTCGGATGTGCCAAGAAAATATGAATCACCTTACCATCCCTTTATTCTTTTTTCAACGTGTAATTGTGTTTCTTGGCTAACCACTCAGATTGTTGCATAACCATTCGAACATCACATTCTGTCCTTTTGATCGTTGCTAGCGCCGACCAAATTGTAGATAACGAAGATAAGTTGTTGGGGTCATCCGCCTTTATCTTAGATAGGATTGTACTCGCTTTCATTACGTTCCTCATAGACTTCACCGTCTCCATATGCTTTGGTTTTAACTTGGCAACCATTACGCGCCCAACAAGACTTTCCGGATCTTCGTGGTTGTGACGACCATTAGCAACTCTAAACATTTTCCATACTTTTCCTTTCTTACCGTCGGGCTTATGGAAGATAATCTTAAATGGGCATCTAATCTTCTTTGAATTACCTCGGTATATCCTCTTCGTATTCTTTACGTATTTACGATCCTTTCCCACTGACTCTTTCGCTCGCCACCTCTCTCACAAATCATTTCAAATCGATCAACTATCACGTAATTGTTCTGAACTACAACGCACATCTTCTCTTTTGCCTTGTTAATAAGCCATTCCTTTGCCTCCGCCTTACTTCCAAATGTCTTAATGCGCATATAACAAAACAAATATCATAAGCCTAACCATGTAACATACATTTTTAGAACATGTTAAGAGTGGGTAGATAGCGTACCAAATTATTTGCATAGTGTAGTGAAGTATCAGGACCCTCGTATGAAACATGATTAACCTATTCAATAATCTACGTAAAATAGCAATGAGGTAGACAATGATAATCGGTAGATAATTATGTTACCTTACTACCGATTAACAACAATCGGTAGATAATAATATCCCTGTGCTACCGATTATCAACAATCCTTAGTTAATTATGTTCCTTTACTACCGATTATAGAAAGAAATCAAGTCAAGTCATGTACAGAAAAACAAGTATAATCGGAGGTTTAAATTGTTAAACAACTACCGATGGCACTGTAATCAGTAGATAACGATATACCATATACTACCGATTACAAAGTTTGCAAAACAAAAAATTTGTAGATTTGAAGAAATTTATTTTTGGGGCGACTAACATAATCGGTAGATAATAAGTATTCCTAAACTACCGATTATGCAAACAGAAATTCAAAAAATTCAATTTGGGGATTTTGTATAATCGGTAGTAAGTAATCTTCACGAGACTACCGATTATATCATTATTTTGGAACAGAAGTATAATCGGTAGTTTATGGTACTCCATTATCTACCGATTCTGGGACGTCCATGGCATTAAATGCATGCAAAAGTGAATTTTCTTTGTTACCGATCACATACAAACGCATACAAAGTGAGTTTTTGAGATTCTTAACACAATACCTGATTGTTTGATGCATTATTATCTTCATTTTGATGTGATTCATCTTCTAGGTTTTCTTCCACACCAAAATTTGGATCATCCAACAAATATCCCAAGTCGTCATCTCTGAACGTCTTTGAACCTTCAATATTATGTTTTTCATGATGTTTCTCACCTTCTTCCTCATACTCATCCATGTTTGTTATTGATTTTAGGTAAAACCTAGTTTTTTCAAACTTCTTCTTCTTCTTCTTTTCTAAAACACTCTCTATTTCTATTCTAAAACTATAACTCAAATTCATCATCTAACACTAACTATAACAAAAATTAACTAACTAATTAATCAACATTAACACTAATTAAGCAAGGATAGATTAGCCATTAAATAAAATATTTGAATAAGGGGTGTATTAATATTATTTCATAATGACCTTATTTTGTTTTATTAGTCGACCCAAATTAGTTTTTGGTAGCCCTCAAAAACACCAGGATATAAAAGGCCTCCTTAAAAGTCGGCCAAATATATGTGTATATGGATTTTTTTCAGTACTAAGATCCAAAAATGTTTTCAAGCAAATAAATTTTAATGTAGTTTGTTTGGTTTTATCATAAACAACTTTTCCCCGGATGATGATGATCAAAAATTAAAGGATTTTTTTCTCTTCAAATCATAGATATGTTGCAGAAAGAGTCTAACTAAAATTAACGTTGATTCTTAGATCCATTTTTCTGAGATCCATTTTTCCAGGGTTTGATTAAATCAATTAAAATTATCTGATAACAGTTGATGAGATGAGTTGAATATTTGTTTACATGACAAATTGAGATCACTTTAAAGTGTTTTATCATTTTAGGTAATCTTTACTGTCAATGAAGAAAAGAAATTACAAGGAAGTATATGAAACCATCATCACCTTTATTATCATAGTCTAATGATTTTAATCCTATCATTATTAGATTGATTATTTATACAAACTCTCAACTAGATTTTCTTTCTGAAATTTTAAAGTTATGTATAATTCATCCTTCGTGTTATGATTTAATACATGCGATTTGAGTTCAAGAAGAAAATATGGGTTAGATAGGTAAATCTGCTTAGTTTCTTCGAAAACAATGATTTTCGGTTAAAGTAATACATAATCAGTATAACACGGAGTCCAAAATAGTCATATGTCCGTGCCAGACTTACGTCACAATTAAGAACGTGCGTCTCCGCATCAGATATATTGATAACATCATATGTGTATGACATACCCTAATTTAATATGAATATATACGGGATACAAGTTAACAAAAGCCGTAAGTAATAATGTCTGAACTTTTTATTTATGTACTCCCTCCGTTTTTAAAAAACAGGTAAGGTTTCTATATATGGGTATGTCAAAAAGATAAATTTGTTTCTATAAAAGGAAAGTCAAGTGTTATTAGATTACTACTTTGTCCATATTATGGGACCACATTTCTTTCTTTTAACAAATTTGGCGACCATTTCTCTCTCATGTTTTTCTCTTTAAAAATATAAATTAGAAAAAACATAAAAAAGACTAGTTCAAATGATTAGTTTCTTAATTCTTGTACAAAACTAAACAATCCTATCTTTTAAAAGATAAGGGAATATTATTTATTTCTATATAAACTTATTCTCACATAAATTTGTTACTTATCGATAATTTATCAACATTGTGAAAAAACTACATTCATAATATATTCATTTTTGTGGATGGAAAATATCAGTGATTTTATAACGTGTCCGTATCCTAATTTTTTGAAAAATTATCCATGTTCTCGTATCCTAATTTTTTGAAAAATTATCCATGTTCTCATCTGTGTCAATGCTACCCACTTTCTTCATCTATGTTCTTGATGGAGAAGGTGAGGGAGAATTTGAGTAAGAAGAGGTTGTTCTTTTTTTGCGATCCAACGGCTCAACGAGCTTGTTAGATCATGTCAATTTTAGCCCCGTCAATGGATCTATCATTAAAAGAACAGTAAATTTTTGAGCATAAAAAAATTGCAGTCAACCAGCAACGAAATGTCCACCTACAAACAAGAGGGTGACACCAAAAGACTTCAAAACCGAGTTTTTTGATGACTTGGAGGACCACAAAAAGATTGTGTCTACAAACAAAAGGTGCAAGTCACGGACTGAAGGTGAACATTGATTTCGGTGAAAAGATCATGCACTTGAGGCTAAAGTTTTTTTGGCCGGCTGCAGTGAGATGCTAAACACACCAATATCCAGGCTTCTGGTTAGGCACTTCAACAAATTGAGCCATACCACTCTATATTATGGATACAATCTAACTAGATGATAGATTGGTAATGCTGCATATATTTAAACTGATAAAAAGATGAATTTCATGAGACAGCGCCCAGGTCTTACATATCCAAACTCTGATAGCACTCTTTACAACGCAGCTGAAAACCAGGAGAAGGGAAAGAAATTTCTGACCAAATTTAAAATAAACAGAGAAGTCAGTGTACATATTCAAACCTAATAAAATCAAGTAATCTATAACTTCATTTGGGTCAATTATATCTACCGAAAACTTGCAGCAAAACAGTATCAGATTGGGTTGGTATTTAGTGTATACAACTTCTGTCTATCCATGAAACAACATTCATCGTACATCATCACTGTGAGCTGTGAACACAATAAATCAGTACAGGTCTTCCGTTGATCTCATTTCACAAGTCATCTTTGAAAGCTGGTTAAAAAGAGAAAAGTCAGTACTGTTAAGCTACTTATAGTGATTATAGGCACATATAAGGTGCAAAATGGTATGATATGATTCACATGAAGAGAGGGAGTAAATGATGAATTACATATGATACAGAGCCCAGGTTTTACTAATCCGAACTCTGATTGCAGTCTTTACAAGGCAGCTGAAAAACGGGAAAAGGGAAAATAAATCTCTGAGCAAAATTAAAAGTGAATAGAGAAGTTTGTGTACAGATTCAAACCTAATAAAATCAACTAATCTATAACTTCATTTGGGTCAATTATTTCTAACGAAAAGTTGCTGCAAAACAGCGTCAGATGGGTTGGTATTTAGTGCATACAACTTCGGTCATCATACATCATCATTGCGAGCTGTGAACACAATAAATCAGTACAGGCCTTCGGTTGATCTCATTTCATAAGTCATCTTTGCAAGCTGGTCGAAAAGAGAAAAGTCAGTACGATGAAGCAACTTATTGTGATTATAAGCACAAATAATGTGCAAAATGGTATGATTTGGTTCACATGAAACATCTAGAATAGAGCTATTATATGTCTCTTCTAAGGTTTGGAATGTATGACAAGAACCATAATCCATGCGATGTCTCTTAAGTAATGTAACTAGGTGCAAGGAAGGAAAGAGGAAGAGTGTAAGCTTTTTGAATTGCAAATTGAAGACATCAACTGAAGTCAGAATACACTAAAGAGTAAAAATTATGCATTCACTGAAACAATGGCGGTAGAAAAATGATACATTATTATAATCAGAAGAGGCTGTATGCACGAGCCTGCATACGAAATACACATGTACACACTGGAACCTATGTAAGGCACCGGATCTCTAGAAAAAATTGTCCTGCCAACATGTGACTGACACTGGTGGTGGCAGTTTCTACTGACCTCTACAACCAATCTAAGGGCCACTCCTCAACCATAGCATGGTTGTTTCTCTCTCCTCCATAGTCCATCTTTTTTGCTCTCAAGTTGTGTCCAACACCTGTACCTTGGTGTGTCATTTTGAGGTCGCACAGCCGAACACCCCGTACAGGGTATTAGACACTGACATATGTAGCCATTGTTACTAAGGTTGGATAACTTGCTACTCAACTCAAGCTTTTATTAGTTTTGATAATTTGGATCGCATGCTACTCAACTATATATTAGCATACTTCCAAGTCGAATAATCTGATAATTACAAAAGCAACACTGCAAATGTTGCAAATCCACTGAGCATGCAAAAGAAATACTCTGGTTCTACTTATGCATGACTAGTTCACAGTGTCTTCCAGATGTTCCTAAGCCTCATAACTTAATAAAATAATTTTTCAACTAGTTTCATCTTGCCCTACACCAGGAGAAGTATTTGTGCTCTTTTACCAATTAAAAATGTAAAACAAAAGGGGAGACATTGGCAATATCAGAGAAATCTGTGCTATGGAACTTTCTGGAAATCAAAATCTTAATAGATCTAAGATTACGCCAGCTAAAATGTGGATAATAAACCCATTCCCTATTGCAATCTTACAGTCCTTTTTCCTAATACACAAGAATTACAAACTCTGACATTCTTAAATTTTTTTCACTAGAAAATACCTATCCTGGAAAAGTCTCTGAAGATCTTATACAACTTAAGGTGCCTCATCATAAACAAAGAAGACCTAGAATGCATGTATGATGAAATAAAGACAGATGGTTAAGGGAAAGATGAAAACTCCAGATAATGGAATATTAAGGAAAAAAAACACGAAACTGTCTAAAACAATTTTTGGAATAGTTAACAACTAGATGCTTTAGTCAACCTTGGGAATGACGATTGTCAGTTGTGAATTCATACAAACAACTTAAGAACATTGTCAAGAAGAGGCTGAACAAATTGGGATGAAAAAGAGAAGATTACAGGAAGTAAAAATCATTACAAAATCTTTTAGATAGTTATTAGTTATTACCTTCAAGAAGCCAAAAGTAGGTTTGATTAGAGACACCGAGCATTGAAATTAATAAAGAAGACGAATTCGCAGAATGAAACGGCATCAGTGAATCCACGCAACAACTCATTTCAACAGGAGACCTTTTTATCACATACAAAATACAGAAAACCCCATTCACCAAAATTTGTCTTAGAAACATAATTAGAAAACAAATAAAACTAAAATGGAGTGACGAAAGATGTCATACCTGAAAATGCGTTGAGAGAGAGGTTTTTGCTGTGAAAATAAAGAGGAGGCAGAAGGAGAAGACTTAGGTTTTGCTTGAGGAGAGACCCTCGCTGCTGAACTTCGGAAGGAAGAAGAAGCAGAACGAAGGGAAGACCTGGCGGTAGCGGCGTAGATCGCCATTGTTGCTAAGTTTTTCTTCTGGTTGTCTGAGAGTAAAAAAAGTACGAAAATAAAGGAGACATGTACACCGGTTAGTAGTAGCACTTGTTAGCAGCGTACCAAAGCCAAGTATGGCTGTATGCCAGAAAAGCCAAATGCTTGGATGCGGGACATGTACCCTATGTAGCAGACTAGCAGTGTTTCATCTTCAAGAGCCTAAGGATTTTAGTTTCCAGCAGATAATAATGCAATTTACACGTTCACGACTTGCATCATTATTGAGGAGACGCGTTAAATGTTGGATCACTTCTGCAAGAATTCAGCTCTTCTTGCATCAGAAATGTAACCTTATGAAAGAGAGGGACCGAGGCTATTAAGTTCCAGCATTCTATTTTAACCTGACTTTTTTGAGGGTTACTAAAAACTAATAAAACAAAATAAGGTTATTTTGAAGTAATCTCAAGACATCCCTTATCCATCTAATTTCTATAATGGTTAATCTACCCTTGCTTAATTAGTGTTAATTTTGATTAATTAGTTAATTAATTGGGTTATAGCTAGTGTTAAATGATGAATTTGAGTTTTAGTTTTAGAATAGAAATAGAGAGTGTGTTAGAGAGGAAGAAGAAGAAGAATTTTTGGGAAATCAAATTTTGACTAAATTCAATCATAAACATGGATGGGTATGACATAGAAGATGAGATTGAACATGAAGAACATAGTATTGAAGGTTCAAACACGTTTAGAGACGCCGATTTGGGTTATTTGTTGGATGATCCAAATTTTGGTGTGGAAGAAAACCTAGATGATGAATCACATCAAAATGAAGATAATAATGCATCAAACAATCAGGTATTGTGTTAAGAAGCTCAAAACCCAATTTGTATGCGTTTGTATGTGATCGGCAACAAAAAACATACATTTTTACATGCATTTAATGCCATGGAAGTACCATAATCGGTAGTTTATGGTACTCCAAAAACTACTGATTATACGTCTGTTCAGAAAAAATAGAACCATCGGTAGTCTCGTGAAGATTTTAACTACCGATTATACAAAATCCCCAAATTGTATTTTTTTTGGATTTTTTTTTAACATAATCGGTAGTTTAGGAAGACTTATTGACTACCGATTATTGTAGTCGCCCCAAATTGAATTTTTTTGAATATATTTTCACAATCGGTAGTTTGGGAGAACTTTTTATCTTCCGAGTTAGTCGCCCCAAATTAGTTTTTCTCCAAACCTCCAAAGTTATTATTTTGCAAACTTTCCAATCTGTAGTTAATGTCAAATAGTTACCTACCGATTGTATTATAATCGATAGTTGTGTAACACACTAAACCTCCGATTATATGTGTGCAGGACTTGACTTGATTTCTTCCGTGCTAGTCGCCCCAAAACTGAATTTCTCCAAACCTACAAAGATAATATTTTGCAAACTTTACAATCGGTAGTTAATGAATACATATTACCTACCAATTGTAAATAATCGGTAGTTTTTAACAAATTAAACCTCCGATTATACTTGTTTTTATGGACATGACTTGAGTTAATTTCCACGTTACAATCGGTAGTTAATGAATACATTTTACCTACTGATTGTAAATAATCGGTAGCATGTGAGTTTTATTAACTACCGATTGTTCATAATCGGTAGCATGTGAACCTAATTAACTACCGATTATCATTGTTTAACTCATTGCTATTTTACATAGATTATTGAATGGGTTAATCCTGTTGCATACGAGGGTCCTGATACTTCCCTACACTATACAAATAATTTGGTACGCTACATACCCACTCTTAACTTGTTCTTAGAATGTATGTTACATGGTTAGGCTTATGATATTTGTTTTGTTATATGTGCATTAAGAAATTTGGAAGTAAGGCGGAGGAAAAGGAATGGCTTCTCAACAAGGCTAAAGAGAAGATGTGCGTTGTAGTTCTGAACAATTGCGTGAAAGTTGATCGATTTGAAATAATTTGTGAGAGAGGTGCCGAGCGAAAGAGTCATATGGGAAAGAATTATAAATACGTAAAGAAGACGGATAGGATATAACGAGGTAATTCAAAGAAGTTTGGATGCCATCTAAGATTATCTTCCATAAGCCCGAAGTTAAGAAAGGAAAAGTATGGAAAATGTATATATTTGCTAATGGTCGTCATAACCACGAAGATCCGGAAAATCTTGTTGGACACGTAATGGTTGCCAAGTTAAAACCACAAGAAATGGAGACGGTAAAGTCTATGAGGACCGTAATGAAAGCGAGTTCAATCCTTTCTAAGATAAAGGCGGACGACCCCAATAACTTATCCTCGTTGTCTACAATTTATTCGGCGCTAGCACAGATCAAAAGGACGGAATGAGACGGTCGAATGGTTATGCAACAATCTGAATGGTTAGCCGAGAAATACAATTACACGTTGAGGAAAGAAGAAAGGGATGGTAGGTTGATTCGTATTTTCTTGGCACATTCGTAGATGATCCAATTGGCTCAATACTTTCATCAAATTTTGTTGATAGATGCTACTTACAAGACAAACAGGTACAATTGCCGTTGTTGAACATCGCTTGCCACACTTCAGACAAATGCACATTTACTGTGGCTTGGGGTTTAATGGATGTTGAGAACGATGTGAGTTTCATTTGGATGTTGCAAACGTTAAGGTCGGTCTATAATGGCGATAATTTTCCAAGGGTTATTGTAACGGATAACGATACAGGCTTGATGAATGCAATAAAGGTAGTGTTTCCGGAAGCCCAGAATTTGCTTTGTACATGGCACATTCAATGCAACATTAAAGTCAATTGCAGACATCATATCCAAGCTAAAAAATGAAACATAGGTACCAAGAGGTCAAAGAAAGAGGATGAACGTATTAGTAAACTAACCGTTGAAGAACAAAAAGAAGAGAAAAGGTTGGCCGAAGAAAAGTGGGCCGAGGATGGAATGAAGTGGTCTTTATTTCAAAAAGCATGGGATAAGATAGTTTGGTCGATGACGGGGTCAATTCGAAAGGTTGTTCATGAACCAATAAAAGGAAAGCCGATTGGTAGGCCGAATACCGAAAACCCGAGGTCAATTCAAAGGAAAGAGTTGAAGGAATTGTTATCTAGTCGTCGTGACCTTTCTAGGCATGAACATACTGAAGCTGAGTATGAAGATTTCCCGGATTCAGCGAAAAGAGGTCGTCCAAGGAAGGATCAAGGTGGACCAAGCTCACGACAACTCAAATCTAAGGTGTCTACGATTCCTTCCCAACAAAGTCAAATCCAACATATACACGATGGGTATTTGGACCAACTCCCTCTACTCATTATACCATTTGTTTTGTCCACCGACGATGTAGATGGGGATGGCAATTGTGGTTTCCACGTTGCTTTGAAACAAATGAGAAACTTTAGTGAGGCAGCTACCGAGAATATGACCCTATGGGAATATTTAAGAAATAAGATGTTCGCGCATTTATTGGAGGATAAAGATTTTTATATTGAAATGATGAAAACAGGAGATACACATGGCGGAGAAGAAGGGTTCAACGAGTTACATACTCGTGTAAAAGGCGAAAAGGGATTGGAGGTGGTCGGATCCAGGTTTTGGATGGTAATGCCGGTATGTGGGTATCTTTTAGCGGATGTATTGAACTGCGTGGTACATTTTTTCTGTCCTCCAAGAACAGGAGTTAATCTCACATTTACACCCACAAGGACGGTGTGTGATGATTCGGTCAAGGATAGACGAATCATTATGGCTTTTGTTAATGGCAATCATTTTATCGGTTTAACTTTAAAAGAAGATTGTCCATTACCTCCATTAGCCAGGTGGTCGGATTACTTCACAACTAACAATCGTAAGGAGTGGTTGAAGCAATACGATCAGCACATGAAACGTTGGTATCGTTTTTTTTTTAAGTTCAGTACATAACGTAATTGAACGTATCCAGGATGATGAATAGTTAATTTTGAATATATTTTTTGAACATATGAATGTATACAAAAAAATATTAATACAATGTTTTGTTCACAACGACTAAATCATTTTTGCATGCATTTAATTCTATGAACAAATGATAATCGATTGATAAAGGAGTAATATATCTACCGATTCCACCACATTCGGTAGTTTAAATTTTGTGCAAACTACCGATTATGTAAGTTGCCCCAAATTGGAATTCGATTTTTTTTCAAAACTCATGGACACTAACAATCGGTAGTTTAAGTAATTCTTAAACTAACGAATGTTGCTGAATGTACACAATCGGTAGTTTATGAAATTCTTAAACTACCGATTGTGCTTGGAATTCCCAACCCAACGGTTTTTTTTTTTTGAAAAAATAGTCGTTGGTAATAAAACACTATAAAAGGAAACTATACTTTCAAGGTGATTCACATTCTCACCTATCCCTTTCAACCGCAATCTCCCCTATTCCTTTCAATCTCATTCTCATTCTCACATTTGATTTTGAATGGCTCTTCAATACACTAATGATGAAGATGTGGCCATCATTAGATCGTGGGTAACGATCATGGAGCACGAGTACGAAACTGCGTATTGGAACAGCAATAACCGAGCCACTAATGAAAATTGGATGGCGGATCATAACCTATCCTTGGTGGCAGCGTGTGTTTCTGATTTATGTATCATTAAACGGAAATGAAAATCAAAGGACTCCCGGAGGCATAAGGACAAGGTATGAGGTGTTGTCTAAACGGTTGGACAACTTGAAAATGAAACTGAGATGCCGAGCTCGTCCCACCGAATCGCCTGTGGCAAGAGTAAGTGTTTTACGTTAATAAGTCGTTCATTAAAAAGAGTTTTCAAGCATTGAAACTTATAATTGATTTGTTTTTTTCAGTGGGTGATAGCTCTCCACCAATATTTCGTTAAGCATGGGGAGAATTTTATGCATGAGGATTGCTATCGGATAATGGAAGAAAGTACATTATTCGGTTTCCACCTATATACTTATTGATTTATTGTATTTCATTTCCTGTAATGTTACATGTATGCCTTTTCCATTCAATGAAATGATTTTACGTCCAACTGTTTTACAAAAGCAATCAATTGATCTAATCATATTGTTCACAAAGTACGTTAAACTCACCCAATTGTTTATAATCGGTAGTTAAAAAATCAACTAAACTACCGATTATGCATAATTGGTAGCACGGGCTCTACATTATCAACCGATTGAGCATATGGACACACTACAATCGTAGTTACATAAAAGATTAACTACTGATTATGTGTCATTTTGGATCCAGTAGAATAATCGGTAGTTTAGGTGTACAAATAACTACCGATTGTGTTCGATGTTTTTGAGTATAACTAACTAGCATAGTCGGGAGTTTAACCGTATACGAAACTACCGATTACCACTAAATTTTTGTCCAGTTAATTAATCGATAGTTTATGACTAAACATAACTACAGATTGTGCTTGAAGTTCATGGACAATGAAGAACAACACAATAGTCGGTAGTTAACACAAACACGAAACTACTAATTATAACATCTTAGATTTTAAGTTTAGGGTTTCAAACTTTTATTAGTGGACGGTTTTGTGATAACTATTTGATAAGTAAAAGGATATTTTAATATTTTTACGTACCCTAGGTCACCCCTTAGTTTCTCCCATTGGATGACTTTAAAAAAATAGCCCCTAGATGATTTTTGTTAGCCCTCAAATTCGCTAGGTATTTTAATCCCCATTGACTCATAGATATTCCAGATTAGTTTGCCAGCCAAATTGTTGACCATGGATTTTAATCATTCTGAAGTAGTCAATACTCATACATCAAGCTTTCTCTACCTTAAATAAATACTCATACATCAAGCTTTCTCTACCTTAAATAAACTTTTGGCAATCAAGTATAAAAGTTACAAATAAGTTACAAGAACAGCATAAGTGCTACAATTGGGTTTATGATTACAAAAGAGTGCGAGCAATACAATAATATAATCTACCATAATTGGTGCAATGGATGAAGTGTTAACACTTGCAATCTTCTTTGCTTGTGATAGACTATGAGAAATTACTCAACTTCTTTGATGATTCTCTTTCTGCGCTGTGACTGTATTGGCATGCTTCCAGGGGCACTCTGAGCTCTTCTCCTGTCATCTTTCTTCTTAGCTGCATTAGTTATTGTGCACCTTAGATTGACCGCGATGTATATTGCTTTAGGCAAGTGTCTATGCCTGCACGAAAAAAATAAAACATAGCATTCGTGCAAAGAGGCCAAATGAGTATAGTTACATCTCTAATAAAAATAAATTAAAACTTGTCTTTTACAGCACCATGGGGAAGTATCTGACAACATACCTATCAATGCGCTTAATCTCAGGAAGGTTCTTGTATCTTCTCTTCAGAGCCTCATTATATTCATGCTTTTTACGCTCCCTTGGAACAATCTGCATTAGAAAAATTGAGCATGTTATATGATTAGATGTTAAGCGAGTTATTAACCATTTGAACTCAGAGGGAGCAAGATTGCATGTAAAACACGGTAAGATGTCGCATAGAATTGCTTCATTTACATTTCTTGTAGATGTTCCATTTAGGGTTTAAAGGAGATAGGATACAATATTTAAGAGTTCTCAGCAATAGCTAGAGCTAAAATTCCCATCTGATGCAACATTTTTGTGCATGGAGATACAAGGAAAATTACGATTCTAGCAGTGGGAAATCCTGTATGAGGTTTTAATATTTAGGTTACTCATGGCATGTGTTTAATATAAATGTGAATAATAATGGCTAACCACTCCCAATTGTTCTGATGCTTTAGCTTTCCATAACCGCAGATTAGTATCATCACTTCCAGAAACAACATAAGTGGCATCGCAGGTGAACTTCACACAAAATACCCTACATCGGAGAAACAAAGCTTATTCAACATTTAGAATTGAGTTCATAAGATACATGACAGCAATAAATTAGTACCAGGTATAGGAGTGAGGGAAAGCTCTAAACAGACAAACCTTTGCATCCTCTTAGTGTGGTAGATTTCCCGGCTATGGCCACCGTTATATGGGAAGATTCTTATCTGGAACAAAAGATCATTTGTCAGCATAAGAACACCCTAACACAGTGAAATTAGTAAAATTTCAGTAGTTAACTCACAGTTCTATCATAAGAGCCAGTAACAAACTCCCGACCAGTAGGTGAGTAATCAATGTCCATCCTGAAATTAACAAAGCGTAAGTAAAAAACAATCCTTCAGTAAATGGCTAGGGAAAGAACTACTTCCTAATACGAGAAAGGTTTGTTACAAATATAAGAGCCTACAACTTACACTGCAGAAACATGATCCTTGTGCACATTCTTGGACTCTTCCAGTTTTCTAGCATCATAACTGTAGCAGTTGCAGTCCTCATTTGCCTTTGTCAATTTAAATTATAAAAGTAGTGAGAATTATCATAATTTTAAGAAACAGTGCAACGGAACAAAAATGGACCATCCGAGACAACTAAATTAAACAATAAATACTGATTACATGTCCGGTAGTCCTGACTGGTGTAAAACTGGTTCAAGATGAACTGGGCTGGTCCACCAGTAAGAGAATTCCTCAAAGGATTGTACTTGCAGTTTATTTCTTGACCTTAAGAGGCCTTTTAATTGGCTTATTGAGTGACTTCACAAAATACTACCAAAGCAGAATGCAAAGATACATTCACTTTTATAATTAAAAGACCAAAAACGAAACTTTTTTCTTAATATTGTATAGGTCTACAATTATGTGCTTACAGCCGTGAAGTTCATCGGCTCCATTGGGTTCCAGCAGAGAGCATTCGTCTTTGTCTGTCAGAAATACAAAACCATGTCAGCATCTCTTAGTATAAACATCAGAAAGTAACACAGATCTTGTAAGTTGCGATGAGCCCATGGGTAATAAAAAGGATGGATATGGAAGATAATGTAGCAAGAAATACCTTCATGATCAGCTTCCTCACTGGAGTTGACAACCGCAAGTCATATAAGGTAATGCTGCGATCACTGAAAACCCCCAAAAAATAAAAAACAACAAACATGAGCAACTCCTCTTTTTCTTTATCCACAATGTGACACTAAACAAAGTAAAGACTTGCAAACGGGCAGTATTTTAGACAACTTTTTGAAGCGCCTATTGAAGCTCGCTTTTTTGAGCTTCAGTAAAAAAAAACGCTTCAATGCGTGCGCTTCAGTATTAGGTCATAATTTATTTTTAAAAAAAAGTATTAGGTCCTATATTTGAAGAAGAAAAAGGGCATTTGGGCTTTAAAATTAAGCTCTGAGGTTTCCTATTTTGTTTTAAAGTCTAAAGTAATATAAAAAACCCCTAAGAACTATTATAATTCTTAACTAGCCAATTGTCAAGAGCCTACAGACGTTTCTTCTTCTATTCTACATCTTTTCTTCCTCTTCTTCTTCTGTTCTATTCTTCTCTAAAGGCTATCCAGCCTAATAGTTATGTAATTTGGTTTTGTTTCAGGAAGTTTCATAGTATAAACTTATAAGT
Organism: Papaver californicum; assembly: GCA_023531435.1. Taxonomy (NCBI): domain Eukaryota; kingdom Viridiplantae; phylum Streptophyta; class Magnoliopsida; order Ranunculales; family Papaveraceae; genus Papaver; species Papaver californicum. Next base: position 251,267 of record JAJJMC010030272.1, read on the forward strand.
AATATATATTTATATATTTTGCAAGGGAACACTTCAAAGCAGCGCTCTACCCTTCGCTAGGAGAGCATATCGCTTTACGCTTTCGCTATTCTGAACATTGCAAATGGGCACAAAAAATCAGCCAATGTTACATTAGAGCAAGCTGAAAAACATATTTTGTAAAGCTAAAACAGCGGTAGATATGTTAACATCCCCAGTATCATCTAAATCATGCACCAAAACTAAAATAACATTTACATAATGTCAGTTATAGTGATCAAATATAGACACACTGTGACACATTTCAAATTACACAATGATTAAATCTAATCACAATTCCAGTTTCCATTATAAATAAAATAGCCTTAAATCATCCGTTGTTACATACCTGCTAGATGTGGCTAAAATATTTGGTTCACCAGGATTAAATCGTAGAGATATAACAGTATCCTTCCCCCATTCAAAACTCCTTATTGGCTCTGACCTGTTTCACAAGATGTACTATGTCATATAAAGCGGGTTGGCATATACAATTACTTGTATCAGAAAGTGTGCAAAACCTGTTGTGATCCCATATATCAACTTGAGCACCAGCTGTTGCAAATTGATCACCACCCCATTGGTGATTAACAGCCCTGAAACAAACACCAAAGTAATAGGCGATTAGATGAAGTTTGGAATCTACCAATAGTAGTATCTAAGAAAATTATAGTACTAATCTCTTCGATAAAAGCTGCAAGTTAACTTATAAAATTCATACCAGAAAGCATTCTTCCATACATAAACGGCCAGAGGCTGAAAAGTAAAAAATATCTATATCAGAAAAATAAAACTCACATCTACTTCCACACATATTGCAAGTTTACAGCAGAGCTTACCTCAGTAGCACCATCGGATGATTCATCCATATTCATAACACTTGAGCCAGGAACATTCCAAAGCCTCACCCTGAGAATGGTAAAAAGAGGTTTAATATACATATATATATATACATATGACTTCCAGATTAGAATGAGTAAATATCTAAAATGATGTAAGAACTTACGTGCAATCAGTTCCACAAGATACAAGAACACGTCCATCAGTAGAAGCTGACAAACCCCGGACAGCACCCTGGTGTCCAGGGAACTGGCAAATTGTCCGTCTGCATTTGATAAATTTAGACAACTTAGACATCAAGTAAACTAAAAATTTTATACATTGGGTGCATTTGATCCCTATCTAGCTCAAAAGAACAATCTTATGCCATACCAACTTAATAACAACAAAAATTTTCATTTCTTTGGACCCAGATCAAAATTTATATTTGCACAACCAAATAAAAGAGTAAAATGATATTAAGATATCAAACATACCTGGAGGCAATATCCCAAAGGCGAATTTCTGTCAAATAAGAAATAACCATAACAATGATTTTCTAGTGTGTACTTGATCAAATGCTACATAGGCACAAATTACATTAAACTAAAAACTCAGCTAAAGACTACGAGAATATTCAATACCTCCATCCATGGAACCTGAAAAAATTCCTTTTAGGTGATTAGGGTTCTTTGCCATACATGAGACAGCATCGATATGCCCATCCATAGCTCCAATGAAAAGGTCTGGCAAATATCTAATTGCCAAACAAGATTAAGTAATTTAAAATAAACAACTATTAATTTAACATGAAATCAGTAGGAACAATCTATTCAATTCAGGAGTTTTACCTTGTCCAATTTTACAGCATTTACAGCCCGTTGATACTCAACAGCTCTTTCTAAAGGTCGCAAAATCGGATTGAAGTTATGGAAAACTCGCTAGTTTGATGCAACAAACAAATAATTAATATCTTTCACAAAAACAAAGGAAGAAATTTTTCCAAAAGATAAATTTTCTAGGGTAGGATTGAACCTGAAGATCTTGACTGCGTTCGCGAGTAAAATCCTCTTCAGCACGAGATATGCACTTGATTTTCATTTTTCTCCGGTAGTATATTGGATTGCTGCTGCTGTTTGTTTCTGAAAAAGATGGTGAAGAACCCTCAAACCCCTAGTATAAACCTCCAAGAGGTGTTCGAAGAGGTAGAGTGTTCTAAATTTTTTGGTTCCTGATTATAGCAGTCTTCTGACCTAAATGTCGCTGGTCGACGTTACTAAACTGGGAACCAAATATTAAAACCGGTTCAATTATTTATTTATTTTTGATAAAACCTGCCGATATTATTAACTAGAAGCTGGGATTAAGAGTGATAATGGATATTCCGAATACGGCTAAAAGATTGTAATTTTTTTAAAAATTTATTTGGATACGGATATCTAAATTAAATATCTGAAAATATAAGATTTTGAATAGGATACGGATGTAAAAATACTTGTATTTAAAAATCCCCGATTTAAAAATTTTATATAAATATATATTTATTATAATTTATTTTTCTAGATTAAATTTCTTTTCTTTTTTACCTTTTTCAAAATCTAATTAGGATTTTTAAGTAAATTATATTTCTGTTACTTTTATCTTATATTTTTTATATGTTATTGATTTTTATATGACAAGAATAAAACAACTTTATTTTATATTATAGTTGGATCGGATTATCTGATATTTGAGAAATAATTTAGATATAGATTCGGAATTGAAATATTGATATCTATTTAGATACGGATCGGATCCAGATAGCTTAAAATAATTTCGGATATGGATACATATATTATGATATCCATGTCCAAACGTATCAATTGTCACTCTTAACTGGGATTACATATTTTAAGATAGAAAATGAATTCTTATTCAGTTTTTCAAAAACAGTGACCAAGTTTCACACAAAAGGAGACTCAGTGGAGAAACTATGGACACTCGACTCTAATTTTTCTTACTATTTTATCTAAAGAAAACAACAACTTTCTTGGTGTTTCATAACATTGTTGAGCGCTCTCCAATGAAGTTGAGAAGACATTTCTCCATTAATGACAGTAATAAGACTTTTGCAGTCGTTCAATAAACAATAGGAGTTAATACATACAACACTTTGCACACTTTTAAACAGTTGTTTTTTTCTTAGTGGAACAAATGGTCTTGACTACTGATTGTTATTAAATAAATATTCTGCAATGGTTTTTTATTTAAATTACGCAAAATAATTAGTAGCTTATGGTTTTGGTTAAAAATGGATTAAATGGATGTGTTGGTGTGAACTACGGTCTAACTTTTTGCTGGTTAATGCAAATTTTTCTGAAAAGTTTAAGTCATTTAAAGGGCTATGACAGGATGACTTTTGATCTCCATCCTTAATTCTCCCGGTGGCGAAGTATGTGTATTCTTATCAAATGATACATATGTGGGCCGCGCATACTGTTTCGTAATTGTAAACTTTGGCTTAATGTGGAAGTCTATTAGGTTTATTAAAAAAACCGACTTGTTTAATATGGACGTCCATTCGGTGTATTGAAGAAAACCACTTGTCTTATTTTGGAAGCCTAGTCTTGCTTAATATGGAAGCCCATTCGGTTTATTAAAGAAACCCACTTGCTCAATATGGAAGCCCATTCAGTTTATTAAAGAAACCCACTTGGCTTATTTTGGAAGCCCAGAATTGCTTAATATTCGGTTTGTTACAGAAACTCACATGACTTATTTTGGAAGCCCAGTCTTGCTTATTATAGAAGCTTATTCGGTTTATTATAGAAACCTACTTGGCTTATTTTGAAAGCCCAGTCTGGCTTATTATAGAAGCCTGATTTGACTTATTTGAGAAGCCAGTTGGCTTATTCTATAAGTCATTTTAAGATAGACACAAATCTTGAAAAGAAAGGCAAGTATTTTCTAAGATAGATACGAATCTTGAGAAGATAAACATGGATTTTCCAAGATAAACTTAAATATTGAAAAGATAGACATGGATCTTCCAGGATATGTATAAATCTTGAGAAGATAGACATAGGTCTTCCAGGATAAACATAAATCTTAAGAAGATAGACATGGATCTTCCAACTTCCGGGATTGACATAAATCTTGGGAAGATACATAAGGATCTTTCAAGATAAACACGAATATGGAGAAGATATACATGGATCTTCTAGGATGGATACAAATATTTACGAATAAGTACAAATCCAGGTGGTTATTTAGGATAACTACAAATCTATGTAGTTATATGGGAATACTACAACTAAATTTGGTTCCTGCTTATAAATAGAGGTTGAAATCCAACTCAAAAGGTATATAATTTATATACCTTTTCTCCTCTATACACCTGTGTGGAGTTCTTCTTACTTGAGCATCGGAGTGGCTTTGCAGGTACCTCCCACCTTTGCATCAACAATCATGGCTTTCAATCAATATTCATAGCTTTTATCAATAACTTTTGGAGGAATGGAATCTATGATGGAGATTCAATCAATTCATCATTAATTTTAAGGAGTATGGGGTAAATATTTTTACACCAACACGAAGATTTTTAACTAAATTGATCAATAAGTTGATAGATATGGATAATATCTCTGGATCTTGTATTAAAGAAAGAAGTATTTTTATTTTTTATTTACAACTTGCAAATGATACTATCATATTTTTGAATGTTAGTATAAGACTTGTCAGATCTTATTTCATTATTTTATTTTTTTATTAAAAATCTTAGGGTCTAAGATTAAATCTGAAACGGTTTATGATGTTAATGATTTGACAGATAAGCTAGGTTGTAAAGTTGAGTGCGTACCTTTAAAATAACTTGGCATTCTAATAGGCGCAATTCCAAAAAAAAGTCGTCTAATAGAAAGGAAGTCCTTGGAAGAAAAAGTTTCTGAAAAAGGTGGGTAGGTTAACTCTTATAAAATCTACTCTATTTGTTATTCCATTATTATATTATATGTCAATTCTAATTCTTCCGGTGGCAGTGGAAAAAAGAACGATCTACATTATGAGAAATATTTTATAAGGTTTTATTATTACAACTCGAAAGATATGTATGGTTTCGTGGAAGAAAATTTGTTTTCCAATGAGCAAGGTGGAATATGCATTAAGGATATGAGGATCGTTAACTAACCAACCGCCAGCACCTTTTTATATTCCATCTCCATTTTACTAGCACTCTAATCTTCCATTAAAACCGTAAATAGTTCTTTCATAGGTGATAGGTCTCAAAGATGAGGATACATTATAGTTAGTTGTTACCCAAATTTTAATGTCGATACTCTTTGTGATGTTTTTAACAATCTTAATGAGACCAGAGGCTAAAATTCTTAGGCTAATGTGAATGACATGTCTTCAATCATTTTCTCTTTTGTTTTCACAGAAATTACCATCTCTTTGTCAATTATTTGTTCTTCGTATATGAAACTGTAAATGGAGTTTCATTTAAATTCATCCCATAATTCTGAGGGATTAATGGCCGATTATTTCGTTTATATATCGACGAATTAAATTATAAAAGATAAAAGAATTTAGTATACTATAATAATTAAATAGAAATCTATACTAGGATTTCAATTTGATATTTTCTAATTGCTTAGTTGAATAAAAATAAGAAATTAATAAATGAAAAAGAAGACAAAGTGGGGGTGGAAAATAGGAAAAACCCTATATTTTGTATCATAATTTTTATGATTTGAAGTCGAATTAATAATTAAAAACGCATAAAAATGAAGGGGTTTCTGGGGAATTACCTTCGAATTTGCATGTTGGAACAATCAAGATTTGGTTCCCTCGTTTGAGGCTCGATGTCGGCTTGAATAATCGTTTTTTTAATTTCTTATTGATTTGGTTGATTTGACTGATTTGCAATAGCCGCAATCCCAGGATTAGGTTGTACATTTCTTCTGCAAGTTTTAACACAAGTCCTTTATAGACGACAACATTAATTGATGATGAAATTTGTTTATGAATTGGCGGTTAAGCGTTTATGGAAGATGATGAGGGAAAGAGGAAAATAAGAATTTTCAAATGAAAATTCGGGCAGGAAAAGGAAAAATAAAGTTATGAAATGATTTTAGAATTAGGTTTATTATTATATTTATATTTGATTAGGTTTAGGTGGTTATTAGATTAGGATAATTTAATAAAGGGTAACTTAAATATTTTCTCTCATTAAGACACCTCTTAGCTTTGCAGGGCGGATGACCTAAATACGGAAGGGTCCTCTCAAATTCTAAAAGGTCCCCAAAAAAACCATTCAAATTTTATAAATAAATTTTAAGCTCAATCCTATAACCATGGCAGTAAAGCCCAAAGAAAGTAGGGCCAATCTCCAATTCCGGATCTTGAAATATAACTCGATTATTAAATGTAGGAATTAACGGTTAGTCCTATTTATATTAGGCTTTAGACAGTCTAGTCCTGTCCCATAAAACCTTCTATATTCTAAAAATATATACGTTTTGGTCCTTTTTCTTACGGGTTAGTCTGATCCAAAGAAATTTATATTTTTTATTTCCATAAGTATCCTTTATCATCCCATATATAGTGATTTGTTTAATAAAATTAACCATTTAGTTTTTGAAGAGAGAGAAAACAAATACTACTATTATAGAGAGATAAACTAGATCTAGGATCATTTTTTTATTTTTTTCTTTTTCTTTTTGTGAAGAGAAATGGATCCGAGATTTCTCATCATCTTCTTCCTCCACGTTTTAATTTCATAGTTTCTTCATCTTCATCTTTGATTTGAGAAGATAGATATGATGTTTGATTGTTATTATAGGCGCTTTTTTCATCTTCTTCTTCCTTTGGAGAGAGAAAATAAATCAAAATTTTCTTTTTCATCTATAATTAAAAAGGTTAGTTAAATTTTGGATTTGTCGTTATTTTCATGGATTTTTTCTCTCTATTTTCTTCTTTTTTCATAACTATAATTTTATTTGAGTTGATTTTTAGATTTTTTTTTTTTTTTTGTGTGTCTATATACATGATTGAGCACTAACTAATATATTCCTTTTTTTGTGTCTTTTCAGGTGCACTTTATTGTACACTGTATTTTTGTTCATGGTGATGAATTGAGAGAGGAAATTATTTATCTTCATATGTTATAGAATGTGTACTTTATTGAACAACTATGTACACTGTAGGTGTGTACATAGTTGTATACCTTTGTAATATCTCAAAGATATATGGAATTCTTTTGTGGGCATGGATGTTTTTTCTGTTTGATTTGTTGTAGGTGTGTACATAGTTGTACACCAGTATGCTATCTCATGGATATGTAGACTATTTTGTGGGCATGTATATTCCATTTGTTAGATTGCTATACGTGTGTACATAGTTGTACACCTCAGTAATATCTCATGGATATTGATGCGTGTCGTAAGTGCAACAAATTGCTCAAGATATTTCTCACTAATTAACTAGTAGTATAACAGTAGTAAGGATCGTTCCCACAGAGAATTGTGTAATTGATAGGTTATTTACATTAGCAAAACTAGAATAAATACTAAAAGGGGGGTTTGTGAATTAATTAACTAAAAATAATAATAAGAAAGAAAGATGATTAGGGAGTCCTTCGCCGTTACCAAACGTTGACTTGATTAGTATACTTATCTATCTTTCGTCAGAATCATTCATCACCAACCGTAGAATAGCAGGCACGTACGCTTAGCTATCCCTAAAACTCCTTATATCAACGGATAACATGTAGTTTAGTCACCAGATTATATCCAACTGAGCCGTCTTGAGGTACGCTTACAAGGTGTAACTCAATCGAATGCTTTAAGATTTATGAATTTAGGTTTGATCCTAGTAGTTAGACACAGTACGCTCGGCCCACTTGCTAGTGTTGTCTTCACACACGATTGCTCCATAGAATCCCTCTGCAAGGTCTCACGTTCTTTACTTGTGTAGAAGATGATCAACAATTACGGATCGCTCAACTCTCTACTAGCAATAGAATGATCAATAGATTAATCTAGAGTGCACTCCAAACAATCTAAGAAATCAATCATAAACCCTAGATATAGTGAAAACAAACAATGATGATAATAACTTCAAACAAACTTGTATTAAGTAATAAAGCTTCACGCTTAGAACATTGAATTCATCATTAATCAATAAAAGATTTAGCTACTCATAATACAAAGAAGAATGGTTTCCTCTAAAGGGGTAAGCCCTAGGTTTAGATGTAGAATATAGAATATATGTTGGAATGTCTTGTTTGAACCTTAGATGTCTTCTTTTATAACCTTCAATTCTTGACCCTCAAGTATCATCTCTTTCTAGGGTTTAGAATCCTTTCGGGACAATGTTTTCCTTGTTTTAGAAGCCAAAATGCATGCCAAACTACCCCAATTACGGTTGGGTTTGACCCAATAAACCCAACCGAAATTCTGACACAAAAATCTCACCAAAAATCCCCAGATTTACGGTTGGGTCCGAGTCCAATAAAATTAAACGTAATTATTCCTAGACACATTTTTGTATTTCACCGTTTTGATCATAACTCCCTCATACGATGTCCGATTGACCTTATTCTTTTTGGGTTGGATTCGTTTTTCAATTATCTATAAGAAAACAATGAAAAAATCTTCATATATCTTCAACTAATTTACGGTTGGGTTTGATAGTCTAAACCCAACTGTAATTCTTCCTGGAATTTGCTTTCAAAATTGACTTCTTTTACGATTAGGTTTTGAGGTACTTTCCCAACCGTAAATCTTCCTGAAAATCTTGTTTCAAAGTTTTGTTTCATCATTTGGCATATCCTTTTTACGTCAGAATGAACTCCTTTCCTCTTCTTAGCTCTCTTTAACACTATTTCCGTTGATTTCGGATGATTCACCTAATATAAAACATAAGATAGAAAAAAAAACGTAATAACAAGTAACATGCAAGAACTATAAAAAATAATAGTATGGATTTGACATTAAAATCATATGAAATATGCACTTATCAATATATGGTCTATTTTATCTGGGCATGAATATTTGATTGTTAGATTTCTGTAGTTGTGTACGTAGTTGTACACCTTTGTGATATCTCAAGGATATATGAACTGCTTTGTTGGTATGAGTATGATTTAGATTGTATTACCCATCTAATCTTTTTTAAAATGATTTAGATTTGATATTCGACCCGATTCCAATCTTATATTTGTTCTCTAATGACTGTAATAAACTCGATTTTAAATTTATGGACTCGTAAGCTCAAAATGATAGAACACCCAAGCCTATCACAAGGTTTGCGGAGGTTGATGGTTCAAATCCATATGAGTTTACATGTTATATTTATACAATATGGGTAGGTGTGTACATACTCCAATGTAATTCCCATGAAAAAGATTTATTTGTAGGTGAATATGGTTGATTTGTTCCATATTTTACAGGGGTGTACATATTGGTACACCAGTGTATTTTCCATGAAAAATAGGTTTACGTATTGGTATGAATGATCGATTTAATACATGTTTTATAGGTATGTACATATTGGTGCACCTGTGTAATTTCCATGAAAAATAGGTTTGTGTGTGGTTATGAATGGTCGGTTTTATGCATGTTTTGCAGGGGTGTACATATTGGTGCACTAGTGTAATTTCCATGAAAAAATAGGTTTGAGTGTGAGTATGAATGATCGATTTTATATATGTTTTGCAGGGGTGTACATATTGGTGCACCAATGTAATTTCCATGAAAAATTAGGTTTGAGTATGAACGGTCAATTTCATGCGTGTTTTGCAGGTGTGTACAAAGTGGTGCAATGTGAAAAAATGACTGCATAAACTTATAAAAATTTTGTGCATGGATAATTTTTTGTACACATCGGATAACAAAGAAGCGAAAATTAAAATTTTTAAGAAATAAAAATTTTATCGTCATGTGGGTACTCTTTTTATAGATCTCAGATTTTTTTTTCCGAATATATAGTTTGCGAAGTTTGGACGAATGGTTCAAAAGATAAATTGTTTTTATATTATTTAAAACTGGTGACATCATCATGAGTCACCTTGGCACTGTGAATATTTGGACTAAACTGTGAATATTGAGGGTTATTTGTGTATTTTCCATATTTTAAATAAATAAATAAATAATTTATACCTAGTTGAATGGGTCAAGACTAACTAATTTAGTGGAGTTTCAAAGGCTCTTTCTCTCTCTCCCTTCTTTCCTCATCTGCCTCCCCTCTAACGACCTGCAAGTAGTTCTTCTCCACTGTCTCTCGTCCCTAGCTAAGGAGGCAGGGAAATGAGAAAGGTTGAGTTCCTGTAGATTAAATTGACTAAGCCCATCACTGCCATTTGGAATTTTTTCTGTTGAAACCCTTTATCTTTGTTTCTTTGCATTTTAAATTCTTCTTCTTTTTTCTCTTCCCTTTGCATTTCATTTTTTTTTGCATCATCCTCATCATCTTTGTGTCTTGGGATTAAATTAGTTTTTGACTCTATATTGTTTTGAATATTTGCTTATCTAATTTTTCTTATTATTGATTCTTGTTAAATATTTCTCTATCTTTATATTGTCTTTGGTGGTTATCTGTTGCATTCCTTTCAGTTTGGGATGAAATCAATTCCTCCTTTCTTTTCCTGCTTTTCTATTGAGAAGTTGATTATCAACTCTTTTTAGGATTGCAAGATCTAATAACTAGAATGACCATTCACTAATTGAAACCATTTTTACATCACCCTTCGAATCTACTAGTTTAGAACTTTTATTCAATACATAAAAAAAAAACAAAAAAAACATCGTTTTAATAGATTTTTCATATCTCTTCACCTTGTTTTAAAATAAAAATATCTTGAACACTATAAAAACTAAAATTCTTCTCCAGCATTCTGTGAGTATTGATCAGTTTGTGCTTCTCCTCCTCCTTTCTATGGTGATCTTCTCTGAAGGTACTGCTCTGCTAATACATCAACATAGGTATAATCAAAACCTGGAGGCATCAACATAACTTTCAACTGAAACCGGCCCTTCCAACTTCACTTGAATGCGTTTCTCAATTACCTTCCCCATCTTCTCCTTTGGCTCTGGTGACAAATTACAAAAAGCAAGCAATTTGGCCTGTTTTGGATGAAAAAATCCTCTTCGCCACATACATTGCATCTGTAATAATATATCATGTATAGCTTCCCTTCTCTATAACATATTACTTTGGTCGAGGAAACTTCTGCATCCTTTGGAACTGGATTATAAATGCAAGCCATTTTCTGTTCTTGTTTCTTGATTTTTCTTTTCTTCTCTGATTTTGTTATTTCAGATAGTTTTGGATTAATATCATTTTAGGCTTTATAGACGCTCATCAACGCTTCACATGAAACATTTACTCTCATCCTATCTCAATTAAGTCTCCCCCTTCTCCATATTAGTGCCTTTATTAACTTTCATTAGTCTTTTCAATATCAGTCCCAAATTATGGCTCTTTACCTTCCCTGCGTCTCCTTAATTTTTAGGCAAAATATTACACGTTAATTGACATTTTTTTGTGTTTCATCTCTTTTTTCTCATGAGTCTCTTATCCCTTTTTTCCCCTGTGAGTTGATTTCTCGATAGATAATAATTCCCTAAGACTTTGCCTCAATATTTTTAAAATCTTTTATATATAGTTTTATTATCCCAATTCATAGTATTGTCCTTATTCTTTCATATGATGACTCATTGTTTGACCTCGTACTATATGAATATGTTGGGCACTAGCTGGATCTTTTCTCCCTTTTTTCCTCTAGTTGTCTCTCATTGGATCTCATTCATGTTTCATGTTTGATTAGTTTGGCTTTCGAGTGTCACTCTTCATTAACGAGTTCTCTTGGTTTCTTGTGCTCCTAATTTTTATATTCATCGTTAACTAGTTTAAACCCAAGCTCTTTTTACACTTCATATCATTCATACTGCATTCCATCTTAGTCTCATTTATCTACTTTCTCTTAATATGGGTAGTGAAGAATCTCTTTACAAACATCTGGGTGGTTTATCCCTAGCTCAAGATTTGATAACCATATGCATGTAGTGTTGGAACCTTGCAACAATCAACAACAACGTTAGATATATCATAATAATATATAAAGAACTTAATCAAAACAACTCTACCACGGACAAGTACGAGGGAAGAATCACAGGTTCAACAAGTTGTCCTTAACACATTAGTTCGCGGGTATACTCGAGAAGAGCAATGCTAAAACTTAACGTGCGAAGGTATGTCCAGGATAAGAATGCCCGATATAGCTTGTATTAACACAATACAAACTACCCACTCTTGAACTTAGCAACAGGGAAGGAAGGGAAATAAACACTCAAAAGCGCAAAACAAAGCGAGAAGATGGTGAAAAGAAGACAGGATAGTAGCCGCTTCTGGGACATCTTGAAAATAGATTTTTGAGTTGTATTTATAGGAGAAGGTTACTTGAAAATCAATTTAGGTTTAGGTTTTCTTATAAAATAGTTTTTTGTTTCTTGTAAAACAATTAAAAATGGAAAAGGAATTTACCCATAATTAAAACTCTTAAAGAAAATATTTTTGGAATTAATATCCTAAAGAAAAAAACTTACAAAATAATTTCGAATAGACATAGGTCTTGGTGCATGGTATACACACATATGGCATGGTTTGATCCATATATTGTTTTCCCACCCATTCACTCACGTTTTATATACTATCCATATGAGAATAGTTATACAGTGGACATCCTTCTCTAGAATACCCAATGTGGGACTAAATAGATTCATTCACTTAAGGAAATGAGTGAGCATCCATAGAACCCTTGGGTCCAAAGATCAAACCACGCCAAGACCAAAATAATTTAATTCAAAACTTATTTTCTCCAACAATCCCCCACATGAATGAATTCTCGGTAAATAGCGAAAAATCAGAATGCGAAAAATACCATATAGGCAAAGGTGTCCATTAGGTCTTGAACCTTTACTTAGTGAGGAGTTACCAAAACTAATTGTTAAAGACAGTGAACACGATGTATTACTCTGCTAACGTTTGATGTAATTTGTGATAAGAACCATGCATGATATCCTCCTGTCGTTGCTAAGTTCGTGCCGTTGTGCCCATTTTGGCCCTGGACGAATCCCATTACCCAGAATGCTCTAGAGAATTTGCTCATATTCTCATAAGAAGCGGCTCACTTCCTCATTCGGATAGGTGAGTTCTATGAAGAGTGTTACTGCTACACCCCAGTGCAATCTTAAATTGAAACTATAAAACTCATTAAGACTTCTTGAAAGTCATCCTTCACATGCAGTCACATTATCACAACAATACACCATAGGGAGGTACAGAGAATGTAATTCTCTTGATAGTTCATACTTTTAATCACCATAAATTAGTTTTCTCATTGAACCTTCGTCTTGGAATCTCCAGTCAGTAAGGTTGAGTATCCTTCATGGAAATTTTTATTTCACGAGCTTAAGTCCCATCCCCCTCCGATGTAGCACTAACTATCTCTTTAGACAATCCTTTCATCAAAGGATCTGTGATATTCTCCTTGGACTTCCTCCAATCAATGGAAATAACGCCAATTGAGATTAGTTGTTTCAAAGAATCGTGTCTTCTACGAATATGTATAGACTTACCATTGTACATGGTGTTTTTAGCTCTTGCTATTGCAGCTTTGCTATCACAATATATAGAAATAGCTGGCACAGGCCTATGTCAGAGAGGAATATCTTGTAAAAAACATCTTAGCCATTCATCTTCCTTTCATGATTTATCTAATGCAATAAACTCCAATTCCATAGTGGAACGAGCTATACATGTCTGTTTGGAGGATTTCCAAGAAACATATGCTCCTGCTAGAGTGAGTACATACACACTCATAGACTTAGACTCCTATGAGTATGTTATCCAGTTTGCATTGAAAAATCCTTCAAGGAGGGCAGGGTATCCTTCATAACTCAAACAGAAAGACATTGTGTACTTTAAGTACCTCAACACTCTAATAAGTGCATCTTAATGTATCTGTCGTGGATTACAAGTATACATGATTAACCTACTCAGTGCATAAGCAATATCTGGTCTTGTACAGTTCATCAAATACATCATACTTCCTATGACTCTTGAGTATGCAAGTTGGTTCACTCCCTCACCCTTATTCTTCTTCAAATTACAAGAAGAATCATTCGGAGTACAAACATGTTTACAATTAAACTGGTTATATTTCTTAAGTATGGATTCAACATAATGAGATTGACTCAGACTATAGCCATTAGAACTTCTTCTAATCTTCATCCCTAATATCAGACCAGCGGGGCCTAAGTCTTTCATGTCAAAGTTCTCATTCAACAATTTCTTAGTGGAATTAATAACATCCATGTTTGTACCTAGTATAGGCATATCATCAACAAACAAGCATACAATCCACATGCATCCTTAACAAGCTTAGTGTAAACATACTTGTCAGATTCATTAATCCTAAAACCACTAAAAATCATCACATGATCAAATCTTTCATGCCATTGTTTAGGTGCTTGTTTCAAACCATACAAATATTTAATAAGTTTACACACTTTCTTTTCACAACATTTCACTATAAATCCCTCAGGTTATTCCATGTAAATTTCCTCATCTAATTTACCATTTAGAAACGTTGTCTTTACATCCATTTGATGTATTTCTAGGTTATGGACATAGGCTATAGTAATTAACATCCAAATGGAAGTAATTCTTGTCACAGGTAAATAAGTATCAAAGAAATATATACCTTCTTTCTGTTTGTAGCCTTTAGCTACCAACCTAGCCTTGTATTTATTAACAGTTCCATCTATATTACATTTTCTCTTGAAGATCCATTTACAACCTATGGTGTTACACCCTGGAGGTAAATCTACAATCTTCCACGTACCATTCTGTTGGATGGAATCCATCTCACTAATGAAAGCTTCTTTCCACCATGGAGCTTCAGAAGAAGTCATGGCTTCTCTATAAGTCTGTGTCTAAGACTCATCTAGGTATGTAATGCAAACAATATAGGTTTTCTCAGTTCTAACCCTTTTACCTCTTCTAGGTTCAAATTCTGGTTCATCTTCCTCTAAAGGTAATGACTGACTGGTTGAAGGAACATCTAGGTGTTCATCTAAACATCTCTTTCGAGAACTATGTTTCAAAGGAAAAACATTCTCAAAGAACTCTGCATCCATAGACTCCATAATAGTATGCAACCAGGATAGGTTTTCTCAGAACTCACAACCATAAACCTAGAAGGACTAGAATGCTCAGGATACCCTATGAAAACACAACCAACAGTTTTGGGTCCTATATTAGTTCTCTTAGGAAGAGGGATGGCCAACTTTTCCAAGCACCCCCCACACTCTGAAGTAAATATAAGATGGTTGTCTACCTTTCCATAACTCATATGGAGTTTTATCTGATCCTTTAAAGGGTACTATATTCAGGATATAGCAAGCTGAAAGGATGGCCTCCCCCCATAAGTTTGTAGGTAATCCTTAACTAATCAACATACCACTCATCATATCCTTAAGGGTACGGTTCTTACGTTCAGTTACACCATTGGATTGAGGAGAATAAAGGGTTGTAGCATCATGTATTATGTCATGTTCTTCGCAGAAATCTCCTACAGGAATTTCATACTCACCACCACGGTCATACCTAACAGTTTTAATGGTAGCATTCAATTGGTTTTCAAATTCAAGTTTATATATCTTAAAGGCTTCCAAGGCATCGTCCCTCCCTTTAAGTAAGTAAACATGACAGTACCTCATAAAATCATCTATAAAGTGACAAACCACTTCTTACCACCTCTAGTTTGAACTGACTCCATATCAACTAGGTCTAAATGAATTAATTCGAAGGGTTTAGAATTTCTCTAGATATTTTTACTAAATGATTTCTTAGCATGCTTAGATTCTACGAAAATCTCACACTTATGATTTTTTTCAATAATGAATTTGGGTATGCAACCTACGCTAGCCAATTTATGCATTGATTTATAGTTTACATGACCAAGTCTACCATGCCAAACATTCAATGACACACACATGTAAGAAGAAGAATCATTCATATTCATTTCATCATATTTTACATTAAACTTATATAAACCCTCAGTCTTATAACCTTTACCCATAAAATGTTTGCCCTTAGTTACTACAACTTTTCCAGACTCAATTACAACTTTAAAACCCTTATCATCTAAAACAGAACAAGAAACAAGATTTTTGCAGATGTCTGGAACATGAAGAACTTCATTCAATGTGAGAGTCTTACCAGATGTGAGCTTCACCCCGACCTTTCCCTTTCCTGCAACCTCTACTGCAGATGAGTTACCCATATTGAGTTTTCGCCTTCCCCTACCTTCTGATAGGAGGTGAACAAGTCTCGTCTTCCACATACATGCTTGGTAGCACCAGAGTCTACCCACCAGTCCCTCACATTGGTCACCATATTAACTTCAGACACCATTGTAGAAAACTCGTCCTTACTCTCAAGAACCAAGTTAGCATTATTCTTCTTATTAAGGTCCTTACGTTGTCTACAGTGAATTGTCATATGGACATGATTTTCACAAACATAGCAACCACCCCTAATCTTACTAATGCCAGATTCAGGTTTACGAAACGTACCTTTGTTGTGAGGACCATGCTTAGGGTCGCGTTTATTGTTATCACCTTTTCCAGCTTTTGAAGATTTGTGTTCAGTCATATGAGCCTTATTCGTCATTTTTTAGGGTAAAACCAAATGTACTACTAAGTGGTACTTTGGTTTGAGAAATCAAACTCGAACATGGCGAGCCTAAACTAAGAAATGGCCGTTCACGTTCTTTTTCGATTACAAAATAGAAAAGATTTAGGTAGGTCTTAGGGGAGGGAAGAAAAGAAGGTTGAGAAATATCAATAGTGTGTGAAGAAGAATGGATTCTCCGTAGAGGAATTGCTAATTCTATAAGTTTTCGTTTCTTTAGACTGACTGAATTGCTGTGTGTTTGTATCTTGTTTGAAATAAATGAGAATCATCCATTTATAGTTTGAAGAGGACACACTGATATTCTCGTAAGTTGTGGAAGTTAGGAAGAGGTGGAGAAGTGATGATTGTGGAGATTGTAGTGGGGCGGTTCCCAAAAAGTAGGGAAGACCTATTTGACCACTACTCCTCATCCTCTCAACTGCTCTGTAACCGCCCATTTCTTGTTACCTTCTTGTTCGTGAAGGTTGTGTCACCACCCACGATGCCGTAGACCGCCAGACCAATACCCCAATAAGAATCCCCCCATGTTGTATTTGATATATCGTGGAAATAGTGGAGTTATAGGCCACTATGGTTTTGATTAAGTCAAGTCAAGTCAAATGACTGTTAAGTCAGTGAGGTAAGTCGTGCAACTCACTTGTTTGATAACTAGACTTATTAGTGTTGAGTCTGGGAATTTTAGTGGTCACGTACTTGTTTAATAGCTAAGCATTAGCTTATAAACGACTTATCGTAAGTATGGCTAAGTATGAGAGGCCAAATGTTGTAGAGGGTTCTTCAATTAAGAAAACTTGATGGAATTCATAGACGACTCAATGTAGGACCTATATTGAGAGGAAAAGCATATTTATGAGGAAAGTAGCTAGCAAAGACAACATTATCTACTTAGCGCAAATAAGAAGGTGCTAACTCTCTTAACATAAAAGGCTAGTGTGCTAACATCTCAGGAGTAAGACCGACATGCACAACTTTTGGTAAATATTAATCGTACTAGGGCTAGAAAGCTAGCACCAAGTAGGTTTGAAATTAGCACTTCAATTGTACAGTTAGCACTGAGGTTTTAACATAAATATACTTGCGGCCAAGTCGCTAAGTTTGGCTAAGGACGCATTAGCCTTAGAGGCGCATCGGGTTTTGCTAGAAATGCATTGGGGCTGGGACAAGAGTGCTAGTGCCATCAAGGGAAACAAGAGCGCTAGACATATCAAGGGCGATTACAAAGGGGTTAGATACAAAGGAGTTTTCCAATGGCGTTAGCCACAAGGGCATTAACGCAAGGGAATTTGGGCGTTGGCCACCAAGGGCGCTAGCCATGGGCGTTTTCCACAAGGGCATTGGCCACGAACGCTAGCCACAGGCGTTAGCCATGGATGTTGGCCATAAGCGTTCACAAAGGAGTTTGCCATCAAGGTCGTTAACGCAAGGGAGTTGGCCGCAAGGGTGTTAGCCACCAAGGGCGCTAGCCATGGGTGTTATCCACAAGGGCATTGTCCACAAGCGCTAGCCACAAGCGTTAGCCTCAAGGGCGTTATCCATGGATGTTGGCCATAAGCGTTCGCAAAGGAGTTTGCCATCAAATCCGTTAGCCAAGGGAGTTGGAAGCAAGGTCGTTGGCCAGCATGGGCGCTAGATAAGTCTGTTAGCAAAAGCTCCGCTTTTGTTGCTAAATTTAGGGTTAGCACTTTGGTGCTAAGGTTGAGGTACCAAGTTGACCATACGTGAGCTAAGGCCTTATTAGATAAAAATGTACTAGCTAAGACCATTTTTGGTTAGTTAGCACCTCTCGGGTGCTAGGGTTTAGCGCCAGGAAAGTTAGCGCTTTTAGCGCTATTGCGGCTAACTAGTGCCAACGTGATGCTAAACCGAATGGCTAGTGCTATCTTGGCGTTAATATGAGGAATGGCTAGGGTTAGCCTAAATGGTAGGTTCAATGCATCTTTTACGATATTGCTTCTCGATTGTGGTGTATCAGAGGGAGTGGTACATTATTTGTGGATTATATTTAAGCAAAGTGCTAGAGTAGCATATTTAGGCTCAGAAGAGCAATTTTAGGTGCATTCGTTGCGAATGTAGCATATAATGTAGTTCAGGGTTTAAAAATTATCTATTCCCGAGTTTAATGGATGTTGCTAGAACATCAATGCTCATTCGATGCAAGTTCAAGGAATTCAGCCGTGGAATTTATACGACTTGAGACTAGTCCAATATAGCATGGATATCATAAGTATTGATAAGGCTACAAGGCCAACTTAGAATATTTAGGTGGAATATGTGACCTCATTCTCTTGTGGAATATATATAGAAGCACAATATTCCATATTAAGTATATGCGCATAAATATGCATATATATATTTTTATTGCTGAATAAAGGGCAATTTTATAATTATAGCCCTTGTCAAAAACTCACCATCTACATTAAGTCCCTTGCTTAGTGAGGAATAATAATGTTGCACAGTAAGCACTAGATGGTGACAATATGCTTTCAATACATAATCAGAGTTTTAAGAATAAGGGAGAGATACTTACTTTTTGAGATAATGAGATATACACCCTTTTATCGTGAAGTTTGGTTATGGATGATAAGTTCCCGTGTACCTGTTGGAAATACCATCGTGCCGTGATCTAGGAGAGGTACGGGTGATTCCCTTTATCCTTTAGGTTCTCTTGAGAGGTGATTTTATCAGTTGATCTCCGTGTATGCTGTTGACTTGAGTGAGATACGTAGCTTGATCACGACCTCATTGTCCTACGAAACCTAAGAGTCATAATAGTCAGCTTCCGGGTCCCGTTGGTCATGCTCAGATCCTTCCCCTCCGGAAGGAGTCTCCGTTGAATTTTTTGAAATTCTAAATTAGGGTTTTAATTTCCATCTAAATAAGTGAATGGATTTTTAGCATCTTTTTCTTGACAATTCCATCGTCTTTACTGTTTGCAGAGTCCGATATCCTCTTATAACATCATATCTTATAACATCATATCTGGATCACCTTCTTGTTAAGCGCAGCCCATGGATACCTAGTCCGCTAAAGATTTTTTCTTTCTTGTACATTCTGATACTTATAAACAACTGGCTTATTTGATTATTCTTCAACTTTCTTACAAGAACCCAGGTTAAGAAGGTTCCATACATGCTGAGGGCTAGAACCATCAGAAAAGGTAGTTCCTTTTCAAATGTCACTGGATCTACTAGACCTACTACCGTAAGTAAGCTTTTCTCCTTCCATTCTAATCCAGGGAAGTACCTCAACACAAATATTTTGATCTGATTCCGTTAACAGGAGATGGGGTTGTGGACATGTATCGGGGAAAGAGAAAATCCAGGGAGTCCCCCCCCCCCTGCCGGGGAGGATAGGGATGTTGATACCGAGGTTGAAACTCCTTCTGACCCACCGACTAATCTTTCGAGCCGTGATCTTGGTCTCACCATTCATGCATACTCAACTGCAGGCCTTCCTTTTGATATGCAGATGAAATCCTTGTCTCGCAAGCATCATATCGTGGGGGGCTTTATAGTACCAAAATTATATGCTCCTCATTATACCAAAATTTGGAGAAGATACAGTCATGTTGTTACTTCAGAATTACTGAAAGGCTTTTCCCCCGTCATGGTAACGATGGTTGCTAGGCTTATTCCAATAATTGATAATATGACTAAGGTGTCACTTCGTGAAGTTACCAGTCAGGAAATACGAAAGTGGGATGAGATGATAACCAATTATGAGGCCTTGAAATTCAATGTAAGTTGGCTCCGCCAACGCTTTGATATTATTGAAACGGATCACATAGCCACCATAGCCAAAGTGATTCCTTCTTCAAAAGCTATATCGGAGGAGGAGAAGATCTTATCAAGGGAGTCGGCTAAAATTGAGAAGTCAATTTAGGATTTGAAAGTTAGGACTGAGAGGTTTCAAGAAAGAATGGAGATGTTGTATAAGCGGAATTACTCGTTACTTAAAGGTTTGTTTTAGAGAGAGAGTAGGTGAGCTTTGAGTTGATAATAAGCTTTTGAATTGTAGTAGTTTTTTTTTTTAATTTCAAATGTCGAACATTCATTGAAAAGAAATGAAATTGAAATAAAAGAGTTGAAATTGAAGGAAAAAAATCTTTTTCTTTTTTAGGCGTAATATGCTTTGAGCCATTTGTCATTAATTACCGTTCCCACTGCGGCTCCCTTCATGTCTACTATCCTGTAGTATCCGTTTTCTACTGCTTTAAAAATCGCGTAAGACCCTTCCCATTTCGGGGAGAATTTCGGAGAAGACATGTCTTGCTGGATATGCTTGGATGTCTTAAGTACCAAGTCCCTGACCTGAAACATTCGGGGCTTCACTGCTTTGTTGTAAGCTTTGGAAATTCTTCGTCGATAAGCCTTCACATATTTTTTCTCCTTGGACCATCTTGACTCAAGGAGGTCCAACTCTGCAATCCGCAACCTGGGGATCTCGACCTCATCCCAATACACCCGACTGGCAGCTGCAATCCGAGCTGAAGGGATTTTAATCTCTGTAGGGAGGATGGAATCGACACCGTATACAAGTTAATAGGGGAGGTCCCTGTAGAGATTCTTGGCACCATCATGTATTCCCAAAGCGCCATGGGCAGTTGTTCATGGCACGACCTAGGATTATCATACACTGTGCGACTAAGAATCCGAATCAGTATCTTGTTGGTACTTTCTGCTTGTCCATTTCCTTGTGGGTAGTAAGGGGTAGAAAACATTTGTTTGATACCGTACTTTTGAAGTAGTTCTGTCACGGTCTGGTTTGCGAAAGGAGTACCGTTATCTGTAATAATGTGTTTAGGGACACTGAACCTGCATATAATGTATTCCTCGATGAAAGCCGTTATGGTTGCTCCAGTCGTGCTATGAGAGGGATAACCTTGACCCACTTGGTGAAGTACTCAATGGCCGTGATGATGTGATCATGTTGGTTTGATGATGTTGGATTGATCTTGCCGATAAGATCAAGTCCCCAGCTGTAGAAAGTCCAAGGGCTGCTTATAGAGAGTAGAGGAAGGCATGGTGTGTAAATGAGGTTTCCATGAATCTGTCACTTATGACATCTTTGAACATACACAGATGCATCATCCTCCATGGTTGGCCAGTAATACCTTTCATGAATCTGAAGGAACAATTTCCTCTTGCCTTGTGAACTTCTTTCAATATTGTCGGGATTTCTGATCCTGCCAGACACATCAGTAGGTTTCCTCCAAAACTCTTGCGATACATGATCCCTTCATGAAGAATGAACCTCTTTTCTATTTGCTTCAATCTGGTCGCCCCTCGCTTCTCCAGGGAAATGAAGTTATCATGTAGATATTTTATGTAGGGCTCTCTCCAGTCCCAATCATGATGGATCGTCATGGCTTTTAGTTGGTGTGGCAGTGCTTAGAAGTTGGAACAAAATCCTTGTGGCGCTCGAGATTGAGTTTTTATTTTAGGATAATAGTACCCTAGACGTTGAAGTCGGTGGTAAAGAGTCACGACCATTGTCTTTCCGCATACTTCTCTATGAACGCGGTTGAGTTGCAATTGTGCCTCTTCATCTCCGAGACATCTTGAGAGGGACCCGTCAGGATTCCTGTGGTATAGTTCCCCATGGTGTAAGAAGAAGTTCTTCACGTCTTTGAGGCTGACTTTCCTCTAAGGTAAGGAGCTACTGAGTTCTTCTATGATTGGGGTTCTCCAATAAGTGATTTGATCGTGTTCGGGTTGATTTAACCATGTCGAGGTTACAATGCGTCTTTGTACCATTACTGCCTTTTCTGCTTCTTCGAATTGAAGTTTGGAGGCCAACGTTGCAAGACAATCTGCGTGTCTATTATTACTTCGACCAACATGAACCACCACGGCTTCGAAAAAATGAGTTAGTAATTTTTGAGCTTCTGTCCTATAAGGGGATAATGTTACCTTTTTGAGTGAGTAAACTCCATTCATCTGATAAACTAGTAATTTTGAATCTCTCTTTATCTCTAGGTGCATCGCGCCTACCTTCCTTGCTAATGAGAGACCTAGTAGGAAAGCTTCGTATCCGTAGAGTTGTTGGTGCACATGAAGTCGAGTTTGAATGAGTATGAGAAAACTTCCCCGGTTGGGAGACTAGTACCATGCCGGCTCCTCCGGTATCGTTGCTGGGGGTAGCTGAACCATCAAAGTACAACAACCATGATTCTTCTTTAACAAGAGAGATTTCAGGGAAGTCCCCAAGTATTTCTTCATGTAAGGCGGTCATATCCTCTCTTGGGAAAGCCGCTAGTAGATCCACCAATGCTTGTCCTTTGACCGCGTTGGGAGAGACGCACGCTATATCGAATTCTGACATCTGAAGTAACCACATGGAAGGTCTTCCTATTAGGGATGGTTTTGAAAGTAGAAATCTAATTGGATAAGCATTTGCGATGAACATGATCCTGTTCGAGATTAAGTAATATCGTAGCTTCTGAATAGCATGTACTAGTGACAGGCATGCCCTCTCTGCTTTAGGGTATCTGAGTTATGCGTCTCGTAATGACCGACTTATGTAATCGGTTGGATGCTTAACTCCTTCTTCGTCTTCCTGGGCGAGGAGGGTTCCAGTAGCGACCTCACTCGAAGCAGTGTATAGGAGAAAGGCGCGCCCTTGGACTAGGGGATTCATGACGGAAGGAGATAATAATAATTGTTGAATTTTGATGAACGCTTCTTGCTGAGTGGTAGACCAGACGTAATTCGCCCATTTCTTTAGTAGTGGCGTGAAGGAAGCAACAAATTGAGCTAGTCCCTGGATGAAACGTATGATATAAGACACTTTTCCCATAAAGCTTTTAAGTTCTCTCACGGTCTTTGGCGGAGGCATGGTGATGATGGCTTGAGTCTTGACTGGATCTACCTTGATTCCCTCTGCTCTCACTTAGAACCCAAGGAACTTACCATAGGAGACTCCCAAGGCGCATTTCAAAGGGTTCATCTTCAGTTTGTATTCACGAATTCTTTCAAAGACTTGTCGCAGAACTTCCAGATGAGTTCGTATTTTGGATTTGACAACCACGTCATCAACATAGTCTTCTACTTGTTTATGCATCATGTCGTGAAAAATTGTTATCATGGCTCGCTGGTAGGTAGCACCAGCATTCTTCAAACCGAAAGGCATCATGGTATAATAGAAATTTCCGATAGGAGTACGGATTGCAGTTTTGCTGGCGTCGTGTTCATACATATTTATTTGGTTATAACCATTATTGCCATCCATAAATGAAAACATACTATGTCCACTGGTCGCATTGATGAGCATGTCTATGTTGGGGAGTGGGAAGTCGTCTTTAGGACATCATTTATCAAGTGGGGTGTTGGATAGGTTTGATGAAGCTTGCCGTGAGTAGTTTCTAAAATCAACACAACATCTGATTTGACCGTTTTTCTTTTTGACAGGTGCCACGTTGGCCAACCAAGTGGGGTGTTGGATAGGTTTGATGAAGCCTGTCGTGAGTAGTTTCTGTATTTTAACTTTGATCTACTCCTCAACTTCGTGCCTGAATTGTCTCGTTTGTTGCTTGACAGGTTTGGAACCAAGTACAATACGTAAATAGTGAGTAACCATCTTGCCATCCAGACCCGACATCTCTTCATAGGTCCAGGCAAGCACGTCTTGATAGTCTTTAAAGAGGTCTACGAGTCTCGTCCGTTCCTCCTCAGACAAGGTAAAGCTGATGGAGGCCCGAGAACTCCCTCTGTTCTGATGTTGATCGTCTCGAGGGAGTTAGTGGTGGAATTAATACCATCTTGTAATTATCGTGGAGCATATGGGATTTTATCTTGGAAAGACTCTATGCTATGGTTGCATTTTGGGCGGGGAGATCCTCTACTAGTCTCCCCTGTTAATTTCTAACAGTGGTAGCGAAAGTAAACAATCCTTCTTTAGGTATCGTAACTTGTTACGAAATTATGTTCTCGCTTTCCATGAGCGTGGTTTGGCGTATCGGTATTCATTAGAAAATCGTGATCAAAACTAGTAGAGAGATTCATTTATGAAAGTTTACTTCCTTCCTTGATTACCGACAGCTCCCTGTCAGCCTCCTCGAAAGTTACACAACTGGGTAGTGGAGTTATGTGGATCTTTCCAGAGAAGTCGAGCATATCGGCCTTTGACTCGAACAGTTCAGCACCGGAAACAAGAACATAAAGAGATCAAGACGCCGAAATTCATATTATTTTCTCATTTAACACGGTCTTCATGCATTGGTGATAAGTCGAGGGAACAACTTTTTTTTCATGAAGCCATGGTCTTCCCAGTATCATATGATATTCAGGTTATTTCTCAATGACATGAAACTTCACCTTTGATCGAATAGGTCCCACTTTGATTCCTAAGAAGACGTGTCTGTATGTGTGATATGTGCATTACTTGCATTATTTAGATACTCTAATTCATTGATTTCTTGTTAGTTTTCATATCATTATGCTTTTTTGTTTGTTTATGAGTTTCTTAGAAGTTTTGAAGTGTACTCAACCAAAGAAGAAGAAAAGAGTTCATTACGACACGAAATGAACAAGGAAGTTAAGTTCTGCCAATGGAGAAGGGCCAAAGACCGAATTCAACTCATTCAAATCTAGGATTTATTAATACCCTTTTGAAGATAACGAGAATACGAAGCCAACGCAAAAAAAAAATGAGGTCATTTGGAGTTCGTATGAGGAAGTTATGAGCAAAATAGCCGAAAGAAAATAATGAAACACTCAGCATCACAATCGGGAGTTTACAAGGGAAAATAACCTACCGATTATAAGCGATTTCGGGTACAGGAAAACTTCGTTTTTGAGATCCAACAATCGGTAGTTTACACGGAAAGCGAGCCTACCGATTATGGCACGTTTTGGGTACATGAAAGTTATATTTTGAGCCCTTACAATCGGTAGTTAAGGAGGGGGTCTTGCCTACCGATTATGACTCGACGGGATGCATTTCTAAGACACGTTTTTGACTTCCTAATCAAGGTATCTTGGTCCCATTAGGACTCTAACACCTAGATATGATGAAGACTATATAAGAAGACCTCCATAACCCTAAAAGACATTTTTTACATCTGGGGACACTTTTGGAGACTTGAGAACACAAGGAGAACAAGAAGCTAGGGCTTGGAGTTGCGATTGATCATTACGATTTCTAGGGTTTGCTTTACTTGTTTTCTTGATTATTTTCCATGGATTTTGAGAAATCCATGATGAACTAAACTTTTATTATTGGTTAGATATGTAGTCCTAAGTTGGAAAACATGTTTATTAATTGAAGTATTCATTCTCATATGTTCATAATCTCTTCAATATCACTTATGTTCTACCGTTTATAACGCCTTGTATGATGGATTGCTCGTTTGTTTAAGTCGCGAATTAGATGAGAATGCATTGACATCTATATCTAAACTACGGTTTGAGATCCGGAATTTTCGAAAGATCCTTGTTACAAGTAGCATAACATAGTTGTTAATAACGGGATGTTACCATGCAATTATGTGTAGAAGCGTGGCCTAGGTTAAATCCGAGTGGCTCTTGCGCCGAATTGCATAGAATAACCTCAACTCACAAAGACCATTGCTTTCATTGGGTTAAACTTGAGTGGCTCTTACGCCAAGTTATTCGTTGAAAAGGATTCAAAGAGTGGCTCTTGCGCCTTTGATGATAATAGGAGTTTTGCCGGAGTAAGCCTGCGATAGGATGCTTTAGGGTTATTGATATTGAGAGTGCATGAATGTGGAGTATGATTTGGTTGATAACATGTTTTAAGATGGAAGATGAACTCTCTAACCAATGTTCTTTACCTCTGATATTCGTTTTAATCAATTTGTTTTAGAATAATTTAGTTATAATCACAACCAAAACCCCCCAGTTTACATAAGTAATCGAAAGTAATTAACAATCACATGCCTCTCCGTGGGAACGAACTTGTTCTTATTACTATACTCTAATCTATATTAGTGAAGTAAGAACTTGAAATAATTTTGCTTGGCTGACAACCGACCAATGTGTTGGTGTGATTCCTTTTGAAGTCTTTCATCACGATAAGGCAGTGCATAATCTTGTTTGATCGGATCTTTGCAGTCTTAAGGGTCTTGAGAGTGATTATGTTGGACGTAGCGCCTGTGTCAACAAGTGCTCTTGGAAACTCAAAGTCTTTGAGTAAACAGTCACGTACAAGGCTCAGTTGTGTCCTTCTTCGGCCATCATGTCCTCCTCGGTGAAGGTGATATTATTAACAAAAAGGTAAGGCGAACCAGATGTTTCTGATCCCTTTTCAGAGACTTGGATCAGATGTGCATCATTAGTAACACGGTTAAGGGAAGGAACTACGTCTCTGCGTTGGTGTTTTGAAAAATGCAGAAGTTCGCATAAGTTTTCTTCCAAGTGGTTTGCTTCTTGATTCACAGGTTTCTCATAGGTGGTGAAACTCCTGATGTGGTGTGGAGAGGGCATATTTGCTAGGGGAGAAGTCTCCAGCCCCAATGACACTAAATATTCTCCGAAAACAGCATTGCGCCCTAATTCTTATATCAATCGATGAGGTAAGTCGAGAATGAAGTTTTGTGAGTCTTCTAGTCTCATCAGGGTTCTTGACATAATTTCTTATCTTCTCTCAAGTTCATCCATCGTAAGTGGTGTCGTATCTGGAACATTCCTAATTTCCCCCACACTATTAGAGTGAAGGTCACTGGTAATGTTGTTCATGGTAGGAAGAACACCATTAGAAAAATCGCCATTGGCGCCAGAAGGGTTGGCATTGGGATCAGTGATCGTAATATCTAATCTGAGACCAACCATCTTGAATGATTGAGAAATTGGTTTTTGTAACCGATAGGTTGATATCTCACTGTGGTCGCCAATTGTTTTAGGGTAAAAAAAATATACTGTTAAGTGGTACTTTCAAGTAGGTTCGAGAGATCAAGCTGGAACAGGACGAGCCTAAACTAAGAAATGGTCGTTCACGTCCTGCTTGGATTATAAAGATGGAAAATATTTGGGTAGGTCTTAGGGGAGGGAAGCAAAGAAGGTTGAGAAATATCAATAGTGTGTGAAAAAAATGGATTTTCCGTAGAGGAATTGCTAATTCTATAAGTTTTGGTTTCTTCAGAATGATTGAATTGTTGTGTTTTTGTTTCTTGTTTCGAATAGATGAGAATCATCTATTTATAGTTTGAAGAGGACACAATGATATTCTCGTAAGTCGTGGAAGTCAGGAAGAGGTGGAGAAGTGTTGATTGTGGAGATTGAAGTGGGGCGGTTCCCCAGAAGTAGGGAAGACCTGGCTGACCATTACTCCTCATCCTGTCAACTTTCTGTAACCGCCCACTTCTTGTTACCTTCTTGTTACGTTCTTGTTCGTGGAGGTTGTGTTACAACCCATGATGTCGTAGACCGCCATACCATTATCCCAATGAGAACCCCCCATGTTGTATTTGATATCTCGTGGAAATAGTGGAGTTATTTGATTAAGTCAAGTCAAGTCAAATGACTTGTTAAGTCAGTGAGGTAAGTCGTGCAACTCACTTGTTTGATAACCAGAATGATTAGTGTTGAGTCTGGGAATTTTAATGGTCACGTACTTGTTTAATAGCTAAGCATTAGCTTATAAACGACTTATCGTAAGTTTGAGAGGCCTTTGAGGCCAAATGTTGTAGACGGTTCTTCAAGCAAGGAAACCTGCTGAAATTCATAGAAGACTAAATGTAGGACCTATATTGAGAGGAAAGGCATATTTTTGAGGAAAGTAGCTAGCAAATCTAACACTAGCTACTTAGCGCAAATAAGAAGGTGCTAACTCTCTTAACATAAAAGGCTAGTGTGCTAACGTCTCAGGAGTAAGACCAACATGCACAACATTTGGTAAATATTAATCGTACTAGGGCTAGAAAGCTAGCACCAAGGAGGTTTGAAGTTAGCAGTTCAATTGTATAGTTAATATTGATGTTTTAGCATAAATATACTTACGGCAAAGTCGCTAAGTATGCTAAGGATGCATTTCTATAAATGCATTGGATCTAGGAAAAAGGTGCTAGTGCCATCAAGGGAAACAAGAGCGCTATCCATACCAAGGGCGTTTGCAAAGGGGTTAGCTACAAAGGTGTTTGCCAAGGGCGCTACCCACAGAGGCATTAGCGCAAGGGAGTTGGCCACAAGGGCGCATGGGTGTTAGCCACAAGGGCATTGGATACAAGCGCTATCCACTGGCGTTAGCCTCAAAGGCGTTAGCCATGGACGTTCGCAAAGGAGTTTGCCATCAAGGCCGTTAGCGCAAGGGAGTTGGCCACAAGGGAGTTGGTCACCAAGGGCGCTAGCCATGGGTGTTAGCAACAAGAGCATTGGCCACAAGCGCTAGCCACATGTGTTATCCATGGACGTTGGCCATAAGCGTTCGAAAAATAGTTTTCCATCAAGGCCGTTAGCGTAATGGAGTTGGCTGCAAGGGCGTTGGCCGCCAAGGGCGCTAGCTAAGGCCGTTAGCTCATGAGCTCCACTTTTGTTGCTAAAATTAGGGTTAGCACTTTGGTGCTAAGGTTGAGGTGTCAAGTTGACCATACGTGGGATAAGGCCTTATTAGGATAAAATGTACTAGCTAAGACCATTTTTGGTTAGTTAGAAACTCTCGGGTGCTAGGGTTTAGCGCCAGGAAAGTTAGCGCTTTTAGCGCTATTGTGGCTAACTAGTGCCAATGCGATGCTAAGTCGAATGGCTAGTACTATCTTGGCGTTAATATGAGAAAAGGATAGGGTTAGCCTAAATGAGAGTTTCAATGCATCTTTTACAACATTGCTTCTCGATTGTGGTGCATCAGAGGGAGTGGCACATTATTTGTGGCTTATGCGACTTGAGACTAGTTCGATATAACATGGATATCTTGAGTATTGATAAGGCTACAATGCCAACTTAGAATATTTAGGTGGAATCTGTGTCCTTAATTCGCTTGTGGAATATAAATAGAAGCACAATATTCCATATTAAGTATATGCGCATAAATATGCATATATATGTTCTTATTGCTTAATAAAGGGAAATTTTACAATTCTAGCCCTTGTCAAAACTCACCATCTGCAGTCATATCTCTTGCAAACGAAACATTCTTGTCTTTGGTGCATAACAGTTCTTCAACTTGAATCTTCTTTCCCAATTCAACCATGTTGACTTCACCAGTTTCATGCCTCAATCTTCTTTTGTACTCTGACCAAAAAGATGGTAACTTCTCAATCACTGCAGATACTTGAA
Organism: Papaver californicum; assembly: GCA_023531435.1. Classification (NCBI taxonomy): domain Eukaryota; kingdom Viridiplantae; phylum Streptophyta; class Magnoliopsida; order Ranunculales; family Papaveraceae; genus Papaver; species Papaver californicum. The sequence goes on from JAJJMC010030272.1 coordinate 281,071, forward strand.
ACGTCTCATCAATCACCATGCCTTCAGCAAGAATCTCGTTAATGATTTTTTAAAATTCAAGGAATTGATCCACAATAAACTTATCATTCGACATCTTGTAATCCATGAACTTAGATACCAAAAATTTCTTGCTTCCAGCAGTTTCATCTTGGTACTTTGCCTCTAATGCAACCCACAAATCAAAAGTACTAAAATTTTCTTTTGCATTATAAAAATCATACATTGAGTCACCCAAACAGTTCATAATATGATTTTTAGCCATATAGTTATCTCTCTTCCAATAACCAAGGTCCTTTTCGTTTCCTATTTCATTCAAAGTTTCATCAAAAGGCTCCGCTACATACTTATCTAACTCGTGATAGCACAGGAAAAACAACATCTTTGACTGCCATCTCTTAAAATCCTTCCTGTTGAACTTCTGTGGTCTTTAACATCGTTATTTCCTATTTACGAGATATAAAGATATTGTGTTAAGATTGTTGGAATCTTACAACAATGAACATCAATGTTAGATGTATCAGAATAATATATAAAGACCTGAATCAAAACAAACTCTACCACAGTCAACTACGAGGGCAGAATCACAGGTTCAACAAGTTGTCCTTCACACATTAGTTCACGGGTATACTCGAGAAGAGAAATGCTAAACCCTAACGTGTGAAGATGTGTCCAGGATAAGACTACCCGATATAGCTTGTATTAGCACAATACAAACTACCCACTCTTGAACTTAGCAACATGGAAGGAAGGGAAATAAACACTCAAAAGTGGAAAATAAAACGAGAAGATGGTGAAAAGAAGACGGGATAGTAGCGGCTTCTGAGATATCTTGAAAATATATTTTCGAGTTTTATTTATAAGAGAAGGTTATTTGCAAATCAAGTTAGGTTTAGGTTTTCTTATAAAACAAGTTGTTTTTTTTGTAAAAGAATTAAAAACAGAAAAGAAATTTACCCATAATTAAAACTCTTAAAGAAAATATTTTTGGAATTAATTTCCTAAAGAAAAAAACTTACAAAAATAATTTTTAATAGACATAGGACTTGGTGCATGGTATACACACATACGGCATGGGTTGGGGAATGTATTGTTTGCCCACCCATTCCACCCATGTTTTACATACTATCCATATGAGAATAGTTGTATAGTGGACATGCATTCTTCTCTAGAATACCCAATGTGGGACTAAAGAGATTCATTCACTCAAGGAAATGAGTGAGCATCCATAGAACCCTTAGATCCTAAGATAAAACCACACCAAGACCAAATTTTTTTAATTCAAAACTCATTTTCTCCAACATGTTGGCATTCTTCCAACTCCTCTAGAATTTATTAGAGATTTTGGTATAAAAAATCATAGTATTCTTGCAAAAGTTTTTTCTACTATTGTTTTCAAGCCATGGGAGATCAGGGGAGTTGTCTCTTATCTGTGGGCTCCTAATATCATTTTTCCAATCAGAGAAGTTGATCATAATATGTTCATTATAACCTTCCAATATTTTGATGACTTTGTATGGGTTATGTCAAATGGTCCTTGGTATCCTTATGGTAATGTTCTTGCTGCTACAAGGGATTATCTAGGAATGCATATATCAACGTATTTGATAAAAGAAACTCCTATCTGGGCCTTCATCCTTAACGCGAAGCGTGAACATAGAAGTCAAGAGATGATATGATTAATAACCAGTAAATTAGGAAGAGTATCTAGAGTTTACTCTGGTAGTGATTCATCTAATACTGACTTGAAACCTAAAGTGTTTTTGTAGGTTAACATTGGGAAACCACTAATAGATAGGTTGTTGGACAAAGCATGGGTTTATACACTGTGAAAAAAATCTTCTTTTAATTACCTGAATTTCCCCATGCAGTTTTGTCCCGTTTGTCTCAGATTTGGTCATAAAGAAGAGCTATGCGCTTCCAGAAAAAATAAAGCCTTGGAAGATATTTATGATATTTCTTTAGATTCACCGTACCTGGGAGATGATATACATTTCCTCAATTATCTTCAAGTTCAAATTTGGAATCCTAAGGACAATGCAGATTATAAAGGACATTAACATTCAGTGGAAGATTTCATGAGTATTGAAGGAGTGAAAGAAACTTACCATGGATTTTTTGAAGCTTATACTTCTCAAGTGAATCCATCCTTGTTAGATTTCAACGTTCCTGTTACAGAACCTCCTTGAAATCAATCTCTTGATGATGATATGCCATTAGTGAATGACTCAGTTCTAGGAAGAAGATCATTTCCTTTCAACTCGCCAGATAACTTCATTCTTCTCAATTTTGTTTCATATGAACCGAGTCATGAGTTTAATTCAATCCTTAACCAGGTGAATGAAATGGACGAGTCTCCCTAATTCTAATTCTGGGGTGGATTTAGACTCGGGTCCTATTCAAGATTTAGTCTCCCGAATTCTAATTCTAATTCTCATATTTTGAAAATGCTAGGGATTCTTTTAATTTCCCAATCTCTCCTCCATCTCCTTCAACAATTAGACTGAATCCCTCTCCTCCCTTTCTATCCCCAATTTCTAACCTAATTGAGCTCTCCCCTGCTTCTCCCCATATTGGCACCGAACCATCATTTCGTATTTCTATTCCTATGTATTCCTCTTCTTCGCATTCTGGAAAGTGCATAATTCCTTCTTCTGCTAATGAAGATTTTATCCAAATTGATCAGTATGGGTCTAACTTGAAAGAACAACAAATGAAGCCAGAACTCTACCTACCAATCTCATTTTTACTCTCTCCCTCCCCTAAGCAACAGGATGAGACACATGTTTCTCTCTATTCTTAATTCTTCCTTTATTTTGATCATTTTATTAGTAGTTTCCATTATATCTTTTTTGTTTTTATTTTGTTATTTATTGCTTTACTTATTTATCCATAATTAAACCATAGGTGCCTAACACTATATAATTAGTACATGAAAATTATTTTCCTTTCTGCAAAAAAATGAAATTAATTGCTTGGAATGTTCAAGGGTGTGGAAATCCCTTTACTCAAAATCATCTTCATCACTTAATTAATCATGAAAAACCTGAAAGTCTTTTCCTTTCTGAAACTAAATCTCAAAAATATCTAGTTAAGCCTCTTCTATCTTATTACCCCAACTCTCATATAGTCAACCCCATTGGTTTAGCAATAGCCTGGATTAATGGTTTCTATTTTGACATAGTTCAATGGAGTATTAACATGATAAACATTATAGTTCAAACAAATTTTAACTCCAAGAAATGGGTTCTCACTTGCTTTTATGGTAGCCCATACCCCCATAACAGAAACATTGCTTGCGATTACCTTAATCAAAGAGTTGACCAGGTGATACAGGTATAATTTATACATATTTACCGCTTAATTTATATTTGCTAGTGCTTGAATTTGTACAAATTTTATTATTTTAATATGTGGTTGGTATAAAATCCGAAACTACAAATAAACATGGCTAAAAGGACTATAATATTGACGCAACTACGAACCTCATCTATTTGCTTATGCCTATAAAGTCTTAAGTGGGATGGATGTCTTGAGGGACTTCTATTCAGTTCAAGAGTTGGATGGAGCTTTGCTTTGGTTGATACAGGTGACGTCATAGAGATGAGTTCTCTTTTTGAACTCAAATAGCCTGAACCCAGAATAGGAGCTAGTCTGTTCACTATTGAATGAAGTGAAAATCAGTCGGGTCGGTGAACTTTGTTTGTTGGAGAAAGCAAACTAAAAGAAGATGTGGCGTGAGTAAAGTGGAGGTGCAAGGGAAAGTAGTAGCAGACAAAGGAAAAAGAGGTTGTTAGGGAGAGAAGTCTACCAAGGACAGAAAACACGAATTGATTGAAGAGAAAGGTAGAGTGGTCGGTGGTTGGTGGGACCGAATGGCTTTTGGAGTTGGTGATAGAAAGTCAACCACGTGATTGAGAGGGACAAGAAGGATCCGTCAGAGGCTAAAGAGGGAGGTCCTCTTTTTGGTTTTGAGAATCCGAGTGATAAAAGGGCATGTGTGAGAGATAAAGAAGGGGAAAAAGAGGAAAGAAGCCTAGGGTAGAGGGAGGTAGGCGGCTAGAAGTGATTGTATAGTGGAGAGAGGAAGAAAGGTGAGAGGATGGGGAGAAGAGTGATTGTGACGGATGGAGAATGAAGAAAGAAGTGGAGAGAGACGAAGGATCTAAAGCACTTTTGTTCATTGTCTGGCGGCTGGTGGTTTTTAAGGTCTGAAGTGTACAAACGGAGAGAGGATGGTGGAGATATTAAGGGGAATTGCGGCTGTTCTTATGACGATGTGAGAAAGTGGAAGGGATCAATCTCCAATAACACAGTGAAATCTCTATATCTTTCTCTCAATTTATTCTTAATGGATTTTAAGAAATCCATCTCCATGTCTCACTAAACATATTATAAACATAGACTGTCTAGTTTATAAACATAGACTGTCTAGTTTGGAACAAAGATTGAGAGTTCTGGAATGCCAGAAATTATTTGCTGATGATGATCAATCTTGTAGTGACTTTCTGTTCCATACAAAATATATAGATGACCCTGTGGATGATTGTGTAAATGATTTGCCTAAATTCTATAAATGAATCTGTTTTACAAGATCATTCACCTGACTTAGAGGTTGTTTCTAGACTCCTAGACTTCCAAAAGTTACCTAATTTAGGGTTAGAATTATGTGCTTCTCAAGTTTTGTTGGATCACTTTGCATCCAAATACCCAGAGGACTTGCCTATTCCTTACATTGTGCATGAACCAATTGATATTTCCCCAATCCCAATATTATCCCCATATTTTGTTCTTTACGCACTTCCAAGTGTAGTAAAAACTTGGTTTGGGGGTAATCCCTTGTTTTTGGTAGTTTCAGTGTCTCCGTGTTGCCATAATATAAGTGTAAACTGTCATTTGTATATATTTTTATTTTGGGTTGATCCCCAATTTTTCAGGTTGTTAGTATATGGGGGTTCTTTCTGTACATATCTAGTAGGTAGATTTTTTATTTTCTTGTTTTTATTTTCTTTTTTAGGATTTTTGTTTATTTTTATTTTTATTTTTGGTGTTCTTTGTTATTACTATCGTTTGATGTGTGTTACAGAGAATACTTCTTTTCTTGCGTCAATCAGGTGAGACGTTCCAATCCACTTTCTTTGAATTTTACTTGTCTCTCTTATGTATATTGCATGCCATTCTAGGTTGCACGGTTTGAAACATTGAGGACAATGTTAAATTTAGGTTTGGGGGTATAGTTTCAGAAAATTGATGTCAATAAGAAACTCTGAAATTTAGAAACTTGTGAACAATTCAGGATGACACTAACCATTCTAGGTAGATGGAAACATAGCTCTTATCTATAAAAATTGGTGTGCCCAGGTAAATGGTCTATTCATATCTGAATGCGCTCAGGTGTTAGAAATAACATGATAATCATTGAACAAGCTTATCTCGGAATCATCATAACCATATCACTTTATGTTTTTATTTTTGCAATTTTATGTTTTCTAAGTGATTTGGTGGGGCCCTAGTATTGCCATAAGGTCGTAGCTCAGATGCATTAGAATTTTAATTTTGTCAAAAAAAAAAACACTTTGACAGCAATATGTGTGTGTTCTCCCTGTCTCCGTCGCCTAAGCAAGCGTGGAATGCAGGATCCATGGGAACTATCATGTAATCTGCTGAAAAGGAGCATGCGCTTAGATTCTAAAGATCTAATCATGTAGTCGTAAAAAAATAAATAAAAATAAATAAATTAATTAATTTTTTTTATGTATATAATAATAATAATAATAAAAATAGGAGCATCGGGTCGGGATTTATACTTATATTTTGGGAAACACCATTCATCTTAGTCAACATATGCACCATTCATCACTTCTATATCCATCTTCTAATCTATCTTTGTGTTTGAATTTGATTGATTTTGAGCAATGTGAATGTTGACAATTTTTATCCAGTTTTGGATGTTCAATGATTATTTGAGTAGAGTTGCATTTTTATATGAATTTTAGTATGCTGAGTGTAAACTCGTCTACAACAATTGGATTCATACAGAGTAATGATTCATAATCTGAAGAATTTAGTATGCCAATTAAATAGCTTGTTTAGTGTTTACCCTCCATCATTCACAGGTAGCTAAAATTTAGAGCAAAGGTTTTGTGGGTATACCTCTTGTAAACCCTGACGAGACAAAACTCGCCCGCTAAGACCACTTAGGGGTTTAAAGGCTTATTACATATGCTAAATGTAGTCGCGATTCCTGCGAAAGTGAGTTAGGATTTTATTTTATTTTTAGATTAGTTTTGCTCGAGGACTAGCAAAATATAGGTTTGGGGGTATTTGATACGGGCATCATTTATACATATTACCGCTTAATTTGTATTTGCTAGTGCTTGAATTTGTACTAATTTTATTATTTTAATATGTGGTTGGTATAAAATCCGAAACTACAAATAAACACGGTTAAAAGAACTATAATATTGACGCAACTACGAACCTCATCTATTTTCTTATGCCTATAAAGGCTTAAGTGGGCTGGATGTCTAGATGGACTTCTATTCAGTTCAAGAGTTGGCTGGAGCTTTGCTTTGGTTGATACATGTGACGTCATAGAGAGGAGTTCTCTTTCTGAACTCAAATAGCCTGAACCCATAAGAAGGGCTAGTCTGTTCACTATTGAATGAAGTGAAAATCACTGGGGTCACTGAACTTTATTTGTTGGAGAAAGCAAACTAAAAGAATACGTGACGTGAGTAAAATGGAGGTGCAAGGGAAGGTAGTAGCAGACATAGGCAAAAGAGGTTGTTAGGGAGAGAAGTATGCCAAGGATAGAAAACACGAATTGATTGAAGAAAAAGGTAGAGTGGTCGGTGGATGGTGTGACCGAATGTCTTTTGGAGTTGGTGATAGCAAGTCAACCACGTGATTGATAGGGACAAGAAGGATGCGTTAGAGGCTAAAGAGGGAGGTCCTCTTTTTGGTTTTGAGAAACCGAGTGAGAAAAGGGCATGTGTGAGAGAAAAAGAAGGGGAAAAAGAGGAGAGAAGCCTAGGGTAGAGGGAGGTAGGCGGCTAGAAGTGATTGTACAGTGGAGAGAGGAAGAAAGGTGAGAGGCTGGGGAGAAGAATGATCGTGACGGCTGGAGAAGGAAGAAATAAGTGGAGAGAGACAAAGGATCTGAAGCAGTTTTGTTCGTTGTCTGGCGGCTGGTGGTTTTTAAGGTCTGTAGTGTACAGACGGAGAGAGGCTGGTGGAGAAATTAAGGGGAATTGCGGATGTTCTTCTGACGATGGGAGAAAGTGGAAGGGATCAATCTCCAATAACACAGTGAAATCTCTATATCTTTCTCTTAATTTATTTTTAATGGATTTTAAGAAATCCATCTCCATGTCTCACTAATTCTGTAGCTAGGGTTTATGTTGAAACCACTTAAAAGTTTTAGATCAATTAAATCGAATTATTTGATACAGACTATTATGATTTGAATAAATTAATTCATGATTTTTATTCATTGATTTAATAATAAAATTAGTTGTTGCTTCACCGATTTTGTACAATACAGTAACCTATGCGCAGAATTAATAGGATAACATATATATTTGATTACTTATTTTATATTTCATACTTGGGTTAAATCCTTAGATGGGGTATGCTTAGAATAGCCAGGTATTATTTGTGAACTTATAATTAGTTTTGTATAATTTTTTCGCTAACGCAATTTGATGGTGTATGCTGAGACTTAGAGTTTTTGATGTGCCATGCTTAGAGCGTCCCAATGATATTTGCGACTCTAATACATTTAATAGGTGATGTCGATAGAATGAACAATAGATAAATATTCAAGAGTTATGTTTCTCTTCAGTAATTAAATAAGCATAGTGGTGGATACTGAAAACCCTGGTTACCGACTCTTTCTGCTTAGTTGTTTTATTAGTTAGTTTTTTTATTATTTCATTCATAATTCTAAAAATCCAAAAATATTGTTTCTGATTAGTTTATTAAGAATATTGATTGCAGTATTGTCCCCGCTCCCTGTGGGTTCGACCCGTACTTGCCGTTGTCTGCATTGTAGACACCGTACGATTGAGGTTTATTTATATAGAGTATTCTAAAATCCTATCACCAGGTGTGAAAAAATTATATTCCTTGGATGCTTATTGGTGATATGAATATGATTTTTCATCGGTCTGAAATACTAGCAGGTCTTCATTTTAATTTTAAAGATTGTGAATATTATAAAAATATCCTTCATAGGGATGGCCTTTTAGATTTATGTTTTTCAGGGCATGACTTTACTTGGAATAGCAATAGAAAAAATTCTGCTAACATTCATGAAACGCTTGATTAAGCTGTAGCTAATGCTACTTGGAATCCGTAATTCCCAAATGCCAGTCAAGCATTTGGTAGCTCTGGGCTCAGATCACTACCCAATATCTTTAACTCTGAATTCCTCTTCTGTAAACTTAAACTGGTCATTTAAATATTATGACTCTTGGCATAAAGATGACTCATGTATTCAAGTTATAAAACAGATCTGGAGGCATTCAATATTTGAGAGTTCTGCGGACTCTCTAGTTTTTAACCTCAAAGACTTAGGAGTTCATCTTCTAAATTGGAAAAGAAATGTTTTTGGTCTTCCTGAAAAAAGAATTAAAAATCTGCTAAGGTAGATTGAACATCTTCAATCTTCCCCCAATACCCTTAGAAAGGAAGATCAAATAAAAACTAAGTTAACTGCTTTAGAAAAACTGTATGAAACTCAGGAAGAAATTGCCAAACAACAATCTAGAGATAATATAGTAAAACTAGTAGAAAAGAATACCAAATACTTTCATACTATTACTCCCAGAAGAAGAAAATGGAAAACCGTAGATTATCTAGAAGTCAATAATGCAGAAGTTACTTTTGATAAAAAAGAAATGCATTATGTTCTTGATGAGTACTTCAAAAATCTTTTTTCTGCTGATCATATTGATAAATCTTATCAGAACCTTCTATTTGAGAACATCTCTTCTGTAATCTCAGATGAGGAAAATGTTAAGCTTATCTTAAGCCCTTCAAAGGAGGAAATTCTAGAAATCTATCTACAATATGAAAACCAATAAGGCCCCTGATCCTGATGGCTTCCCATCTAGTTTCTTCAAACATAATTGGAATATAGTTGGAGATCAAGTAACCCAATTTGTTCAACAATTCTTCCAATTTAGTTTCCTTCATCCTGAATTAAACAAAACTCACCTCTTTCTGATTCCTAAATCGAGACATCCTAAAACCCAAGTCAATTCAGGCCAATAGGGCTTTGTAACACAACTTATAAAATAATTACCAAAATTCTAACTAACAGAATCAAACCTCTCTTAGATAATATAGTATCCCCTTATTAATCGACATTCCTTTCTAAAAGACAAATATTTGAAAACATAATATTAACACAAGAATAATACACGCTTCAAAATAAAGAGGCTAGAACATGAGGCTTAGGAATCAAAATTGACATGTCAAAAGCTTTTGATAAGGTCAATTGAGACTTTCTTGTCTCTTCTTTATTCTCTTTTGGTTTTAATGCCCCTTTATGTAACTTGATCAAACAATGCATTTACACCACTTCTTTAGTTGTTCTCCTCAATGGCTCCCCTGGAGAATTCTTTCAACCTTCTAGGGGTCTTAGGCAAGGATGCCCTCTGTATCCTTAACTTTTCATCATTTGTATGGAAATCTTTTCTAGGTTTATTCTTAAGCAGGAAAAAGACGACCTGTTTCATGGAGTTAAAATAACACCTAAAAATAGTCCCATATCCCACCTTTTCTTTGCTGATGACTACATGTTTTTTTGTTAAAGCTGATTTAGTAGAGTGCAAATAGCTTCTTAAAATTATAGATAGTTTTAGCAGAGCCTCTGGCCAAATAATAAACTTCGAAAAATCTGATTTTTCTTTAGTAAAAAAGTCCAACCAAAACACCAGAGAATAATGTCTGATATTCTAAAAATAAAAAAAATATACCTTAAAGATTCTTATCTAGGCACTCCTTTGTTCATAGATAGATCAAAAATTTAAACTTTTGAAGATATTGTTGAAAAAATAGAACAGAAGTCACAAAGTTGGAAAGGTAAACTGCTCTCTCAGTCTAGCAAAATGACACTCAATAACTCTGTTCTGACAAGTATGCCCTCTTACCAAATAGGTTGTTTTGTCACTCCTAAAAAGATAACCAATAACATCAATGTTATTCTAAGAGACTTTTGGTGGGGTAAAGATTCTAATTTTAAAGGATACTATCCTAAAGCATGGACATGCCTTAGTAAACCAATTCATAAAGGTGGTTTAGGATTCAGAGATACACATAAAAATAATCTTGCAATGATAGCTAAACTTGCCTGGAGATTAATAACTGAACCCAAATCCCCATGGGTATCTCAACTAAAACAAATTTATTTTAGGAAAAAGTCCCCTCTAAGAGGGAGTCCCTCAACTTCTAGTTCCTGGACCTGGATATGCATAAATAAAGGTATAAAGTTTATTGAACAAAACAATATGTGGAAAGTAGGGGATGACAGGGATATTAATTTATGGGAAGATAAATGGATACTAAATCTAGAAAATAATCTTAGTCAATTTAGAAATGACACTAATAAATCTTTAATTGTTGTAGCTGATATCATACACCCAACAACAAAAAATGGAATTCCTATTTAATCTTTTCTTTGTTTTCTCCGAATATTATGGAAAGAATTTACAGGATAGTATTATTTCCTGCTAATTCTTGTTGCCCTAAACCTGATAAATTAAGGTGGTTTCTGGCTAAAATGGTGAATTCACTATCAAATCTATGTATGCTAAATTGAATGAAAGGGGTATCAACTCTAACAATCTTAATCTTCCTGATAACAACTGGAGGGATTTCTGGAAACTTGATGTAGCACAAAGAATAAAAAATTTCAAATGGAAATGTTTGTAGAATTTTGTATATACAAATTTTAATCTTTTCAATGTTAATATTGATGTGTCTTCTAGATGCTCTTTTTGCTGTGCGGAAGATGAAACTCTAGAACATCTATATTCTCATTGTAATTTTGCCAAAGCAATTTGGAAAACCTCCCCTAATCCTATTAACATCCATTTTGATACAACTGCCTCCTTCATAGATATCTTTTTTTTCTTGGATAGATAAAGCTAAAATAATTCCTTTAGAATTAGTTATGACCAAAATCTGGTTTATTTGGAAAGAAAAATATAATAGAGTTTTTCAAGAAAAACATAGTTCTCCTTCTCAATTAGCTTTAGCAATTCAAAGACATATTCATTTCTGGGATACATGTAACAATAATTCTCACAAGAAATAAAAAAAAACACTCAAATTCAAAGAAAAGATAGGAAATTTCCAGAAAAGACAAATTAAAACTTAATGTGGATGCTGCATGGATTTCTAAAAATAACCCTACAGGTTTTGCATTAATACTTAGAGATGATGCAATAAATTTCAGGAAAGGATGAGCAGGTTCATCCTCAGCAGAAGAACCTGAAGAAGCAGAAGTAGTAGGTGTCTGGCAGGCAGTATAATGGGCTCATGAGGAAAATATCTCCAACTTCAGCATTGATGGAGATTGTAAGAAATTTTTTGATTACCTTAATGGTAAGCATGCCCTGATTTCATGGCAAAGTCAGGCTATCTTGGAAGACACCAAAAGAGTTATTGGTCTTTACCAATTACGGCTTTTTCTTTATTTCTAGAACGACAAATCATACAGCGGATATTTTAGCAAAAACATCAAAATATTTATTTTGTACTATTAAATGGGAACTAAGCCCACCTTAATGTATCGAAACAATATTAGCTTGAAAGATAGCCAATCCAAAAACTATTCAGTATCCCACTCATCTAGTTCTTATTTTCAATGATGAAACTATAAACTGAACCAACTCATAAAATCACTACAATGGTGGTTAGGGGGTAATTGGACTTATCTTTATATGAGTTTGGTCCAGTTGTATTTTTCTAGTCAAGGAGGCTTTGTTGCTGGAGCATGACTAACAAGACCAAGCGGTTAATTCAAGAGACACCTTTTCTCACCCGTAAAGCCACAAACATGTACACCAAAGACTCAAACAGATGGTCAGCTCATTAGCCTAAAATGGATGTTGTTGGAATTGAGATTGATCAGTGGCGAGACTGGAGTAGGGCTGCACTAAATCAAGCTTATTCAGTTTTCTTTCTGTTCATTTTCGTATGCAAAGTCGCTGCCATCCTTTCATAATCACAACACAAAACAAACCAGATAAGTCTCAATCAAAATCTTCATAGAACCCACTTTTCAAATCTCTTGATTATTCAACTTAAAATGAAAACATAACACCGAAATTTCACCAAAAAAATAATCCAAAGAACTCAAAATATACAATTTTCTTTTCCAAAAAACTCAAAATAATTAGAGGAATTACCGAGTAGTTGATGAGAGTAAAACATCTTCTTCTTCTACCTTTCAATTCTCAGATAAAAACTTAATAATAATAATAATAATGAAAAACTCGAATGAACTGATGAAAAATAAGTTACTAGCAGCAACAAAATAATATCAGATGAAGAACTCATAAATCTGTCTCTCTTCTATCTAAAACTCTTCTCTACCTACTCAATTTCACCATCAACATCCATTCACAGAAAAACCATAATTTACGATTCCTCCAAATTAACACTTCTTCAATTTCTTTTACTTAATCAACCAACAACATCTTCACTAACACCTTCAGAACCTTTCCTTTCATCACTCAATCACAAATCCCTCATTTCAACTCTCAATCTTCCTCACAGATGAAGAACAGGGAAGGAGAGACGGAGAAGATGGAGAAGAAAAACGAGATGAAGAGAAATAAAATTCTCTCACTCACGATTTGGTTTATCAGATTCATCAGATACAAAACATAATGAACTTATCAGTTTCAGCGGTACCGGATCATAGTTCAACTGGTTTATCAGATTCATCAGATACAGAACATAATGAACTTATGAGATTTTTGACTGAAGCATCGAGAAATTGTGATGCATATCATATGGGTCACTTTCTTTTAAAAGGAAATTTTTGGGCGGGTAGGTCGGGTGAGAGAAGGTGTCACCCGTACCCGACCCGTTTATCGACGGGTCGGGTGATAGACGGGTCGGGTACGGGTCGGGTCAAAACTGGCGGATGCGGGTCGGGTGGCTGGTGTGGGTCGAGTATGTGCATCCCTAGACTGGAGGTATGTGGGGAACAAAAGTAGTTGGAAACCGACGAAGTTATCAATATTTATGAATTTTGGTGGTATATACACATTTATTTAGAAGCCTTATATAGGGGCTGCAGTATTGATAGAGGGGCTACCCATGTGAAGAAGAAATAGAGACATTTGAAGTGAATTTCAAAAACCCCTTATCCATGATATTTTTATAATGGCTAAACTACCCCTGATTAGTTAATATTAGTAAAATTAATTAGTTAATAGATTAGGCTAATCATAATTAATCTAAAATAATCTTAAACTTAATCAAATCAAATCAATTTTTTTTCTTTTTGGCTTGGTGGAAAGAAAAATTAGAAGAGAATTTTATAGGTTTTTTTAAAAAACCCTAGATTTTGATTCACTCAACCAGAGTAGTGAGGGATACCTCTAACTTAAACTCTTGGTCTTTTTATGGCTCAAATTTGATGAAATTACGTTTGAAATGATGATTCTTTTGTGATTCACAGAATTTTACGGTTGGTTTTTCATATCGAACCCGACCGTAAACGCATTTACGGTTAGGTGTTCTTCCCAACCCAACCGTAACCGTAATTTCATGGATGAACACCAAATCGTAACAATTTTACGGTTGGGTTTTAGCATCAGACACAAACGTAACTAATGTTCAAATTTTTTTTCCCATCCAGGATTATTTACGATTGGGATTTGACAATCCAACCCAACCTTAAATACCAATTTTAGTTTTACTTCCAGACAATTTCAGCCAATATTTACGGTTGGGTTACCCAACCGTAAAACATCCTTTGGAGCATTGAGTTTAAGGTCAAATTTTGGTTTAAAAATCAAAATTTTAAACTTATTCAATCATTTTAACTAGATTGAAGGTAAATTAGGTCATTCAAACAAACAAAAAACGAAAACAACACAAGTACTAGAATAAAATTTTGAATGATCGAGTAATATTTACGGTTGGGTTTGGCTGAAAACCCAACCGTAAGTCTGCCATGAAAAAAATGTCAGTTTTACGGTTGGGTTTTGACTCAATAACCCAACCGTAAAACTGATATTTTTTCATATTGTCAGTTTTACAGTTGGGTTTTCAGCCAAAACCCAACCGTAAATAATCATTTGTTTTGTTTTTTGACTTGATTTCTTCTTTGCTTGGTTTCCAATTTGAAATTTTTGTAAATAAAACATGAAATTTAGCTAGACAAATTTAAGATAAAAACTTTCTCATACATTCTAACTAAAGTTATAATACACCCACAAAAAAAATACCTTAGTTTGACGCAATTGTTATAATAAACATAGAGTTAGGGAGAAGGAGGAGGGGTATGTCGATCAGTTTGACGAACTCTTTTTTTGGTCGAAGGATAAGAGTACGAGGACCAGCACGACCGCCACGATTACGAGCACCAACACGACCGCCACGAGTACGAGCACCACGTTGCACATCCTCGGCTTCATCATGTTTCTCTTCGTCACTAGGTTGCGGCTCTCTTCGGCTAGTAGTCGCATCTCTTGTACCGGCTCTAGTCCTCTTTAAGCTTCGAACTGTCTCATCTTCGTCTGCTTCATGAAGCTTCCCAATTTTGGCTTGCAGGTTCTTTAATTGGTCAAACGTCATCACATCACCTCTACTTAGGCATGGAGTCATAGACTCTGCCAATGCAAGTGCTTTCTTTTTGACCTTATTTTTCTATTCACATATGAAAATAAATGTTGTTTGAGTCTTTAGTAATAAATCTTAAAAACATTAATAACAAAAGTAATTTACGTACCAAATTGAAATATGCTTTTTTCCAAACATCCATGACACCATATTCTGTGTTGTTTCCTTGACCCCTTTGAAGTATTCTCATAGATTCTGGATCAATGTTAATGACATTTGGATGACCAAAATGGCGATACCAATCCAAGTAATATTCTTCATCCTCTTTTATGCCCGGAGATGAATTTACCTCCTTCCTTTGGATTTGGTATTCCGGTTGATGGCGGTTGTTCCAAACCTTGCCCGAAGTCGTTAGGATATAGTTGAGCACGATGCTTGGGCCTTCGATCATGGAGCCATTCACACACAATTTAAAGGCTTCGTGTGTTAACTTGGTTTGGACATAGCTACATTGGCGGAGAGTTCTACGGGGGTTGCACATCACGAACCCAAACAGATGGTACAAAGGCCCGTTGTAGCCAGAGACGTTTGATAATTGACGTAAATCTTCAATTACTCCATCATCATCTATGTCAATCTTCACATAAGGATAAAAAATAACATCTTCAACGGTGAAACCATCAAGTTGACTTCTCATCGTTGCTATCTGCACTTCTTTAGCTTTGACTGAGTACAGGTGAATATGAATTTCTTTCCGGTAGGTCCAGTAAAATCACCGCTCCACTCCGTCTTAGGAGCCAGGCTCGGAAAGTGATCATAGACCCATGCCTATGTAGATAATAAATATTAATATAAGATAATGCATAATAAAAAAATCTGAATTTAAACATTGAAATTCCAACATTAAATTACCTGAAGAAGACCAGTATTCCCGGCAATCTCAGTTCCTCTAACCCTCGAAGATTTTCTAAGGTTGGAAAGTAGGTAAGCAAGGTTGGCTGTTCCCCATGAATACTCATGCGTCTTCTGGAGATCCGTCAACCACTGTAGTGAGCGTTGACCCTGTTTCCTGAGTTGTCAGCAAAGAAGATGGTGCCGAGCATATATAGCAGATATGCCCTGGCTGTACGCATAGCTCTGGTTTCATTTATGACGACCCCATCCTTTTCCAACTACAGGGTTCCTCAAAACTTCTCCCTCAGACTACGCAACAAGATCTTCTTGGTCATACCTAAACCTTTCTTTGTTGCTACCCCCGGTTTATCTCCAGCAGCCAATTTAAACTCTGATTCGGCTTCTGTCTTCTCCCATACAAGTGTATCTTTGACAAGGACACAGAGATCACTCCAAGACATGTTGTTGTCAAAATCTTCATACAAAGCTTTTCCTTCAACTGGTAAGCCAAGAATTGACTTGACATCATCCGGCGTTATTGTCATCTCGCCGAATGAGAGATGAAACGTATCAGTTTCAAGCCAATAACGTTCCCTGAAGGCTGTGCAGGTGACACTTTCATATTCCAACATCGAATTGGAAATTCCGGGAGCTAACCCTGTACCATTTACGAGAACTTGGACGGCCATACATTCATCAGCTAACGGCCAATGTTGAGCCCTTTGACGAACCAATTTCTTCACCTGTGTATGATCCTACAAAGAATAAAAACAATCTTTTTTAACTTGAAGTTATACAAACGGAAATTTAACAAAACAAGATAAGTTTTTAGATTAATACCCTAGTCTCAGCAACTTTGGCATCCCATGAATGCGGATAACCAAATAATATTGTAGACCTGTCTGGGGCCTCACCCCAAGGTCTTCCATTACTCTTCTTAGGCAACAATACGTCTTTGCCTTTGGGAATGTGCTTGCCTTTCGGTTCAGGATGCTTCCTTGGCTTGGGTTCCTTTGAGGTTCAGTAGAAGCAACAACAATTTCTTTTTCCTTGAGGGACAAATTGTTCTCTGTCCGTCTCTTCTTCATCACATTGTTGCTCTTGTGGTGGTTCTCTAATCACAAGAGCACCTCCACTGAACACCGGTAGATCTTCGAAGTCTTGAGGTAGTACTTGTTGAGTAGAGCTACCACCCCCTACCTCAAAAGTCATTTTTTTCTTATGGTTCTTTCTCAAGCCTCTATTATCTACACCTAAATGAACTCCGTGGCGAGGGGTTGGAGTGTGAGAAGTTGGTGTTAAATTATTACCCCTCTTCTTCCTACAACATACAAACAATACAAGTTAAATAATTTCCAAGCAATTCAACTCAAAAAAAAAAAAATCTTACATTCAGAATTTTTTTACGGTTGGGTTACACATATCGAACCCAACCGTAAATAATCCTCAACACAAAATATTTGCTTATGCAGAATAATTTACGGTTGGGTTTTCCAATCGAACCCAACCATAAATAATCATAAACACAAAATTTTTTACATATGCAGAATAATTTACGGTTGGCAATTAGAATCAAACCCAACCGTAACTTATAAAAAAAAATTTAAGTGTAATTTTTTTTACGGTTGGGTTCAGAATCAAACCCAACCGTAAAATAACATCTTCATCTCCTTCATTTTTATTTACGGTTGGGTTTTTTTAATAACCCAACCGTAAAATGTAGAAGAAACCAGTTACGGTTGGGTTCGAATGGAACCCAACCGTAAGTTCTTCAGAACATACATTTACGGTTGGGTTTTCCAATCGAACCCAAACGTAAATTGTTATGTAACCCAATTTTTTTTACAATAACAACAATCAAACAAGCAAATCAATCACTTTAAGGTTCTAAAAATAACATGGGTTTTGTTAAATACCTTATATACATCATTTGTTGTGGTTTCGAAGTTTGATTTTGATTGTCACCACTGATTTGTTCTTCAATCTCTTGATTAGGTTGAAAAGTTTGATTTTGATTGGCATCACTACTACCTTCTACACCTTTAGTATGATTCTTCATCACGAACTTTAGAGTTTAATCGACAATTTTTTTTTCGAATCGACGATTAATAGACGAGGAATTTCGATGGAGAAGAAAAAAGTTTAAAAATGGAGAAGGAGATACGGTTGGGTTTTGTTTTGAAAATGAAAATATACTAAAATTAGAAAGGTTTTGTTTTATTTAGTTTTAATAGATTGAAGGGTAATATAGACATTTAGCATAGCCCCTAGAATACCCCATAACGATTTTTTTAGTCACCCTGAATCCTAAGACAAGCCCCTCTATCAATACTACAGCCCCTGTATAAGGCTTCTTTATTTAAGAGTGTAGTCTTCTTTTACCCAATTTCATTCTTTTTTACCCACCACCACCGCCCTCATCATCACTTTCTCTCTCTCTACTCAACTCTCTAGATATTGTGCTTTTCTCCGTTTCAGTATTCGTTTTCTTTGGATCCTTTTCAGTTTTCATTTTTTATGTTTTCTCCATTTGACATTCTTAGAAGAAAATAAGAACACGCTTACTAAATATTAGTTGATGCTAATTGCTAAGTTGTTGAACTTTTGAAAACTAAAAGTAAAAAAAAAAGCATAGTAGAATTTATGTCTGAAAATTATTAAAAACACAATATAAAATAGGTAATGCTGGTTAATTACTCTTAACTTCTTTGAGTGTGTAATGACACTGAATAAGGTGGTTGGACATGGTACTGTATTGTAGTTTTAGTTAAAGTAGTTGGTCTAATCTCAAGTAAAGTGTACAAGAAAAAGAGAGAAACTACTTTGCCCTTTTTCTTTTTTAACCGGATCTATTGAATCGTTAACAACATCTATGCAAGAGACACAGACTGGAACCTAGTTTCCGTTTTCATTGATTCACTTTTCTGTATGTCGTGCTCTTTTTAATTCCATATGAGGGAGAAGGGACCATCATCATTTGTCTAGAAAAAGGGAAATTCATGGCATTTCATGGATCGATACTTGAAAATGAAGCATCAAAAAGCAACAAACTAAATGAAAAACACAAGTAAAAATTATATAATTCACTCTGCAGGCTAAGAAACAATGAACATCTTCATCGATCGATTGATCGAACACATGATAGCCATGAGTGATAAATAGTGGTACTACTACTACATACAATATTATATTACTACATTTAAAAACTAAAGAACAGAACAAACGACAAATAAGTATAACAATTTCTCCGAATTATGAGAATCCCATGCCCCCCATCTTAATCTTTAATGCAGCAATTCTATCCTTGTGTATATGTATTATCATTCATCATTAAATATTTGTAGCCCTTTTCAGTTTTAGGGAATATATTCTCCTTCAGGTCCCAACTGATTGTCATCATCAAAATTGCTGTTGTTGTTGTTCATTTCCTGATCCGTCGGATAGTAGTTGGAGTTGGAGTTTGAGTACTGTCGATCAAAAGAATTACCGTTGTTGTTGGAGTAGTACTGACGGTCGAACGAATTTCCATTGTTGTTGTTGTTGGTTCCATAATTGTAATAACCACCATTGTTATTGTGTTGTAGCTGCTCTTGGTTTTTAAACCTCGAAGAATCCATTCTCGTGGTTGATGATGACGATCCAGTAGTAGTACCTTCATTTTGTTGTTAAACGGCAGAGTGTTGGATGAATTCAGCGCCATTAATGTGCTTATAGTACTCATCATTATGCGTATCAACTTTAGGATTAGCAGCTTCAACATGGTAGTAATACTTGCCATTTGCTAGAAATCTTGTATCACTCATTCCTTGTTTCTCTCTCTGTTGGTACATGTTGCTGTTGTTATCATTGGAATATGCAGCAGCATTATAATAATACCTGCCATTTTCCTGGAACTTTGTGTCACTCATTCCTTGTCTCTCTATGGCTGGTACTTGTTGTTGTTAACAGCAGCACCGTCATAACGCTCGCCATTTTCTACAAACCCTGTGTTGCTCATTCCTTGTTTCTCTATTTGCTGGTCGTAGTTATTGTTGTTTTGGTTGTCGTTGACACTATCAGAGCTGAAATGTGCGTCGCTCAAACCAAATTGCTTACCCTCATAGACATTGTTGTTGTTGACATTTTTATCAGCAACACCGTAATGACTACCTTCATTTTGTTCTTGAACAGAAGAGCGGTCGATAAATTCAGCGCCACTAGTGTGCTTGTAATACTCATCATTATGAGTATTCACATTAGGATTAGCAGCTTCAACATGGTAGTAGTACTTGCCATTTTCCAGAAACCTTGTGTCGCTCATGCCTTGTTTCTCGATTGTTGCTCGTCATGGTTATGTTTGCTGTTGTAGTTGTGGAAGTGGCTTTCGTCGACATTACCAGTACCAAACTGTGCGTTGGTCAAACTGAATTGTTTACCCACATAGCCATTGTTGTTGTTATAGTATGGGTAAACGTCTTTGGTGGTCTTGCTCTGGTCGATAGCACCACCCTCACTAGTAGAAGCAGCGGTAGTAGTAGTGAATTCTTCGCTGAAGTTCTCTTCGTCTGGAAGCTCGGAGTAGGTCATGTACTCTAACTCGTCATTGTTATCATTGTTTTCTGTGGTGGTGGGAGGGAACTGACCAGAGCCATGACCATAGAGACCATAACCATTGTTGGTATCTTCGACTTGTTTGCTCAAACTCGGCTTCTCCTCTTTCTTATTGCCGGATGAAGCAGGAGTTTCCTTACAGTTCGATGGAGCTTCAGCCACCGGAGTTTCCTTCTTTGGCAAAACGCCAACAGTTTCCTTCACATTGCCTGCATCACTGTTGGTATCATTGTTGACATTGTTTATGTCATCGTTGTTGTTGTTGTTGGCGGCGGCGGCAACAGTGTTGACGCGAGTAAACTTACTAAAGAACTGACTATTTCTAGCATGAATTTGATGAGATACGGAAGAAAAGAGAAACACTAGGAAGAAGAAGTAAAATTGTTTAGTAGAAGCCATGAATAAAAAGAGGAAGAGATGAGAGATGGGAAAATGAAGATGGGAGGGAGTACTGAGTACTGACTCCTTTCTCTCTCTTTTTTTTGTGGAGAAGAGTTGTGATGGATTCAGTCCTTATATAGAACATATGTTAAAGTTTATCCGACTATCTTCAAACTATAAACTATAAAGATTACAAAAGAGCAGGTAATAATGAATATGATTGTGGTCCCTTCTCAAAGAAAATTACTACTTGATGGGAAAACTTCTCTGGTTGGAATGTCAGAATCTATTCCGATTGTTTTCCCAATCCATTGTTTATGGAATTTTAATAAAATTGATGAGTATTAAAAACCGATTTAATAAACTAGAAATTACTATATAATCCTATATACACGACCTGTGTAATCCTATCATCTAATCCGGCTTGACTCCTAGTCCAAAAATAAGTTTTTGGACTGATTTTGTGAATCGTTCGTCCATCTCACGTGAATGTAATAAAAATTATATTTTGAGTATTCCATATGTACCGTTTCTTGTTCGAACGTATAAATTGAGCCGAAATAAAATCTTCCAAAAAAAAATAATCGGCAGCTCACAAATCCGATTTCTTCTCTCTCTGCTTCAGTTGTTGTTTTTCAGTTTTAGAGTTTTGATTTCAAATCTCCAGGTATTTTTCTGTAATTTTCTTCTCTGTTCTTATAAATTTTGTTATGCTTTGTTATGTTTTTATTTTTTTCAACTGAAATCATAATAATCAACTTGATTTCATGATTTTGTTTGTTTTATTACACTAAAATCCCGATGATTACGATTTCTATGATGTACATTTTGTTGAATTCCATGATCGATCTCATTTTTGTTCGTGTTTTAGTTTTTCTTTTGATTTTTGAAACTGATTTTTGTAATCGTTCTATTTTGTTCATTAGATCGTCGTATTCAGTTTTTTTACATGTTGTTTGATAATAGGTTTTATTTAGTTTTCTTTTATTTTTTCAGGAAATCATGATTTTTTTTCTTTCTTCTGGATGTTTTGAATGATTCTTCAGTACATATTAATACATACTGTTTTTCTAAACTTTTTGATATATATTGTTTTTATATTATGCTATTTTTGTTATATATACGTATGGTATACCATTTTTGAATCAGTACATATTTGTTAGCACTGCATATAATATGCTTTTGTTTGTCTGTTATGTGTGAATCTATAATATGTGTAATACTTCTAAAATAGTACATATTATGTTGTACTGTAGATTTAGTATTCCTATCATCTTAAAATATATGTTTTGATTTTTGTATTTGTGTTATTTTATTTGGATTACATTTCTTCAGGTTCAACATGTCAGGTGTTGGTTCTAATCCAAATACCTTTTTCTACTCTTATGTATACCACAAGCAACACCATATTGCATATTTGGTTACGTTATCTTCGACTTTGGAAGATTTGAAGTTTACTATTTGTAATGCGTGGAGCTGGTTGACTCCATCAACTATTGTTGTTAATTATGTTGAAAATGGAGT